>OW121813.1:2392500-2610000 GCA_933228885.1 Leistus spinibarbis
AATGATTAACAAAAATTATTTATATGGGTGTAAGGGGTTGCTCGGGGTGGTCAACCCTTGGGTTCTTGCCAAAAAGACGTGTAGGGTAAGGGATGAGACAATGGGAAAAGCGCTGCCGTACACATGATTATATTAATAAAAAGTAATTTAGTAGTTTCTGATACAGCCTGGTGAAACAACTGCCTATTGTTGTCCACAAAGAGTTCTTATATAGTCTGTCAAATGGCTGACATAACAATTTGCATTTCTATTGTTATGACGTGCATTGCGGTTAGAAACCTCACTGAAGGTTATGTCACGTTGCTGTGTCAGCAAACTGACATTATGCTTTACATATCTCCCCCTTTAAAAATTGGCTACCCCTTCAGCTCGTATCGTATCTCATCAAATAGGTACGAGATAGCGTTGTTCACAAGCTTGGCGGGCGGTGTTGTTTGTGAATCATCCGTTTCTAATCGCCCTTCACTATACAGGAAACTGTCACTGGGCAGAGTGTAAATGTCCTGATGATGTACAGGAATCCGTATTTCATCATTTGAATTAAATGTCGACGTTACGTAGGGTTGATGGGAGTGCCACTCTATGCGAGTAATTGACTCGTCATATTGTATCTTGGCGCCAACGTCTAGGATCTCATCATGAGTCATCACTGCCCCGGTCGTCATTCACACACAGAAAAATTCGTAGAAGTGAGATTTTACAGCGATACCACTCACAATGCCAACAACGACACTTTATTTTTTTGGCCGTCTCTCTTTGTCTCGACGATCTCTCAAGCTATAGCCGAGAGAGCGCAGTATATTCTTAGAGCGAGGTGTTAACTTCGTTGAGGTCACTTTCACAGTGTTCATTCGCGGAGCGCGAACACCCTTTTTATGGGAGCCGCGACCCCGTCTTTGCGTATGTACGACAATCATGATGTGTCTATAGTGACTGCCGCATAATGTGAAGACGCACTGTTATATTCTCGTTGCGAAAATTAACTAGATCGCCATGTTGATCAGTTATTCGGATAGAAAGGTTCTCTATTGCAGGTACTCGAATCGGTAGGTATACAATGGTGGTTGGCACCTCTAGAATTTTGTAGCCTGGAGGCACAGCGGGGAAAAACTCGTGTATTGTGTGCACAGGTCGACCGTTGTCGTAAGCACCTGTTGTAATGTTACATTCGATTCTTATACTATTCACTTTGATAATATTTACAGGTAAATCCAATTGATGCCATTTATTGGGTGAAAGACTACGGTGCGTAAATCCCAGCAGGGACCCCAAACAATTTTCCTTATTAAAATGAATCCATTTGGCACATTTTATTTCACTCTTTAATGTGTTATTATTTGCGCGTAATTCAATATCATTAATTTTACTTTTCAAATGGTCATTCAAGTCTTCTATTTTATACGAACCTTCAGGTATTACTATACGCTCGTCAGAGCCATAATAAAAATTATTGTTTGAAGTGTCCACGTTGGGAATTGAGTTGAACGTTTGGAAAAGCACTAGACCCATTGCATAGCCAGTGTGTTCCAGCTCTATTGGTGGAAAATAATTTGCGGTTAGGAGCGATTTATTGCCGTTTAGGGTGAGCGTCAGCGACATGATGCGATGACTTATCGAGTAATAGTGGCCATTTTGGATCATTTGTCACTCTTTATATTGCATGAGAAATTTTAGACACAGGTGGCCGCAGATAACGGTGTTAGGTCTCTGTGTACGTTTATAATTATAGAAAATGTTTATGTTGCCGAAGTAGACCATGAGTTCTCGCGGTGGCCTTAAATTCCCCAAACTATCATAGTAAAAGCAATTATTATTTCTTTTTACATAAGCAACCCAATGCGTCCCTTCCCCCTCCCCACTATCCAAGTTCACAATGGCGCATTCAGTGCGATGCGCTTTCTTAGGTAATGCATCACGCATAAATATACCTCTGAAATGGGGAATTTCGTAATATTTTACGTATTTAAATAGGTCAACATCACTCATAGCCTCCCTCGGCAAATTTATTGGTTTTTTGGCAACACTTGTACACCCAAACCTTTTCGATAAGGCTTCAGGTAGAGACCTGGCAAGCACACGCGCAAATGCTTTGTTCTCTAGGACTTTATCGGCTAGGTGGCGCGCGTCCAATGATTTGTTTTGCGAATACGCAATATCGTGCTCTTTGCAAGCCTTATCGAGTGGATTTACGCCCGGATCCCCTCGCTCTAAACGCTCTTTTAGCTTGGTGCCCGGTCCACAGTATTGATATCCAGGTAGATGCGCCTCAAATGGAAGGTTACTTATTATTTTATCGACTAACGCTTTTCCACTACGCTTTTTAATTACACGTGATTTCATGATCGCGGTTTCACAATTACTAAGCACTTTTAATTACAACACTTCCTTTTATATGTATGCGCTTGCGCATGTGTGTGTGTGTGTGTGGAGTATATAATAATGATTAGTGTTTCATATGGATCAGTGTAGCACGAGACGTTATAAAATGAAAACAATTACGCAACCTCACGGATTAATGGTGACAAATTTAGATTCAGTTGTTAGGTTAAGAACATATAAACATGGTACTTTGTGTGGACATGACGCTGTCAAAGAGCCGCAGCGACGTTCGTCAAGAGATTGAAGAGGCCGTCTCTGCAATAAGACGCAAATATAAAGACCTGAGACAAAAGCTAGCCTCGTCGGAGGATTATTTCGCCAAGAAATACAAACCTATTGTAGATCCATTGAATAAAGTAATCGCTAAAGTCGCAACGCCAACAGATCATAAAATAGAGAAAGAAGAAGAAGAAGAGGAACTAGAAAAAGTTGAAATAAATAAAGACGAGTATAGTGATAGTGTGTTTTCTCTTAATAAATTGGCCAAGTCCGAGAAGCCCGTTGCACACGATACAATTGCTAGATATTTAAACACAGAAATCGCGACATAATATATGAAAAGGGTGCCAACAGAAAATTATATGATAAGCAGTACGGTGTTAAAAAAGATGGCGATGTATTTTCTATCGGAGATTCAGTGATCACATTCACAGCTGATGACCATGCTCACATAAAAGGAGATCATTACAAGGTAACAGAGGGTCTTGCGCAATTGTTATTTTTAAATAACGCTGCCAACTATACAGCTCAAGATTTGGCAATGTACAAGAGAATTGTTATTGCTACACACGCAAACAGGAGGAATTATTCGCTGAATGAACGTATTGTCGGTAATAGAACTATAAAGTACAATAAAATAGTTAAATATTTTGCCAATACAAAGAGAGGGGGCATCGTTATGAGAGCCACCGATAGACCAATTGATTATATTTATTGGGATAATCCAAATGAAATAGTTGAACGTTTGTATTTGTTACACTCATCACGTGCCATTGGTCATACAGGTCACGACAATGAAATCATCTCCATAGAAGAAGAGTTAAGAGAGCAGCGGCTAATTGAATAGCAACCATTCATAAAATGTCTATCGACAAGTTTTGACGTGTTCAAAACAGTTCGGTGCGGGGACAAAGGGGAGCTCCAGGTATCGGGTTTCTAATCACGGAAGACGGACACTATGACTTGGCTGGGAAAAGACTTGTGAATAGCGATTCGCCAGTACATTTAAATGACGTTGTCACTAAACAATACGTTGATCGCATATCAAATGATTTAAGAACAATACGTGATAGTGTAGCTATAGTTGTGCGTAAGATAGAGAGTGAAGTACACGCGTTGACAAATAAAGTCGACATTAATCAACAGTCTTTGACGCTCCAATTAGCAGTCATTGACAATGACAAAGCAACAACTTGTGAACGAGTTGCACAAGAATGCCCGCCGTAATTTCCCGCGAAGAAGTGTTGTTCAGCTCGGTTTCGATAATCTTTGGCAGATAGACCTTATTGAGATGGGCGCTTACGCATCTATAAATAGTAAGAATCGCTATATATTAACGGTGATTGACACATTCTCAAAGTATGCGTGGGCCGTGCCGCTCAAGACAAAAGAAGCGCGTGAAGTAACACCAGCAATGGAACACGTTTTCAACGGCAGCGGGCGTATCCCAAAAAATATACAAAGTGACGATGGAAAAGAGTTTTTTAACACAGAATTTCAAACTCTAATGCAAAAGAAACAGATTAATCACTACTCCACTTTCACACATTTGAAAGCTAGCATTGTAGAGCGGTGGAATCGCACTCTTAAAGAGAAACTTTGGAAAAGGTTTAGTTTACGAGGTAGCCATAAATGGACAGATATATTATCAGACACCGTCAATGAATACAACCGCTCAAAACATCGTACAATACAAATGAAGCCAGTAGATGTCACATCATCGACCAGTCTTCAGGTATACACAACGCAGGTAAAAGGACCACCCAAGATAAAGTTCAGCGTTGGAGACCAAGTTCGTATCAGCAAATACATGTCTTAAGCCGTAAGCGACGAATATGTAGCGGAGCCACGCCAGATATACAATACAGGGAATTAACCGGACTAGTGCGAAAAGCGCCAGTAATCATTCGTATTCCTGCATTGTGCACGGCATCCAAACGCTGCAGGTGCGCTTGTTTAGCAGTACCCATGACAATCGAGCCGTAGTCCAGTTTGGATTGTACCAAAGCTGTGTACAGTCGGTAAAGACAGTGTTGATCGGCTCCCCAGTTGACACTGCCTAAGCACTTAACAGTGTTAAGCGTCCTTCGACATTGTGCCGCCAGGTTTAGAATCTGCGGTTTCCACGTGAGGTATCGATCGAAGTTAATACCAAGAAACTTTACCTCTGACACGCATTGAATGGCAGTGTCGTACAGGTGGAAAGATGGATTATTGTGTGGTATTCGTAGGCGACAAAAATCGACGCATTTCGTTTTCTCAGCCGAGAAACGAAAACCACGCGCTGTAGCAGTACCAGACACAATATTGATAGCCTGTTGTAATCTTTCTTCACACTCACCAATCGTACATGCCGAGGTAAATATAGTTAGATCGTCAACATACAGACCATAGTCCACAGATGCGGGCAAGGCTTGTGCAACGCCGTTGATGGCAACCATAAATAGTGTCACACTGATGGTCGATCCTTGAGGAAGACCGTTCTCGAGAAGGCGCGTAGTGGAATACTTGTCATCAATACGGACTTTACATGAACGGTTATGCAGAAAGCTTTGAATGAAGATTGGTAAATTGCCACGTAGTCCCCACTCGTGTAGTTGTTTCAAAATACCATGTCTCCAGGTCATATCAAATGCTTTTTCTAGGTCGAAGAAAACAGCAACAAGATGGTTGCGAGCAAGAAAATTACAATGTATAGCATTTGTGAGGTACACATGAAGGTCTGAGGTGGAGTGCTGTTTCCGTGAGCCGCATTGAAACGGATCAAGAAAACGGTTTGATTCAAGGAACCAGACTAGCCGGTAGTTGATCATTCGCTCGTACAGCTTCGACAGGTGACAGGTCAAAGAGATAGGTCTATAACTGGTAGGCAGTGACGAATCTTTGCCAGGCTTCAGTACAGGGATAACTACTGCTTCTCCCCAGACCTCAGGGTAAGAGCCTGTACGCCAGATTTGGTTGAAGTAATTCAAAATGTGCGTTTTCATCTCAAGGGGCAGGTGTTTAATCATGGCATAAGAGATGCCATCAGGACCAACAGAAGTGTTGCCTGTGTGTATGAGTGCAAATTCAAACTCATCCATTGAAAATGGAACATTATAAAGCTGGTTTACATCAGTTGAGAAATCTAGCGGTACTTCAACCTCATCTTTTGTCTGCAGAAACTCAGGGCAGTAGTTATTTGTACTGCTGACAGTTGCGAAATGATCAACTAGGCATTCGGCTATCTCGACACGATCAGTGTATGTCACGTTGTTGACCTGGAGCATGGAAATGATATTGCGCTTTCTATAACCATACATGTATCGGATTTTGTTCCACAATTCGGTTTGCGGTCGATCTGATGTGATCGATAGCACATAGTTCCTCCATGACGAAGTTTTCGCCTGTAGGATGGTTCGACGAGCTTGGGCGCGGGCTTTTTTAAAAAGGATTTGATATGCCAAAGTAGGATTACGGCGATAAGACTTGAGCGCTTGCTTCTTTAAACGGATAGCCGTGGCTACATCGACATTCCATCACGGAACATTTTTCCTACGCAAACGAGGACAGGACAACGGAATATTGTTCTTTGCTGCAGATATGATGCAAGTATTAATATCCCTGATAGATTTATTGGTACCGTGCGACGGATCAAGAACTGCAATATCGTCAGCAAAGCTTGTCCAGTTGGCCTTATCATGCCGCCATCTTTTCAATAAAGAAGGAGCGGCCAGAGGCAACGAAGAATAAACAAGAATAGGAAAATGGTCACTATAGTAAGCGTCGTCAAGCACTTACCACGATAGATGCGGTGCGATGATTGAAGAACACATAGATAGATCTATAGCCGAAAATGTATTGGAACGCAAGTTAATATAGGTGGGATCACCTGTGTTTAAGAAAACTGCATCGTTGGTATCCAATAGATTTTCAACGAGTTGTCCTCTGCCATCCGTGTGAGCTGAGCCCCACAGTATGCTGTGCGCATTGAAATCGCCAACAAGAAGAAAAGGTGGCTCTAGTTGTCTGATAATAGCCTCAAGATCGTTAACATTCCAATTGGAATTGGGCAGGTAAATGTTGCAAACTGTTATTTTCCTAGGCGCAAACAATTGAACTGCAATTGCCTGAAAAGGCGTCTGTAAATGACACATAGTATATGGTGTTCTAGTATTTAACAGTATTGCAATACCACCGTGTGCGCGACCGTCAGGTACAACATCGCGTCGCACGACATTGTATCCTCGGAGTGTAAATGAATCTTGAGGCTTCAAATGTGTCTCTTGAATGCAGACACAGCAGGGGCTATGATCAGCTAATAGCAATCTGAGTTCAGATATATGATGGACGATGCCATTACAGTTCCATTGCAGAATCATTATAAATTAAATTATAGTAGAGGGTAAATAGTTGCGCTATAATAAATAGCTGATGGGGTGAAGAACATAAGAAAAGAAAAGATAATGTAAGGGCGAGTGAAACCTAAGAATTAGGCTTCGAACGCTGGGAAGAGGTACTCCTACTCTTGCCTTTCGGCCAACCTCTATTATCCTTCCGTTTATTAGGGTTGGAAGGGTCCCCTTCAGAGGGAGCAGTGCTACTTGCCTCCGAGTTATCTTTGGAGTCGTTGTGTACTCCTTTCTGAACACTTACGTTTATTTTTGGAACAGATACGGTAGGCGTAGTAACAATAGATTTTTGATTTAAGGATACAGGGCTTTCAACAGATATGTTACAATCAGCAGAGCTTGACTGACTTGCTGTGAGACAAGAAGAGACAGAAGAAGGTGGTTTAAATTGTACGTTAGGTGTTGGTTTGGCTGCAACCGCATTAGCATATGATGTTGTTAATGTCGGCCTAATTTTTGTGACGTATTGCCTAGCTTCTGGAAAGCTACATTTGTGTAGCGTTTTATATTCAAGGACTGCGAATTCAAGTTTGAACTTGGGGCAGTTCCTTGAGCTGGCGGGGTGGTTTCCATCACAGTTCACGCACTTCGGTTCACTACATGGAGAACTTTTGTGCGGAGCTTTACCACATACACATATCTTGGGCGTGGTACATTTAACAGCAGAGTGTCCGAAACGCTGGCATTGAAAGCAACGAAGAGGGTTAGGAATATAAGTGCGCACCGGGAGACGATACATAGCCGCTTTTTTTGAAGAAAAAACATCTCACACGGATAGAAGACACTATTATTCACAATATACAACAAAAATTTCACTATAAATAGCTACTTTTAAGCAGAGAAAAAGGTAAACACTCCGGACTGGCAAAAGACACGTCTGTCACCGTCAGATACGTTCACTCGAATGATATATATATATATATATATATATATATATATATATATATATATATATATATATATATATATATATATTGTAAAAGACAATAAAATGTAACGAAATAAACAATGTTAACTATTTTAAAACCAACTATAAGATAATAGATACACCAATATAATAGAAGAATAGTAACAATTAAAATTGTGATTATAATAAATTCAAATCTACAAAATGGATTGAACAAATACTTCATTCAAACATAATTTATAATAAATTGAAAAATGTTCATTTAAACTGACTAACATAAATATAAAATTTGAAAAAAATACATAAGGTAATAAATGTGTTATAGATAATGAAAAATTCATTAACGAAATTATGGCAAAAGAATATAATTTACAATTTAATAAAAAAATTAATCCTGAAGGAAAAGTATTCCCTCTTAATAATAAAATAATAAAACACTTTCAAAAAATATGATTCCAAATATTACTTTAAATGATTAGTTATTATAACCTTATTAGTAATAAGTTTGTATAAAATAATAAAATGTTATAACAATAAAAAATTACAGAAGAAATATGATATAACTGATTTATACTTTGGATCTACGACATTAACTAAAATTTTTCCAGAGTTTTCCATATTCTATTGAAACAGGTTCTGCATTTGTACATGTACAGAATTATTAGTGAAAAACAATTCAAAAGATAACTGTATTATTTCACTCTTGATAGTACAATTTTTGTTTTTAATTTGGTGTAAGTACGTATATACACTGAGAAAAAAAGTAGTAAGTATTATTAAACGAATTCCATGGTTTGAGTGGGATTTGCTTAAATTTACATCATCTCTTTAGGTGAATCTATTTGTTACAAGATAATGAATATATATATTTTGTTCGTTTCCTTATTATTCTTTCAACGGTTGTTAGTTCGCATTGAAATTGATGTATTAAATATGAATGTACTGTACTTTAAGATCATTCGTAATAAATGGAATACTAAATAGTAAAGATATAGTTTTATCAGTAAAATATTTTAATTTTATTCCTAATATAAGATTTATTTCTGACTAAGTGAGAATATTTACATCAAATTATCTATTAAATATTTTTATTTTATTCCTAATACAGGATTTATTTCTAATAAAGTGAAGATTTTTGCTTCGTTAACTATTAACTAATCATATCATCATATTTAATGAATTACCTTAAATTTTACCATAATATGGTAAATATTAATATGTATAATTTGTAACATATTTTAAGACGCACTTGCCTGGACAAGTTCATTCACAGCACAAATGTGTTACGCGTCACTGTTCACTGGTTTTCGCATGATTTTGATGCGCTCATTTATATCGTGCAAACCTTTGTTTTTACTGTTAAAACGTGTAATGAAGAAACAAATTCATTCTGTTGGAGATTTGATTCTTTGGTGGAATCATTTGAAAGTAAATTAAACTTTTTCTTAGTTAAAAATGAATATCCATGTTTTCATGGATAATTCATTTCGTATAATTAGAAAATGATTTTCTATAGAGGAATTAGGAAATATAGAAGATAAATATTGGGGAGAAAATCATTTTCTAAATTACACATTACAAATAGATTCCGTAATTGGCAAATGTGTTATTATGTGTTGCAGATAAATTCTGTCAATGTTGTTGGGGGCTATAAATGATATCAAGCAGGACTTATAAAAATTGTTATTTTCAAGATTAAATGTTCTTTTTTGTAATTATTATAAGTATAATTTGGTGTAAATATTTTATACATTATATTTCTTATTAATTCTTTACTGCCAAATAAGTAATGAATTATGTTTATATTAATTAATGACCAAAGTATTTGTTATTATCAATAAGAAATAGAATTAAGGTTTTTTCTGTAAATAATAGTTTATATATCGACAAAAAATAAATATAATGTATTTACAGTATCTAACAATATAATTGTGTTATATCCCAACCTATCTTAATATCACTAATATTAATCTTTAAACAGGAACAAATGGTTCGTTATCTAATATCAATTAAATATTAAAGAGTAATTTATACGCATGCAAATATTATACGTTCAAAGGAAAAATGTTGGATTAATTACTAATATATTATAAAGTGAATATAAATACATGTAAATTCATTGTTAAATAACGATTGTACAATGAAAATTATTCATTATTAGTATTCAATACTACGTTATTCAATTTTAAATATGATGCATTTATTATAAACGAATCTGTTATAATAATAGGACATATATCTATTCAACTAAAACATGTTAAATTAAATATTAATAAATGACATCAGTTATTCCAAACTAATGTTAACTCATTTCTAATAATACGTTTGTTGGGCTGTATTTAAAATAGTGATTCGTTTATTATTAATAAGTAACATTTAAAGTAAATGATCGTTTCTCTCAGTATATAAACTGAATTACCTGCTTCCCATCGTGCATCCTCAACCATGTCAACTTGTTCCATCAATTTCTTCTTTAGTTCCTCAATGTTGTCTGATTGAGGGAAGCATCCCCCGATGCCAGTGATTGCAACTTCTATTTCATCATCTGCCGCACTTAAATTCACCATATTTACGTATATCGCGCTGGATTTTATCAAGTCAAATAGCACTGATAATGAACATTTTACCTTTCTGCCCATTTATATAAGTGAAATAATGAGCTTGCCCCCTCCCCCTTATTACGTAATACAAAATGTTGCTCCGTACAAAAGGTCGATTAAATATTTGATATTCATAATTTCATGGAATAAATAAATAGTTCTTTGGACAACGACACAACGTAGCTACCAAATATGATTAGCATATATTATTTTGATTTTCTAATACGTACGTAATGAAGTATTGTAATCATAAGAATGTTCGAAGTCGAGTTTTAAAGGAAACTACACGTGTTAACCATCCCCTTACTGAATCTGACTATTTTCAGAATGTCTAGTGTGTCCGAATATTATGTATAATAATGCGTGCATTTCAGCATTTTCCATTAAATTAAATCATTTCGTTCATTTATTTATTTAAAACACTACCACATTGTTTGAAAAGTTGCTGATACTTCAATCGACCGAATCTGTGTTCTGTATAAGTAAATAAATAAAAAGAAAACCTAACCGAAGAATATATGGCGAGTTGATGGCATTAGTGCCAGCCACCTATGCTTGTTTTAATATTCAAATATTATTTATTTATTATTATGTGGGAGAGATTTGCGTCGGCACTACATGTTTATATTGTAATAATAGAACACTCGGTATATTTGAATTGTAATAATAGAACACCCGGTATATTTCAATTAATTTATTATTGCATAATAATATATATTTCGATTTTAACACCATTATGGTATTAAAACCGAAATATATATTTATGCAATAATAAATTAATTAAAATATACCGGGTGTTCTATTATTACAATTCAAATATTATATTTGTGCACTAAGCGAAATGTAGTTCTATTATTAAACGAACTAGGGCCACCCGTGGGCACCATGTGCCCATATGGTATACAGAACATAGGTCAGTTTTGACTGATGGCGAATTTTCATGTAATTTAATAATAATAACACGGTTTTTCTTCATTTTGTATCGTTTGACTATAATAGTAATACAAATTTCCAAATCGCAAATAATAATAAAGAAAAAATCGAGTTCTTTCTTTGAACGCTATTTTGTTCTTAGATCACTATGCTGAGATTAACTAATCGATCGCTTATCATGCACTGTGTAACATCCGATAAATTTAAACTAAATTTTGTTTAACTTTTATTTTAACCTTGTATGGTGCATATGTGTTGTATCATTTAGACAGTTTCTATGATTGTATATAAAAATAACAGGATTATAAATTTACTTACGATTGCTGTTTATTATTTGAATCGGTTATTCAAATAATATGTATTACAAATCCTTTTTACACAACATTTTTAATGATTTGACATTTGATTCATTATTGTTTTTGAATTAAATAATCAGGCTAGATTCTGAATATTGCAGTATTAAACTGCTGCAGTGTCACAACGGCAGTTTTAAAACTGATGATAATTAGTTATATGCTAAAATACAATGGATTGTGCCATCAAAAATAAAAGAATAAAATTGCCAACCAAACATGTTTCTAAATATCTTTGAATTATCTCTTCAAGATTTTATTACTCTAATAATCAGTATTATAAATTTACTTACTTGCAGTTATTATAATTTGACGAACTATAAAATCTTAACGCAACTCATATTTTCAAAAATCACTGCTTCTTGGCCATTTTGAAGTGAAAAATATTAACTATGAATTAAAATTAATGTACAGAAACACGTATTTGCTAAAAATATATGCTAATTAGGCAATAATTTGCACTTATTTTATATTATATACTTAAAAATTGAAATTATAACATGCTACTCCCCTTAAACTTAAGATTAAACTTTGATTTGAAGATTTATCACACAAAAACCAATTTTGACATTTCATTCTGACGTTTGATTCGTTTTTGTTTATTTCAAAGCAGACTGAGCCTTCAGTAGAGTAGTGATTGTTTTGATTCAGTATAAACTATTTGATTATTTTTTATAACATTATTAACAGTCGCCATGGTGCAGTGGCTAAGTGTCATGCCTTTCACCCTGGAGGTCGTGAGTTCGATCCCCGTCTATGCCAATCTGCATTTTTACAAAAAAAAAGCGTTCTACACATACACACTCACATACACACTCACTCACATACAAACATTTCTGGGTTATTATATTAATGATGCCATGGTTTGAGTCGGATTTGTTTAAATTTATATGATCTAATTAGGTGGAAAATCGATTTGTTACAAGATAATGAATATATATATATATTTGGTACGATTCCTTTAAACCTATTATTCTTTCAACGGTTGTTAGTTCGCATTGAAATTTATGTATTAAATATTAATGTACTGTACTTTAAGTTCATTCGTAATAAATGGAATACTAAATAGTAAAGATATTGATTTCACAGTAAAATATTTTAATTTTATTCCTAATATAAGATTTATTTCTGACTAAGTGAAAATATTTACATCAAATTTTCTATTAACTATTGTTATTTTTTTCCAAATACACGATTTATTTCCAATAAAGTGAGGATATTGGCCTCGTTAACTAATAACTAATCATATCATCATATTTAGTTAATTACCTTAAATTGTACTATACTATTGTAAATATTAATATGTATAATTTGTAATATATTTTAAGACGCACTTACCTGGACAAGTTCATTTACAGCACAAATGTGTTACGCGTCACTGTTCACTGGTTTTCGCATGATTTTGATGCGCTCATTTATATCGTGCAAACCTTTGTTTTTGCTGTTAAAATGAGTAATGAAGAAACAAAATCATTCTGTTGGAGATTTGATTCTTTGGTGGAATCATTTGAAAGTAAGTTAAACTTTTTCTTAGTTAAAAATGAATATCCATGTTTTCATGGATAATACATTTCGTTTAATTAGAAAATGATTTTCTATAGAGGAATTAGAAAATATAAAAGATACATATTGGGGAGAAAATCTTTTTCTAAATTACACATTACAAATGGATTCCGTAATTGGCAAATGTATTAATATGTATTATTATGTGTTGCAGTTAAATTATGAAAATGTTGTTGGAGAATTGGATTTACAAAATTGGACTTCCAATAGTGAATGCGAAATGTCGAGTTCGATTGTTTATACGCTACCCTCAACATCATCCGCAAATTGCATATATTGCAAAAACTAACGCTCATATAATTACTTCAAGGAGAAATATTATTTATACATTGGCCCTACGACATCAACTAAATAAAGCTTTCCCAATCGTTAATGGCAAAACGAAGATTTCAGGATTCTTTTGAATCAGGTTCTGAATTTTTACATATAAATAACATTATTAATGAATGTCAACATTTAAACAGTCTACTTCTTTATTCCTGATAGTACTATTATATCTTGAAGTAAATTTAGTGCAAATTAAAAATCAAAACCAATTATTCAAACAAACAATTACAATACATTTTATGTACTCTACCAACAACTATTTAATTTATTTATAATAAAATTTGTTTAATACAATACTTAGTATTGCTCACAGAGGTTGGTAATGGACAAAGAGGCTATAAATGTTATCTATTTGGACTTATAAAACTTGCAATTTTCAAGAATGAATGTTTGTTGTTGTATTTATTATAAGTTTCATTAGGTGTAAGTATTTTATACATTATATTTCTTATTAATTCATTACTGCCAAATAAATAATGAATTATGTGTATATACATTAATGACCAAAGTATATGTTATAATTAATAAGAAATAGAATTAAAGTTTTTTCGGTACATAATTGTTTATATAACGACAAAAAATAAATATAATTTATTTACAGTACCTAAAAATATAATTGTGTTATATCCCAACCTATCTTAATATCCAATATATTAATATTACTAATATTAATTTTTAAATAGGAGCAAATGGTTCGTTATCTAATATCTATAAGTTCATTAAATATTAAAGGGTAATTATTTCGCATGCAAATATCATTCTTTCCAGCGAAATTAGATGCTTTAATTGCTAAAATATTATAAAGTTAATATAAATATATTTAAACTAATTGTTAAGTAAAGATTTTACAATAACAAGAACTGGCGCTAGCGCCAGTGCTATCAGCTCGCCGTTCCGGCGAGCGCGGTCACATCAATAAATACAAAACTAAAAGCGATAGCAATTATTATAGTACAAAATTTATTGTTATTATGACATTTCATCGGCATTTAATATGAAATGAATAAATTTCTAAGTTTACGTATATAATTCTAAATCATCGACATTATACTCACATAGCCCATTGAACTAATCTAACCAATTATGATCCCTTTGATTTATTTATTCCTGTACCATAACAGTTTTAATTTCCAAAAACCCCACATTTAAAATTGCACACATCCACATGGGTAACGTTAATAACGTTCGTTTCGTGATTTGCCAAGGATATTGATAATTATTTGATGAACATTTCCTAATTTTATTAATTAAAACACAGAAGCAAATGGTTTATACATTGGAAAATATTACCAAACAAATTACTGTCACATAAATATAACTTCTTCATTTTACTAACAGATGGCGATCGATGTCTGATATACTTCAAAATATATTTATATGATTTTTTTTAAGCCTATGGGCTCACAATTTGAAAAAACTTTAATCACATAAAATATCTTAGAATGTTGAGTAGAAAATTCTAAAAATTTTAAAAGTTGACTAAGGGCAGTATTTAGGAGGGTTCCAAATTTTGGGGGCCTATAACGCCGGTCCTGTACAGACGATTGGATTTAAAATGCGACGGGAACATCACGGGCATAGAAATTATATGTATACCAAATTTCATCAAAATCGGCACGGTACCTTCAGACGAGTTGCGGTCACAAACTCAGGTCTTACGACGGACCGACCGAGCGAGCGAGCGAGCGAGCGAGATACATACATCCAAGTATATGAGTTATATATATTTTTGGATTCAGGGCGAAAATACAAGAACTTTTCGTTAATATTTTTTTTCGATCCGAGCATGTTACAGACACACGACCAATCACTATAGCTCTTTTGTACTTACTGTACGACGAGCTAAAAATAAGAAATAAGGGTTTTAAAGTATATTAAATTGTCTAAGAATTGATCCTCGGGTGGTCCATTTGGACCATAATTAGCAAAATGGCGACCATCGTACGAAAAAAGTTATTTTTTGCCACTTTTTAGCTCGTCGTACAGTAAGTACAAAAGAGCTATAGTGATTGGTCGTGTGTCTGTAACATGCTCGGATCGAAAAAAAATCTTAACAAAAAGTTCTTGTATTTTCGCCCTGAATCCAAAAATATATATAACTCATATACTTGGATGTATGTATCTCGCTCGCTCGGTCGGTCCGTCGTAAGACCTGAGTTTGTGACCGCAACTCGTCTGAAGGTACCGGGCCGATTTTGATGAAATTTGGTATACATATAATTTCCATGCCCGTGATGTTCCCGTCGCATTTTAAATCCAATCGTCTGTACAGGACCGGCGTTATAGGCCCCCAAAATTTGGAACCCTCCTAAATACTGCCCTTAGTCAACTTTTAAAAATTTTAGAATTTTCTACTCAACATTCTAAGATATTTTATGTGATTAAAGTTTTTTCAAATTGTGAGCCCATAGGCTTAAAAAAATAATATAAATATATTTTGAAGGATATTAGACATCGATCGCCATCTGTTAGTAAAATGAAGAAGTTATATTTATGTGACAGTAATTTGTTTGGTTATATTTTCCAATGTATAAACCATTTGCTTCTGTGTTTTAATGAATAAAATTAGGAAATGTTCATCAAATAATTATCAATATCCTTGGCAAATCACGAAACGAACGAACGATATTAACGTTACCCATGTGGATGTGTGCAATTTTAAATGTGGGGTTTTTGGAAATTAAAACTGTTATGGTACAGGAATAAATAAATCAAAGGGATCATAATTGGTTAGATTGGTTCAATGGGCTATGTGAGTATAATGTCGATGATTAAGAATTATATACGTAAACTTAAAAATTTATTAATTTCATATTAAATGCCGATGAAATATCATAACAACAATAAATTTTGCACTATAATAATTGCTATCGCTTTTAGTTTTGTATTTATTGATGTGACCGCGCTCGCCGGAACGGCGAGCTGATAGCACTGGCGCTAGCGCCAGTTCTTGTTTTTTCTATATTTAATAAGTTTAACATTACAATAAACTTATATTTAATATGTAAAAAAATTATAATAAAATTATATTTACATACATGTTAGTTTGCATTTTTATAAAATAAGTAATCTACTGATATAAATAAATTGTTTATACATATAAAATCAAAAATAATCTTGAATATACGCTCTTCTCTTTTAAACTCGAGATTTCCACGAATATACAAGTTTTGACCTTACCTGAATCGAATGTGACAATTTTCGGAATGACGTCTGTCTATCGGTCTGTGTGTGTGTCCGTATGTCTATGAACGCTCTAGAGCAAAAACTGTCGAACATATAATTATGAAACTTCAAACTTAAGACTTGTATATACCCTAGATATGTACCTCCTATTTTGAAAAGAATATTCAAACCGGAAGTGCATGTTTACTCTATACCTATTTTGTTCTATCTCCAATATCACTAGATCGGCTACACTTACGGCACATATAGTAATGTTTATAATGAAAGATATTATTATTTCGCACAACTTTTGTTTGAAATATTTCTTCAAAAAATTTACCAGTTGCGAGAAAAATGCTACGAAACAATATAAATATCTTGTTTACGTTGCCATGGATTCGCATGTAGCTTATAAAATCGGATCATCTGCTATTTTGACAGGAAAACAAAATATACTCAATTAGAAAAATGACATTTCAGGATATTTGGTGAGTATTGGTTAGTTCAATAGCTGGCTTAGGTTAAAATATATATATATATATATATATATATATATATATATATATATATATATATATATATATATAAATATATGTATATGGATATATATGTATATATATATATATATATATATATATATATATATATATATATATATATTTTAACTGATGACTGTAAAGTCGAAACACGTGTCGAAATAAATAAAAATCATTGTGAAACAACCAAAATATATATATATATATATATATATATATATATATATATATATATATATATATCTAGTGAAAACTGCGTAAAAGAAAGTCGAGTGCAGGCCACTCCAGATATTTTAATTATGTTATCAAATACTGTTTTTTCAATATTAAATATAGATTGTTTCTTGAATATGCGTACGTACTGTTTCCCAAAATGTATTTCAATATTTATCCGCAATAACCATTACGCTATTATTTGTCGATCTATTTGTATTTTCCGGTGGAAAATCACATATAAAACACAAATCTTCAGTTCAAAGTTTCGACAGCTTTGGCTCTAGAGCAGTGATTCCCAAAGTGGGCGATACCGTCCCTTGGAGGGCACTGGAACGATCCAGGGGGTGATAGTAGCCTCGGGTGCATATGGGGGGCGTTGAATAATAATAAGGAGGCGGTGAAAGCATAAAGAAGGAAGAGAAGATTTAGAGAAACATATTTCATCTGTTGTGTAACATAGAGTAACACACAAAATTCAAGTTATAACCGATCGGCGGTCAACTTGATGTAACGTTGCCCAAAAAGCATGTTTTCGAGATTTTTTTTTCTCGGATTGGGTAAATATTATTAACTCCGAGTATTTTGCATGTTGTTTATTCATATTTCGACTAAATATTTCGATTAAATTGAATTGTTCCTTGAATATTCTGCCGAGAAATGGCGCCCTCAACATCTGCGTGCACGCCGTGCGGAAACCTGAAGGTCGTCCGGGTCATCTTTAAAAATATCTACAATGAAAATCTTAAACTAGACAAGATTAGTTGAAGCTTTGACCTCGTTGAGGCCAATTGACGATATGGCAGCCCGCTGCAAAAAATATTTATTATTGATGAAAATTCGTGAAATAGATTAAAGTTCCAATAAATTGCGTATACTTTAATAAAAACAAAGAAAACGAAAATCGCTCGATAACAACCCTGTTTCGTGAAGAACGTCTTTAAGGTTTTGAGTTCATATAATACCAAAATTAAATGAAATCAAAAAATGTAGTCGAATTATGAATAAACAACATGCAAGAAACCCGGAGTTGATATCTTTATATCATTAGGATTATTTTTAAAGTTATACGTTATTTTTATTTTCATATTATCCTTCGTTATATTAATTTTCTGTGATTATAATAAATTATTTTATAATTTCAATCTTCAAGGTGTCTTATTTACAACATATATCTTTACTATATTTTAGAACGTAGGTAGAAATATAGATACGTATATCTTTCTGTTTGCTCGCTTAAAGAATGTAGATTTCCAGGGGGCGCTGAGTACTTTAGAATATTTTACTAATAATTCTTAGATATTTAATGACATTAAAGTTTTTTTAAATTGTGAGCCCATAAGCTTAAAAATAATATAAATATATTTTGAAGTATATCAGACATTGAACGCCATCTATAAGTTATGTGACAGTAATTTTTTTGGTTATATTTTCCAATAAATAAACTATTTGCTTTTGTGATTTAATTAATAAAAATGAAAAAATGTTCATCAAATAATTTTCAATATCCTTGGCTAATCACGAAACGAACGATATTAACGCATGAGTGTAATTTTAAATGTGGGGTTATGGAAATAAATACTGTTATGGTACAGGAATACATAAATCTCGGGATCATAATTGGTTGGATTGGGTCAGTCGACTCTGTGATTATAATGTCGATGATTTGGAATTATATACGTAAACTCAGAAATTCATTTATTTTATATTAAATGCAGAAGAAATGTCATCAAATATTCAAGACAACATAAACCAAATTTTAAAGACTCGCCGTATATTAATACAATATTGTATAAAACAATAATTTGAATATGTTCCAATAATGAATTGCTATCGCTTTTAGTAATGGATGTATTGCTGGTAGCACTGGCGCTAGCGCCAGTTCTTGTTTTTCTGAAAAGTAGGCAGTAGGCCAAATAAGTATGGGAAACACTGTTTTAGAGCGTTCACTAACACAGATGTCATTCCGATACAAATCCGAAACGATTTAGATATGATCAATACGTGAATTTCCGTTTAAATCTAGATTTCGAAGAGTTTCATGATTACAATACTTCCTTATATAAATTCCTATAAGGAACAATAACAACTAACGTCTGTCATTATATAATTTTTATTGTTTTAAAAGAAATGCATTGAGCAATACTCGCATATGTTAACAAAAATATTGTATAAAATTGCAGAAATAAATATCTGGAGTGCCCTTCACTCGACTTCATATATAGTCATATTGTGTTTTAAATTTATTCTACCATTACAATGTAACAATATCCATGTGTATTTAAAATGGAAAATGTAAACGTAAAATTTTCAAAAGCGATTTTTCAGCAAATTGTACATTATTTCGAATAAATTATTTTCCTTCCTCCATATGGGGGCATTCACCTTTTGAGCACAAAAAAAAGCTGTTTTTTTACTTTTTTTTTCTCAGGGTACGTTTGAGATATTCGCACGCGGTTTTTTGTATCGTATTTATTCAACTTTTCTCTTTAATAAGGTATTTTTTAAAGTCGAGTACGTTTAGTCGCGGCGAAGATGTCCAGGTCCAAAGTGGGCAGCTCAATTTAGGCGCGCGGTAGCATAACTCTGGTCCCAGTTGTTTAAAAAAAAATATCTGGAGTGGCCTGCACTCAACTTTCTTTTACGTAGTTTTCAATAGATAGATATTAATATATAATGAAAATAACTGGATAATTATACCAATTTATAATGGATCTGAATTTGAAGTACTTATCGTATTCACTCTTAAACAGTCAAATTTCACAGTTAAACTCTGAAATTGTTAATTAATTATGACAGCAAATATATAATATAAATTGATTCTATAATAATTTACCTGATACAATGTATTCTAATAAGAAATCAATATTTTAAATATTAATTCATACAGATAACTGTCAAAGGAATGCTTGTTTGTTCTCAATAAACAAGAAACAAATGATGTAACTCATGGTTGATCCAATTTAAAACTAATAAAATTTGTCACAAGTGTAGGTATCACCATGGCAACGTAAATAAGATATTTGAGTTTTTTCGTAGCAGTTTTCTCATAACTGGTACAATTTATGAAGAAACTTTTCAAACAAAAGTTGTGCGAAATATTAATATCTTTCATTATGAATATTGCTATTTTTGCCGTAAGTGTAGCCGTTCTAGTGATATTGGAGATAGAACAAAAAATGTATAGAGTAAACATGAACTACCGGTTTGAATATTCTTTTCAAAAATAGGAGGTGCACATCTAGGGTATATACAAGTCTTAAGTTTGAAGTTTCATAATTTTTCGTTCGACAGTTTTGGCCCTAGAGCGTTCACAGACACACACACACACACACACACACACACACAGACGTCATGCCGAAAATAGTCATATTCGATTCAGGGAAGGTCAAAACATGTATATCCGTTGAAATCTCGAGTTCGAAATTTTTCATGATTACAATACTTACTTATTACTCTGTAAAAGAAAGTAAAAAGGATTTTAAAGTATATTAAATTGTCTAGGAATTGATCCTCGGGTAGTCCATTTGGACCATAATTAGCAAAATGGCGACCATCGTACGAAAAGTGTCATTTTTTGCCACTTTTTTTCTCCTTTGACGGGCCTTAAAAAATATTAATAATTGTCGGACACACCTCGTCGAGGATCAACTCTTAGAAAATTACCTTTAAGATGCGCTTATCGAGAGTTAAATCGGTTAATTCGTTGTTGAGATATTCTACCGCGCGATTTAAAAAATATGGTTTCGAGATAAACGCGTTTAAAGTTTCAACTTCAGGCTGACGCGCGCGAAAACGCCTTGTTTGAGCAAAAACATTGTTTTTTTTAAATCGCAATTTCACATATTTCCAACTCGAATTTCGAAAAACGGCTTCAGAAACCCATAGTCAACACTTCAAAGTGTCCGATTCTGCAAAAAATAAAAAATCGATTTTTTGAATCCGCAAAAGGTGAATGCCCACTTAAATGACACGAATAAACCATTAAGAAAAACCTTACAAAAATTAGGAAATATTCTATGTATATATCGTATATTCGTTTAAGAAAATAAAAGATTTCATGTTATTCTTGTCGTAGAACTACGTCTTTACAGGGCAGGGGGCATTTGTTCCAAAGTTCACCTTGACAACCTGTCGATTTCATTTGGTAAAATTAGAATAATTTCATTTATTTATGCTATTTATTTCAAGGTCGCCGATCAAAGCGACCAAATTGATATTCGGTTCCCAATACACTGACACCCATACTAAGTTCACATTTCCTTTTGACTTTTACTACATATTCACCTAACTGACGCACTTCAAATTCTTTTTGACGTAAAACGAAATCGATTTTATGATTATTCATATTTACATAAACATTATAACAAATCGTATGTATAAAATATATATTTTACTATTTACTATTACAATTTATATGGGATATAAAATATGAATGGAAATATCCGTCTTGAGTGTTTCTCAATGTATTTTGACTATTTTCGCAATGACGTCTATGTGTACGTCCTATAACCTGTATCATTGAACATAACAATATGATGTTTCTAATTATAAAGATATTTTTCGAGGAAATATTATATTTAATTGTAGCATAAAAACATATATGATTTCTAGCGGAGTTTCTCTAAACTATAAATGCATCTGTTGGTTTATCTTAAGATTGTGTTCGAAAAGTACTGGCGCCGTTTGAATATCGCACATTGCCCCAAATATATATATATATTTAAATATAGATTGATTAAATTATTTAGTAACAATAAATAAGAAACAATTTACGATTTCTGATTGGAGACTGGAAGTGTTATACATCAAGTTTCAAGCTCTTGATAGGGAGATGACACATATGAATTAAGCTGCCAAATAATTACTATAAACCGTATCAATTAATTTATAAACGTTAAAATTCAATATATAATTTATATTGATTTTTTTTTAAATAATTTAAAATTTCAAACTAACATTTTGTAGCCTTTGTACTATTTTACGTGAGAATTGGGAAATATAATGAAGCGTATATTCAATAAATAATTGTATTGTTAGAAAATATATACATAATGCTATGAATTGAAGATATGTTATGTTCTACTTGTGGTGCAATGACGATTTTTTACATATTCATACAAAATTAACATATTTTTAATAATTGGAATACAATCCATGCAAAATAAAATAAATATAAAATCCCATTCTTTTACGATGTAATAATTACTTATTTTCATGAATAATTGCGAACTCAAGATTTCTACGGTAATACAGATTTTGGTCTGCCCTGAATTGAATGTGACTATTTTCGGAATGACGTCTGTGTGTGTGTGTACGTGCTAAAGCCAAAACTGTCGATCGTAAATTTATGAAATTTATGTGCACCTCCTATTTTTTAAACGAATATTCAAACCGGAAGTGCATGTTTACTCTATGCATTTTTGTCCCATCTCCAGTATCACTAGAACAGCTACACTTACGGCAAAATTAGTTATGCTCATAATGAAAGATATTAATATTTCGCACAACTTTTGTTTGAAAAGTTTCTTCAATAAATGGATTCGCATGTAGCTTAATAAATCGGATCATCTGCGTCTGTTAATATTTGGACAGTAAAACAAAGTAGACTCAGTTAGATAAATGACATTTTAGAATATTTCGGTAGAGTATTGGCTAGCTTGACAGCTTGTTTGGGATACATATATATATATATATATATATATATATATATATATATATGTATCCCAAACATAATTAAAATCAATAACACTGACACTTAGAATTGTTTCTTTGCATATGTCGGTTATTCTATACACTAGTAGCTTATATAATATTCACAAAAACAATAATCATTATAATCAAATTTGATACGAAATATGCATAATGATAATATCTTCATTTTACATATTCAATGAAACAATTCTAAGTGTCATTATTGATTTTAATTTGCTTTGATAAAATAATATAAAGAAGGAAAATGTAATGGAACACTGGATTCTTGATGGGATGCGAATTATACATCATCATCGCACTAGTACACCGACTTAGAATTTGTTAAATTGTTAAAAATGAGTACTTTTTAACCAAATTCATATATTTTTATCTGGTGCACTGAGTATATAATATCCTTTTTTAAGCAGTAGGACCCTTTATTGATGCATTACGTTATTAATGCACGAAAATTAGATATTTAAGATTTCCGTAGCAATTTTCTCGTAACTAGTACATTTTTTGAAGACATTTTTTAAACAAAAGTTTTGCAATATATGAATATCATTCATTATGTAAATAACTAGTGATTGGAAGATTCGAATACTCTGTATTCGAATACTTTTAAGAATCGAATACTTATCCGAGTACCGAGTATCCCCCCCCTCACCTAATATTAGCAATTTACACATAACTATGTTTCAATTTTCATTATTTCCTACCTTTCATAGGTAAAATTAAGCATGTTGATAACAGAGATAAAGATAACTACACTAAAAATAAGGTTTGGTACGCGTAAAACGCATCAATGCGTAGGGCTCGCCTTTAGGTAAGATATGCGTTGCGAGCAGTGGTTTTTAATTATTATGGCCTTTTGATTAGCAATTTGAAACAGTGTTGTAGATATTATAAGTCTTACAATTTTTTGTAGATTTTAAAAATGGGTTGTGGCCAACGCAGGACTTTCTTTTGCGTAGTTTTCAATTTATATTTAATATTGACAAAACAGTATTTGATAACAAAATAAAAATATCTGGAGTGGCCTGCACTCGATTTTCTTTTACGCAAATTGAACTAGATATATATATATATATATATATATATATATATATATATATATATATATATATATATATATATATATATATTCCAAACAAACTGTTAAAAAATACCAATATTTCACAGAAATACATTGAAATTGTACCAAATATCTTATTATTTTATTATGTTATCAAATATTGTATCATCAATATTTATTGATTATGGAAATATAATATTAGGAAATAATAATCCAACAGATATAATATGAAGACCAAGCTTACCTTATATAAATGAATTATACCAATACCAATTTCTAATGATTTTCAAGTATTAGCTATCACAACTAACCAATACACTACAGAAATATTCTGAAATATCATTTATCTAATTCAATGTATTTTGTTTTCTTGTCGAAATATTGAGAGGCGCAGATGATCCGATTAATTAAGCTACATTCGAATCCATGACAACATAAACAAGATGCTTATGATTTTTAGTAGCAATTTTCTCGTAACTGGTACATTTATTGAAGAAACTTTTCAAACAAAAGTTGTGCAAAATATTTATATCTTTCATTATGAACATAACTATTTTTACTGTAAGTGCAGCCGTTCTAGTGATATTAGAGATAGAACAAAAACTGAATAGAGTAAACATGCACTGCCGATTTGAATATTCTTTTCAAAAATAGAAAGTGCATAACTAGACCATATACAAGTCTTAAGTGTGAAGTTTCATAATTTTAGGTTCGACAGTTTTAGCTCTAGAGCGTTCACACACACAAACACACACACACCTACAGACAGACGTCATTCCGAAAATAGTCACATTTTATTTAGTGAAGATTAAAACGTGTATATCCGTTGATATCTCGAGTTCGAAATTTTTCATTATTACAAGACTTACTTATTACTTCGTAAAAGTAAGTAAATATATATATATATATATATATATATATATATATATATATATATATATATATAATATATATATAATAATAATAATTTTTGGAAATTGCACGATATTCTTTTACGATATTTTAATTATTAAAAATATGTTAATTTTGTATGAATATGTAAAAACTCGTTATACCACCACAAGTAGAACATAACATATCTTTAATTCATAGCATTATGTATATATTTTCTAACAATACAATTATTTATTGAATATACGATTCATTATAATTCCCAATTCTCACGTAAAATAGTACAAAGGCTACAACATGTTAGTTCGAAATTTGAAATTCTTATTTAAAAAATTCAATATAAATTAAATATTGAATTTTTACGCTTAAAAATAAATTGATACGGTTTATAGTAATTATTTGGCTACTAATAGTATATTCAAAATTGGTAACCACAGTAACCGTGGATGCGGTTACTCGTTCCGAATTAGTACAAAAGTAACCTTTTCAGGGATCTGGTTACGCGGTTCCTGGAAATAATTGTTAAATGTTGTGATATTTTATACGAATGGTTATAATGTTCATGTAGAGAAGAATAATCGTAAAATAAATTGTCACGTAAGGCGGGGGAAGATGTAGTTCTAGGTCAAAAAAAATTTGGAATGCGGCAGTTCATAGGTGTATATTTAGCATAATTCAAATGGACATATGAACTTTGTATGGCCATCAGTAAATTGTGGGCCGAATAACAATTTAGGCGCTTCGAATGGCGACTATGAAAGGAATAGCATAAATTATTCTAATTTTACTATATTAAAACGACAGTTTATCAAACAAACAACCTTTGCCCTGTTTATGGTAAAGACGTAGTTCTACTTCAAATATACAATAAAATAATATGAAATCCTTTTACTTTCTTTTACAAATGTATATTAGAAAATCTAATTAGCTCGCCGTACAGAATGTACAAAAGAGCTATAGTGATCAGTCGTGTGTCTGTAACAATCTCGGATCAATAAAGAATCTTAACAAAAAGTTTTTGTATTTTCGCCTTGACTCCAAAAATATATATAACTCATATACTTGGATGTAGGTATCTCGCTCGCTCGCTCGCTCGGTCGGTCGTAAGACCTGACTTTGTGGCCGCAACTCCGCTGAAGGTACAAGGCCGATTTTTATGATATTTGATATACATATAATTTCCACGCCCGTCGCATTTTAAATCCATTCGTCAGTACAGGGCCGGCGATATAGGGCCTCAAAATTTAGAGCCCTCCTAAATACCGCTCTTTGTCAACTTTTAAATTTTTTAGAATTTTTTACTAAAAATTCTAAGATATTTTATGTCATTAATGTTTTTTTAAATTGTGAGCCCATAGGCTTAAAAAAAATAATATAAATATATTTTGAAGTATATCAGACATTGAACGTCACCTATAAGTGAAACGAAGAAGTTACGTGACAGTTATTTTTTAGCTCGCCGTACGTAGTACCGAAGAAGCCAAAGCATTCGGTCGTGTGCTGTAGCATTCTCTGATCAAAAAATTTCATTCAAAAATAGTGTTCGTCTCGTCGCCCTGATTCCGAAAATGTATATAACTTATATACTTGGATGTTAGTCGTCGCTCGTAAGACCAAATTTGTGCCCTCTACTCCTCTGAAGGTACCGGAGCGATTCACTCCAAATTTGACACACATATTATTTGGCATCCCATTTGAATCCGCTCGCAGTTAAAATCCAATCGCCCGTATACTTCCCGAGTTATAGGCCCCCAAAATTTGGAGCCCCCCTTAATACTGCCCTTATAAAAATATTCGAAACACATAAAAATTCTACTAAAAATTCTAAGATATTTTTTGTCTACAAGATTTTTTCATTTTGTTAACCCAAAGCCCGAAAAAAAAAATTAAATATTATAATTTTGAATTTTAAAATATGCACTAAATTATTTTTTTATCAATATAATCTAAATTTGGTACACATATTATTTGGCATCTCAATTGAATCCGCTCGCAGTATAAATCCAATCGCCCGTATACTTCCCGAGTTATAGGGCCCCAAAATTTAGAGCCCCCCTTAATACTACCCTTATAAAAATAACTGAAACACTTAAAAATTCTACTAAAAATTCTAAGATATTTTATATCTACAAGATTTTTTCATTTTGTTAATCTAAAGCCCGAAAAAAATTATTAAATATTATAATTTTGAAAGTATGAACTAAAAATTTTAATCAATATAATCTTAAATTAAATGTAAGACTTTTTACACCTATAACATTTTGCTCAAATTGTTAACCAAAAGGCCATAATAATTAAAAAGCACTGCTCGCAACGCATATTTTACCTAAGGGCGAGCTCTACGCGTTGGTGCGTTTTACGCGTACCAAATCTTGTTTGATTATATTTTCCAATATATTTACTATTTGCTTCTGTGTTTTAATTAATAAAATTAGGAAATGTTCATCAAATAATTTTCAATATCCTTGGCTAATCACGAAACGAACCCATGCGTGCAATTTCAAATGTGGGGGTTATAGAAATGAATTTAAAAACTATTTCAATGGTATTGGGCAGGTACCATGGCAAAATAATGTTACTTAAGAATCAACAATATTAATATTGTTTAATAAGACAAATAAATGTTTTGTAATAAAATTTATGAAATAAATATTATCAAAAATATAACAATATTTTTTATTTAACACTCAATTTAAATATTATTGAAAAAATAAAATGTATATATATATATTTATATATACATTAAATCAACGACTCGGAGAGTTTGATTTTTAAAAATGTATTCTTTATTTTAAATAAGGTTACAATGCGACTACACTGAAAGAAAACTTTTGTAAAACCGACAATTCAACAATTGGTGAATGGATTGGTAAGATTTACAACGAAATTTTGTTTCAGTTAACAGCTATTTGGCTATAATACACAATTTATTTTGTTACTGTATCAATTCTAAATTGTTAACTAAATTTGAATTGTTAAAATAACCAAAACTTATTGTTAGAAACAGATGTATACCGTACGCTTGATGTGGTGTATAAAACAGCTATCTAGTTATCCATACATATTTGAAATGGAGTCTATACTATTGGATGAAGACTAAATAACAAATTGTTCGATGTGCACTCTATTGCTTGATATGTAGAAATAACATATTTATTATAGTAAACTAATCATGCCTTGATGTTAACGGAACAATTTACAACAGTATCTAAAACAACAATTTGCATTTTAATGGGAACATTCGTTTTTGTTATATTATTATTACTAGGTGACAGTTCCGACAATTCCGAAATGCATTTTTTCAATATATACTATTGAAAATTGTAGAGCATACAAATATTATGTTAAATATGCTTATTTTGCATTGTGTGGATAGCAATTTGATTTGTTAACTACATTCATTGACGCGCAAAAACGGCCCCACGCGTCTTCATATCGCCACACGATGCAAGTCAGAACACGTTCATACGCATCGTACACCATTCCTACACATCGTAGTTGTATTCAGTATTTCGATTTACTTTGTGTTCTTATGTAGTTATTTAGTTTGTGGTTGTGATCACTCTGTGAGTAAAATTGACGGAAATAGAAGGAATCCTGGAGTAAGAGAAACATACTGCGGTACAACGACAATTGAAATTTTAATATTGTTCCATTTTATATTCCTTAGGTAAAAAACGATTTTCTTCATTATTATCCAGATTAATCCGAAATATTATACATAATACCAATTATTTATTCAAGAATCACAGAAAACTCACCAGACAAAATATTGGTTGAACATATTAGGAATACCAAAAATTTAGAAAATGGTCATTATCATTTTGTTTTAATTAAATAAATTTATTTAATAACGAAATTTTGTTTACTTAGAACAACGGGATGTATTCATATTTGCATTTATGACAACAATACATCCTTCGACTGCTAAAATTCCAATGAAAACATCCACTGGAAATAAGTAGCATTGGAAGCCTACATCGACTGAAAGACGACACTTCTTCCATTTAGAAGTAAAAGTATGTATCCATTTTATGTTTTCATATACCTATATTATATTTGAATTCGGTACGCAATATTGTAATGCATTTTTTATAAAATTTGTTTTAGAACGTCAACGATGTACAACATGTCATCAGAAAAAAATAAACTTGGATCTATGGGCTTTCAGCCAATAATAATAATTATTGGTTCAATTAAAAATCCTGAATGGTTTATTGTGTTTTTCGATATTAAAAAATATAACTCAATACTCCAGGCATATCACATTTAATGTGCATATCACTATTTTGCATAATTATCCCAATGGTGATATATATATAATTATGTTCGTATATTAAAAGTAAGGGTTGGTATCTTAAAAAGAAGTTCCTATATTATTTACTATATACTGTTTTATATATTTTTTATTTGGTTTTTTATTTTTAGAAAATGTATTTTCTTTTTTATTAATAAAATAAATTGTATCATTAATATAATAACCCAGAAATGTATGTATGTGAGTGTGTATGTGTAGAACGCTTTTTTTGTAAAAATGCAGATTGGCATAGACGGGGTTCGAACTCACGACCTCCCAGGGAGAAAGGAATGACACTTAGCCACTGCACCATGGCGACTCTTAATAATGTTATAAAAAATAATCAAATAGTTTATACTGAAATAAAACAATCACTACTATACTGAAGGCTCAGTCTGCTTTGAAATAGACAAAAACGAATCAAACGTCAGAATGAAATCAGTCAAAATTGGTTTTTGTGTGATAAATCTTCAATTCAAAGTTTAATCTTAAGTTTAAGGGGAGTAGCATGTTATAATTTCAATTTTTAAGTATATAATATGAAATAAGTGCATATTATTGCCTAATTAGCATATATTTTTAGCAAATACGTGTTTCTGTACATTTATTTTAATTCATAGTTAATATTTTTCACTTCAAAATGTCCAAGAAGCAGTGATTTTTGAAAATATGAGTTGCGGTAAGATTTTATAGTTCGTCAAATTATAATAACTGCAAGTAAGTAAATTTATAATTCTGATTATTAGAGAAATAAAATGTTGAAGAGATAATTCAAACATATTTAGAAACATGTTTGGTTGGCAATTTTATTCTTTTATTTTTGATGGCACAATCCATTGTATTTTAGCATATAACTAATTATCATATTTTAAAACTGCCGTTGTGACAATGCAATTTAATACTGCAAAATTCGGAATCTAGCCTGATTATTTAAATCAAAAACAATAATGAATCGAATGTCAAATCATTAAATATGTTGTGTAAATACGGTTTGCAATACATATTTTTTGAATAATCGATTCAAATAATAAACAGCAATCGTAAGTAAATTTATAATCCTGTTTTTTATATACAATCATGGAAACTGTCTAAATGATACAACACATATGCACCATACAAGGTTAAAATAAAAGTTAAACAAAATTTAGTTTAAATTTATCGGATGTTACACAGTGCATGATAAGCGATCAATTAGTTAATCTCAGCATAGTGATCTAAGAACAAAATAGCGTTCAAAGAAAACTCGATTTTTTCTTTATTATTATTTGGGATGTGGACATTTGTATTACTATTATAGTCAAACGATACAAAATGAAGAAAAACCGTGTTATTATTATATAATTATTATATTAAATTACATGAAAATTCGCCATCAGTCAAAACTGACCTATGTTCTGTATACCATATGGGCACCTGGTGCCCACGGGTGACCCTAGTACCTAAATATCAACAAATTGTTTTACTTGTGCGCTAATTTACCCTGTAACCTTGACATTGTGCGTTGTCATATAGACAAACAAGTGTGTCACACTAACCAAACCTCAACAACACACGTGTTGCGTTTTTCGTTTTTTTAAGTGTTTGTTCTTCAAAAAACAACAATGTCAAACACAATATCTTCAACAAATTTATAAATGTAACTAAAATTTAACTTAAATTCCTAATAAAACATACAACAATCATGATTATAAACTAACTTAACGTAATAAAATTTAAATATGGTTTTAAAATATAACAATTGTAACAAAATTTGCTCAATTTTAAATATTGAACTCACAATTTATGAATCCTGAAGAAGCAAGGAATTTCTTGCGAAATATTGATTCTGAAAATTAAAGAGTCATAAATAGTTTATGGAGTTTCATTTCCCATAACTATTACCCAATACACCGCACATCCGTGATCCTTCTTACATATATATATATATATATATATATATATATATATATATATATATATATATATATATATATATATATCTTGACTGCATAAAACCTAAGGAAATTAATGTTTTGCTTCCAAAATTGCATTGAAACAATTTTTTTCATATTCTTGTCTGGTTTCTGCTTTTAAATAATTAAAAAAAAATCCAGTTAGTCAACATTAATCGATGGGACATTCATAGGTACAGCTGTTAATTGTTGCACTGCTTGTCTGGCTTCTTTAAAAAACTCATCCGTCGGTATACTCATTTTTCTTTTCATTGCTTGACGGGGCTCTTTTGATTGACTAAACCAACTGGACGTAGTTGTAGAAGTATCTGCTCTCAACGTCTCCGGACCCTCTGTTCTGCTTCCATCTTAAGGCGGTATCACATTACGAGGATATCGATAGTTTGACATCGATTTTGCGATGTTTTTTCAGTTTTCCGGTGTCATTTCTAATGTGATAGGGAGCAAATAATAGGCGTTTAAATATGAAACGTGTTCGTATTCCTTGGCTTATCGGTGTCCAATTATCGATGTCTTGTGTTGTGCGCATGCGCAACTTAAAGAAATGTCCCTGTTTTTGTTGTTAGCTGTCAATTGTGTTGTTTGCATTCATTGTAGATTTATATACTGGTCGTGTTGGTTGATAATTATATTTATTTTAAAATGGCGAATGCAAGAAAGAAAATTAAAATATCTCTGCTTGTTTAAATATCATTTTTAAAACCAAATTGAATACACCACCACCAAGTAAATAAATTTACTAAATTTCTGATGTCAATTTGCTAATGTGATAGAAACAGATATCGATCATCGGTATCTCCTAAAGGAAGAGGATATCGATATCCTCGTAATGTGATACCGCCTTTATATCGATGATTCCGGCGATGCAGGAAGCAACTGAATATTTTCCCCGTTAATCAAATCGTTAAACTCTATCTAATATAAATATTAATTTTTATATTCTTTTTCAAAGGAAAATCTTAATAAGTTATAACAAAAAATTATTGATTAGTTACCTGTGATTGTGATTCTATAGATTCAGAAATCAGTTCCTGTGTTACCATACTCCATGCAAGATGAAGTTGCAATTGTATTGTTCAAATTACTCTTTCCTTTCCTTTGTATAATGTTAATGTGCGGAACAATGAATTGCAAGCGTTTGAACAGAAACCACGTAGGTTTATACACATCATCAGCTCCAGCTCCACTTGCCTGGGAAGCTTTTATTTTCCCCATATTTTCTATAAACTGTGATCTTAATTTTGTAAGTTTACTCTCTTCACTTCCTCTACATTAATTTTTTTATTTAATTTCATGTTTAATTTATTCGTAAGTTCTTCATATGCAGTTATGATAATCAGCCGATTTCACTGCATACAATGCTAGATAATTTTCATTTGTCGTTTTTCGTTATAAGTCGACTTTACTATCTCTCTTACACTTACGTAATCGTGTGAGAGAGAAAACTTTAAAGTTACTTGACAAAAAAAACTTCATCGTGTAATGCACGTTTTATAAATCAACTTTACTATCTCTCTTACACTTACGTAATCGTGCGAGGGAGAAAACTTTTTGCAATAAATATGGACTAATTTTAAAATATATTCGCCCAACGTGGGGCTCGAACCCACGACCCTGAGATTAAGAGTCTCATGCTCTACCGACTGAGCTAGCCGGGCGATTATATATTTTTGGATTTCTATTTTCAGTGGTGCTGAAAACGTTGAATTTTATTTGATCTATAAATAATATAGCCAACATAACATGCCAGACTAACCATTTCGATAAATTCAATATTATTTTAGAAATTGATTATGAATTTTAGATGGGTTTTTTTTTTTGTATAAAATTTTAAATTTGTTATAACTATAATATTTTTTAGATATTGAACCCAGAACTACCATATTTAAAATATATAATTATTTTAAAATAATTAATATTGTAGTGCGTAAGTAATATTGAAGTGCACTACATCATTTGTGTGACCATGTTTTCATAAAATGGCCAGTATAATACACAGTTCGCATTTACAATTGTTAAACGACGAGCTGTAGGCATTATGTTAATAACTTTCTAATAAATATTTGTTATTAGTTATATTAAAACTAGGGTCACCCGCGGGCACCGTGTGCCCAAATAGTACACAGAATATAGTTCAGTTTTGACGGGTGGAGAATTTTCTTGTAAATCATATAAAAATAAGGGATTACCCTTACACGGTTTTTCCTTCAGTTTGTATAGCAAATCTAAAAAAAATTAAATATTAATAATTTGATATATTTTTCCAGCCAATCAGGTGTCTAAATATGTTTGAATTATCTCTTCAAGTGTTTGTTCATTACTTAATTTATTATATAATATATAAATTTATTTACTGCATTTATTTGTAGTTAAATATATTGTACAATGCACATTTAATATTATTTAATAATTTGATACATGGTTTTATTAATTTTTAAATGACTATAAATTATCATTAATATAATAACCCAGAAATGTTTGTATGTGAGTGTGTATGTGAGTGTGTATGTGTGGAACGCTTTTTTTGTAAAAATGCAGATTGGCATAGACGGGGATCGAACTCACGACCTCCAGGGTGAAAGGCATGACACTTAGCCACTGCACCATGGCGACTGTTAATAATGTTATAAAAAATAATCAAATAGTTTATACTGAAATAAAACAATCACTACGATTCTGAAGTTCAGTCTGCTTTGAAATAGACAAAAACGAATCAAACGTCAGAATGAAATCAGTCAAAATTGGTTTTTGTGTGATAAATCTTCAATTCAAAGTTTAATCTTAAGTTTAAGGAGAGTAGCATGCTATAATTTCAATTTTTAAGTATATAATATGAAATAAGTGCATATTATTGCCTAATTATCATATATTTTTAGCAAATACGTGTTTCTGTACATTTATTTTAATTCATAGTTAATATTTTTCACTTCAAAATGGCCAAGAAGCAGTGATTTTTGAAAATATGAGTTGCGGTAAGATTTTATAGTTCGTCAAATTATAATAACTGCAAGTAAGTAAATTTATAATTTTGATTATTAGAGTAATAAAATGTTGAAGAGATAATTCAAAGATATTTAGAAACATGTTTGGTTGGCAATTTTATTCTTTAATTTTTGATGGCACAATCCATTGTATTTTAGCATATAACTTATTATCATCACTTTTAAAACTGCCGTTGTGACACTGCAGCAGTTTAATACTGCAACATTCAGAATCTAGCCTGATTATTTAATTCAAAAACAATAATGAATCAAATGTCAAATCATTAAAAATGTTGTGTAAAAAGGATTTGTAATACATATTATTTGAATAATCGATTCAAATAATAAACAGCAATCGTAAATAAATTTATAATCCTGTTTTTTATATACAATCATAGAAACTGTCTAAATGATACAACACATATGCACCATACAAGATTAAAATCAAAGTTAAACAAAATTTTGTTTGAATTTATCGGATGTTACACAGTGCATGATAAGCGATCGATTAGTTAATCTCAGCATAGTGATCTAAGAACAAAATAGCGTTCAAAGAAAGAACTCGATTATTTCTTTATTTTTATTTGCGATGTGGAAATTTGTATTATTATTATAGTCAAACGATACAAATTGAAGAAAAACCGTGTTATTATTATTAAATTACATGAAAATTCGCCATCAGTCAAAACTGACCTATGTTCTGTATACCATATGGGCACATGGTGCCCACGGGTGACCCTAGTAGAATATAATAAAATAATTAAAGTTTCTGTTTTTGTTAATAATCATTATTTGCATAAATGTATGAAATTAAAACAATTCATTCATATATATATATATATATATATATATATATATATATATATATATATATATATATATATATATATATATATAATATATATATATATATATATATATATATATATATATATATATATATATATATATATATATATACATATATGTATATATATATATATATACATATATGTATATATATATAATTACGCTCGAAACATGTTTTGTCGATCTATTTGTGATTTTTAGCTCGCCGTACGAAGTACCGAAGAAGCTAATGCATTCGGTCGTGTGTCTGTAGCATTATCGGATCAAATGTATAACTTATATATTTGGATGTTAGTCTCTGAAGGTACCGGAGCGATTCACTCCAAATTTGGTACACATATTATTTGGCATCCCATTTGAATCCGCTCGCAGTATAAATCCAATCGCCCGTATACTTCCCGAGTTATAGAGCCCCCCTTAATACTGCCCTTATAAAAATAATTGAATCACTCAAAAATTCTACTAGAAGTTCTAAGATATTTTATATCTACAAGATTTTTTTATTTTGTTAATCCAAAGCCCGAAAAAAATTATTAAATATTATAATTTTGAATTTTAAAGTATGAACTACAATTTTTTTTTATCAATATAATCTAAAATTAAATGTAAGACTTTTTACACCTATAACATATTTCCAAATTGTTAACCAAAAGGCCATAATAATTAAAAAGCACTGCTCGCAACGCATATTTTACCTAAGGGCGAGCTCTGCACGTTGGTGCGTTTTACACGTACCAAATCTTGTTTTTATCAATATAATCTACAAAATATTGTAAGACTTTTTATATCTATAACATTTTTTCAAATTTTTCATATCTTAACCTAAAGGCGAGCTCTACGCATTGGTGCGTTGTACGCGTACCAATTCTTTTCTCTATTTTGTTCTTATATGTTAATGCAATATCTATACAAGGATATTAATTACAGATTTGGTAAAAATTGCTATCCTTTTTCGATTTTATTTTCCATTTTAATCAGCTTCAGGTTTAATATTTTCAAAAAATGCACTGCTTTTAGTTCGTGGAGTAAGTTGCGAATTACAATTCCAACATAACCAAATTTAAGTTCGAGAGTAACTAATCTTAGATTAGATAACCGTGACATAGAGTGAAGAAAACCAGATAATCGCAGTATAAATAAAATGTGAAGAAATCAGGCATTAGTAAGCTAGCAAATGAAGCCAGCAGATTTTGCCTAGCAGCAGCGAAATATAATACCCCATTGAACACCTGTTTCAGCGAAAAAACCGGCACTAGCTTTCCTGCCTCTTCAATAATCTAATATTATTTCAAAATTTGTCTATTGCTTTTATTAAATGTTGTAACTGGACCCCTATTCTGAGTGTCTCAACTCAATATATTGAAGTGAGATTTGAGATAACGACGACGTACCACTAGTGAGAATATCGGTAAAGTTATCCACAGTTTTCTACAGTATACAATTTTTGTTGCCAACCTAAAATACTAAAAATCCCCTAGATTTTTATTTCGCTTAATACGTAGTATTAAGACCTCAATTGTGTTTCATTTTGTGTAGAATTTTAATAATTAGCTATATATAATCAAAAACTTTAGAAATATGTTCAGGAATTATGAATTATCATTATCATAAAAACCCCCGGCTCATAGGAACAAACAGCACGTCGTCCGACGTTTCCCTGATTTACAAACATCTAATTGGCTAAGAAACAAGGGAGAACTGTTTTTGTAATCTACACACTAACACCTTTCAGAAAATGTATAAAACATATAAATTCACTTAGTGCATGCATTAAACAAGTTTTGGTACGCGTAAAACGCACCAACGCGTAGAGCTCGCCTTTAGGTAAGATATGCGTTGCGAGCAGTGCTTTTTAATTATTAAAGCCTTTTGGTTAACAATTTGAATAAATGTTATAGATATAAAAAATCTTACAATTTCTTGTAGATTAAATTGATAAAAAGAATTGTGCATATTTTAAAATTCAAAATTATAATATTTAACAATTTTTTTCGGGCTGTGGGTTAACAATATGAAAAAATCTTGTAGACATAAAATATCTTAGAATTGTTAGTGTTTTAATTATTTTTATAATGACAGTATTAAGGGGGGCTCCAAATTTTGAGGCGAAGTACCGAAGAAGCTAAAGCATTCGGCCGTGTATCTGTAGCATTCTCGGATACAAAAAATTTCATTAACAAAAAGTGTTTGTCTCGTCGCCTTGAATCCAAAAATGTACATAACTTATATACTTGGATGTTAGTCGTCGCTCGTAAGACCAAATTTGTGCCCTCTACTCCTCTGAAGGTACCAGAGCGATTCACTCCAAATTTGGTACACATATTATTTGGCATACCATTTGAATCCGCTCGCAGTTTAAATCCAATCGCCCGTATACTTCCCGAGTTATAGGGCCCCAAAATTTAGAGCCTCCCTTAATACTGCCCTTATTAAAATAATTAAAACATTCAAAAATTCTAAGATATTTTATTTTTACAAGATATTTTCATATTGTTAACCCAAAGCCCGAAAAAAATAATTAAATATTATAAATTGTGCCCTCTATTCCTCTGAAGGTACCGGAGCGATTCACACCAATTTTGATACACATAGTATTTCGTATTCCATTTGAATCCGGTCGCAGTTTAAATCCATTTGCTCTTATCCTTCCCGAGTTATAGGGCCCCAAAATTTGGAGCCCCCCTTAATACTGCCCTTATAAAAATAATTAAAACAGTCAAACATTCTACTAAAATTTCTAAGATATTTTATACCTACAATATTTTTTCATATTGTTAACCCAAAGCCAGAAAAAACAAGATTTGGTACGCGTAAAACGCACCAACGCGTAGAGCTCGCCCTTAGGTAAAATATGCGTTGCGAGCAGTGGTTTTTAATTATTATGGCCTTTTGGTTAACAATTTGAAAAAATGTTATAGATATAAAAAGTCTTACATTTAATTTTAGATTATATTGATAAAAAAATTTTTTAGTTCATACTTTAAAATTCAAAATTATAATATTTAATCAATTTTTTCGGGCTTTGGATTAACAAAATGAAAAAATCTTGTAGACATAAAATATCTTAGAATTTTTAGTAGAATTTTTTAATGTATTAATTATTTTTGTAAGGGCAGTATTAAGGGGGGCTCTAAATTTTGGGGCCCTATAACTCGGGAAGTATGCGGGCGATTGGATTTAAACTGCGAGCGGATTCAAATGGGATGCCAAATAATATGTGTACCAAATTTGGAGTGAATCGCTCCGGTACCTTCAGAGGAGTAGAAAGCACAAATTTGGTCTTACGAGCGACGACTAACATCCAAGTATATAAGTTATATACATTTTCGGAAACAGGGCGACGAGACGAACACTTAATTTTTTTTTCTTAATGAAATTTTTTGATCAGAGAATGCTACAGACACATGACCGAATGCTTTAGCCTCTTCGGTACTACGTACGGCGAGCTAAAAAATTATAATTTTGAATTTTTAAATATGCACTTTTTTTAGCTCGCCGTACGTAGTACCGAAGAGGCTAAAGCATTCGGTCGTGTGTCTGTAGCATTCTCGGATCAAAAAATTTCATAAAGAAAAAGTGTTCGTCTCGTCGCCCTGATTCCGAAAATGTATATAACTTATATACTTGGATGTTAGTCGTCGCTCGCCCGCTCGTTCGCTCGTAAGACCAAATTTGTGCCCTCTACTCCTCTGAAGGTACCAGAGTGATTCACTCCAAATTTGGTACACATATTATTTAGCATACCATTTGAATCCGCTCGCAGTTTAAATCCAATCGCACGTATACTTCCCGAGTTATAGGGCCCCAAAATTTGGAGCCCCCTTAATACTGCTCTTATAAAAATAATTGAAACACTTAAAAATTCTACTAATAATTCTAAGATATTTTATATCTACAAGATTTTTTCATTTTGTTAACCCAAAGCCCGAAAAAAATTATTAAATATTATAATTTTGAATTTTAAAATTTGCACCAAAAATTTTTTTTTTTATCAATTTAATCTAAATTTGGTTCACATATTATTTGGCATCCCTTTTGAATCCGCTCGCAGTATAAATCCAATCGCCATTATACTTCCCGAGTTATAGGGCCTTAAAATTTGGAGCCCCCCTTAATACTGCCCTTATAAAAATAATTAATACACTTAAAAATGCTACTAAAAATTCTAAGATATTTTATGTCTACAAGATTTTTGCATTTTGTTAACCCAAAGCCCGAAAACAATTATTAAATATTATAATTTTGAATTTTAAAATATGCACTAAAATTTTTTTTTATCAATATAATCTAAAATTAAATGTAAGACTTTTTATATCTATAACATATTTTCAAATTGTTAACCAAAAGGCCATAAGAATTAAAAACCACTGCTCGCAACGCATATTTCACCTAAGGGCGAGCTCTGCGCGTTGGTGCGTTTTATGCGTACCAAATCTTGTTTTAACGAACTTTTCAAACAAAAGTTGTGCGAAATATAAATATCTTTCTTTATAAACATAATTATATTTGCCGTAAGTGTAGCCGTTCTAGTGATATTGGAGATAGAATAAATAATGCATGCAGTAAACATGCACTTCCGGCTTGAATACTCTTTTCAAAAATAGGAGCTGCACATCTATTCATAAATACGCCAACAGTAGGTCACCCGCAACACAGGAAAGTATTCGTATAAACGACGCGACAGGCAAACCGAATTCATATCACAAGCACAGACCCAACATATGCAGACGGCTAACGTAATGCATAAGGTATACAGCGCTTTCTTGTGTAGTTCCATTCCCGGACTACAGGAGGCCACACTAAAAATAATCCCGCAATTCACAAACTAAAATTATTCAATTAATATTTAATGTTTAATTAGTGAAACACAGTGTTTAGTCTTTAATTTTTCTTATTGTAGTTATCTTTATCTCTGTTATGTACCTGCTTAATTTTGCCTGCGAAAGTTAGGGAATTGTGAAACGTTATTATTTGTTAACCCGTTGACTCTATCTTAATTTGCTAGATAAAATATTTATTTCACCAGAATTATAAATAATTCGCACATCTAAGATATATAAGTCAACAAAATCGTTTTTTTTTTTTGCTATACAAATACTGCTAGGTTTCTTTAAAATTACCGTAGAAAATAATAAACTGACCATATTTTTCGAAGATATCCAATTTAAAATTCTACATAAAAATATATATATATATGATTTCATTGATTTGCTTGCAATAAATAGGTTACAAGTTGCGTCCACGGGTTAATATTGCTAATATTACGTGAAGGGTGGAGGGGGGGGGGGTTCTTTGTCTTTATCGTGTATTCATCCGAGTACTCATGTATTCGGTACTCGGATAAGTATTTGATTCTTGAAAGTACTCGAATCTTAAAAGTATTCGATTCTTCCCATCACTACTTACCACAATACCTACGTCGTACTGCCGGTAACTACCTGGGGGCCATCCACGTCGTCACTCATGATATTCACACTCACTACCCCCACGTAACTTCCAACCTACATATTTAAAGTATGAATTTAACGCCCAGAACTATTATATTTAATAATTGAACAAAAATAAAGAACAGCAATGATAAAATTAACTTGATTAAATAATGAATAAAAGTAATGCTACAATTGCATTAGTTTACGAAGTAAAGGGATGTTGTATGCGCATTGGATGCAGAATAAATAAATAATACTAAAATTCCTCAAATAACCGACGATCGTGACTTAAGGTCAAACATCAAGTTCGAAAAAAAAACCTACCTACTTTTTAAAGAAAAAAAAATCAGTGAATTCGTAATTGCATAAATAATGCCTGGTAAAAATGTTATTCTTTTTTGTATTTACAGTTTCAGATAAATAAAAAATAAAAACCTCCAAAATAGGTCATTTATTATAGTTTTCATTTTTTATCTCCGAAACTGTAAATACAAAAAGAATATCATTTGTACCAAGCATTATTTATGCAATTACAAATTTACTGTTTTTTTTTTTCTTTAAAAAGTAGGTAGGTTTTTGTATAATCGAGGTTTGTTTAATCATGATAGGTTTTGAGTAGTTTTATGTAATTAAGAAATATAACTTTAAGCAAAAGTGTAACAATGTGTCCATGTAATGCCTTTATATTCAATAAACAGTCTATATTCGATGGAATATCTTTGATTATAGCGTAAAAATAGCTAATTTCTAATACTGTGCGTGTGCATGATTTCTATCACTGGTTACGCTTGAACATTCAAAGTCGATGGTAGCGCCACCATCTAAAATAGCCGAGAGCGGGGCGGCATTACTTCGAACTAGATGGACCTGATGGTTTTTCTTAAGGCCGGCAGTTTGTTAAATTGTGTAATTCTTGTGATTTTGTAAAATTTTCAGCGGGCTTAGGTTCTATTTAAAATTATTAAGTCATATACAAGCAGGATGAGTTGGGGCACATTCATACATTTTTAAAATAAAGCTAAATAAAAATGTATAGATGAGCTAATTATCAATACTTAATTAAATGTACAAATATACAACAAGAACTTCTAGTTACCAGAAATATTAAATAAAAAAAAATTATATTGTAGGGGAAGGTATCGCACCTTGGGACGACTCATCAATTGCACCTATCATCGTATTTTCCTATTTAAATACTAGGGTCACTGTACTACAAACACGTAACTTGCAACCTACATATTTAAAGTATGAATTTTACGCCCAGAACTGATATATTTATTAATTGAATAAAAATAAAGAACAGCAATGTAAAATTAAATAATGAATAAAAGTAATGCTACAATTGAATTACTTTACGAAGTAAAGGGATGTTGTATGCGTATCGGATGCAGAATAAATAAATTATACTAAAATTGACTTATATCGAGTACAACGATAGGTAGCATTATTTAGAAATTTAAAGTGATGTTGGTTATTTACAAGTCAACAAATAAAGACACCCACACAACAAAAGAAACGCATATTTCCACAAGTATCTAAATCGTACCCTACCGAAAACCCTTTCAATCACAATCCATATCCTCCACTGAAACTTAAACATTTTCAAATGTAAAATAGAATAGGAATGTAAAAGAATAATAATAATAAATACATAAATTATGAAAGCAATGAAAGCCGCATTACTTAATATACAATTTGGTCTATTTATATACCTGCACATTATGCAAATAGATTTCAGAAATGATAATCATGCTAAATACATAATTTAGGTAATGCGTGCAAATATATGCAACCTTTATTTTTTAGTTAACAAGGACATTCTATTTATAAACCAAATGAAGCCGATAGCTAAAATAGAAATTGTTGTAGCCAAAAAGAAAAATATATAATGAATTCTGCAGTGCAACGTTCAAATAATGACACAATAAATATTTAAAGACAATCGAATGTATATATTGTTAATAAGATTTGTATACATGAAACTAAATAAATTATATATTTTTGTTCTGATAATTTACGGGTATTACAATTGCAAGGTTCAGACACTCCGAAAAACTCATCATATTGTATCACATCTAGACCATATACAAGTCTTAAGTTTGAAGATTCACAATTATACAATTACGGCTCTAGAGCATTCACAGACATACATGCACACAATCGTAATTCCGAAAATAATCACATTCGATTCATGGAAGGTAAAAACGTGTAAATCCGTTGAAATATCGAGGTCGACTTTTAGGTTATCCCTATACTTCGTAAATGTTAGTAAAAATTATAAATTTAAAATTGAATATACAAGTATATATTTAATTTGTTTCAACTTCATAATATACAAGCTTAGGTACAACGCACCTACGCGTCCTGCTCGCTTTATAAGTAATATATACTATGCGAGCAGCAGATTTTAATAATTATTGCTTTTTGGTTAACAATTTGAAAAAATTTTGTGGATACCAGCACACGAAGCATTCCGAGTGTATTCAGAGCAATCTAGATACATCATAGAATCAGTGTACTAAAGGAATTATTATTTGATTACTTGTGTGTTGACATAATTTCGACATTATTTCTCTCATTTGTATCAAGACGTAAATCGACATTTTTACGCGACCTTAAAGCAAGATTCAGCGAAGAAGAACCTGTGTTTCGTCCCTCAGGGCACCCGGGCAGATTGTTCAGGACAACAAAACATTCTTACAATTTTTTCAGATTACTTTGATAAAAGAAATTTTAGTGCATATTTTAAAATTGAAAATTATAATATTTAATAATTTTTTTCGGGCTTTGGGTAGCAATATGATGAAATCTTGTAGATATAAAATATCTTGTAATTGTTAGTAGAATTTGTAGTTATAAAAAGTCTTACAATATTTTGTAGATTATTTTTGTGCATATTTTAAAATTAAATTTTTTAATATTTAATAATTTTATATGGCCTTTGCGAGCGGATTCTAATGGGATGCAAAATAATATCGATTATGAATTGCTGTGTGCTGCGGAAATTATTCAAATAGTAAAGTTATCGAATATTCGAATATTAGCTGACTCAATACTCGAATATTCAATATTCAAATACTATGCGTCACGAATATTAGACAACCAGTTTCATCGAGCATCTGCAGTTCTAGTCTTCCATGGCATTCACCTTTTGAGCACAAAAAAAAATCTGTTTTTTAACATTTTTTTTCTCAGGGTACGTTTGAGATATTCTCATGCGGTTTTTTGTATCGTATTTATTCAACTTTTCTCTTTCATAAGGTATTTTTTAAAGTCGGGTACGTTTAGCCCCGGCGAAGATGTCCAGGTCCAAAGTGGGCAGCTGAATTTAGGCGCGCGGTAGCATAACTCTGGTCCCAGTTGTTTGAAAAAAAAAAGAAATAAGGGTTTTAAAGTATATTAAATTATCTAAGAATTGACCCTCGGGTGGTCCATTTGGACCATAATTAGCAAAATGGCGACCATCGTACGAAAAATGTAATTTTTTGCCACTTTTTTTCTTCTTTGGCGGGCCTTAAAAAATATTAATAATTGTCGGAAACACTTCGTCGTAAAACAACTCCTAGAGAATTTTATTACTTTTAAGATGCGCTTATTGAGAGTTAAATCGGTTAATTCGTTGTCGAGATATTCTACCGCGCGACTTAAAAAATATGGTTTCGAGAAAAACGCGTATAAAGTTTCAACTTCAGACTGACGCGCGCGAAAACGCCGTGTTTGAGCAAAAACATTGTTTTGTTTAAATCGCAATTTCACATATTTCCAACTCGAATTTCAAAAAATGGCTTCAGAGACTTATAGTCAACACTTCAAAGTGTCCTATTCTGCAAAAAAAAATATATCGATTTTTTGAATCCGCAAAAGGTGTATGCCCCCTTAAGTCAACTAAATTTGTGCCGCGCGATACAAATGCATAATAATTGTATGCCATGCACAATTACGCGTCATACAAATACAGAATATTTCACAATATGAGTATTTTATTTTTAACATGATACTGCATTTATTTAATAAAAAATTCAAAGTACGAAAACTCTTTTCCAAACCTTCTTTTGTATCCTCTAAATTAACAAGGCAAATAAAATAAACGTTACGAATCATTCATATATGCGAAAAGAGTAAATATTTGATTATCTAATAGTTCCAATATTCGAATAGTTCGAATTTTCAAATAGTTCGAATATTCGAATAGTTCACATATTTGATATTCGAATAGTATGCGTCACGAATAAACAAATACCAGTTTTATCGAATATCTGCAGCACTAGAAATCACAAATTATGTCTTACGAGCGATGAATTTGATCCAAGGGCATGAGTGATATATATTTTTGGAATCTGGGCTACGAGACAAACACTTTTTGTTGAGGATACGAGAATGCTACAGACACACGACAAAATGCTATAGTTTCTTCAGTACTTCGTACTACGAGCTAAAATGATGTTTTCATATTAACGTTATTTATGCGACACGCAAAATAATTTAAATTTAGACGTTATTAATACAACTAAAAATGATGTTTTAAATATTATAATTATACATTTGCTTTACTACGGTGTAATTTAAGTATATTAATACATGTAAGTTTTCTAATGCAAGCTGACCAAATTAAGAAGTTTAATATATATGAAAGAATAACTTTATATAATTGTAAGTTTTTAAATGGTTGAAAATTGTTGATAAAACTAACGTAATTAAAATATTTGCAAAATGAGGTCCCGAACAACTCACGTTTCAAGCATCATGAAATGGCTTTATGATCAAAATATGACCAATTATTGTTTACCGAGTATCATCAATAACCTCAAAAACTGTTATTATCTTATTTTTATTTTTTTGTCGAAATATACAAACGTTTTTTTTTTTTTATAATCATTATCCTTTGCAATATCCAAAAAAATTCGTTTAATTATTTGAAAAGCTATGCACTATGAAGGTTTTGTACAAATTACGGATCTGGACCCCTATTCTGAGTGTCTCAACTAAATATATTGAAGTGAGATTTGAGATAACGATGACGTACCACTAGTGAGACGCGCATGTGAGATCTTTAGGGATTTTTCTGACTTCAAGTTTACAACACTTGTTACAATTATTATTTTAAAAAGATTTAAAACTACAGTAAATACAAATATTATATATAAAATAGCCCGGAAATGTTTGTAAGTGAGTTTTAAACAACACAAAACAAGGAAAACACAAAATACAAAAACCACAAAGAGACCAGCAAAAGATTTCACAAGTAATAAATGGGTAACAGTGATTTCAAGCGATTTCATTAATCTCTGCACTTGTACAAAGATGTCATGGCACACAACTAATAATCTGTCAATTTTCTCACTAGTAACTTTTCTGGTCCCACTACCTACCAAGGTAGTGAGATAAATTTACGAATTGATTGAGATCCATGACGTCATATCATGTTTACGCAATGAATCCAATAGATGGCAACAGCGTTTTTGAGTGAGATCTGGTTGAGTTGAGATACTCAGAATAGGTACCCTGTAGTGACCTCTGTCAATCCAAATATACCAAATTTTACAATACATTGAATATATGGTAAGGAATATGTCTTATGAATAAACCATGAAATAAATAATAAAAAAAAAAACAGAAAATATATTCGATATATTAATTTTGACATTGTTGGACAAGAAAAAAATAAAGCAAATTGCTCCTCTAGAACTCAGTAAATTTTGCATTCCAACAGCGTTTTATTAGTCCGTACAAGCTCTATTGTGATCTACAAACCAGGCTGAGATTACTGCTCATAAAACCTTCTGGTTGCTTCATGAAAATCTCTTCTGCTAATATTTCATACAAGAAGGCAGTTTTAACATCAAATTGTTTGATGTCTAAATCATTGACTGTTGCTAGTGCCAACAGTGTTCTTATAGAATCTATGCCTTGTTTCTGTAGAAATCCTTTTGCACAAAGTAACGTTCTATTGATGCATTTGGTCTGTGTTTAATTTTGTACTCACTCAATTTTCCACATAAGTCCACATGAACAAACTCAACAGGTTCTTGTGCCCTCGATTTCAGATTTCTCTGAAAAGGTAAACGATGTAACTTACCATATTGACACGACTCACAGAATAGACCATTCATATTATTAATTCATATCCCTGGAAGTTGTCTATTGTCTGACATTTCTTTTAGTTTCTGAAAATTGACATGACCTAATCTTTCATGCCACAGCATAATTGAATCCACTTCATTGTAGATATTTGTTTTGTTCAACATCTTATAACACTGGTTTGGCTGTTTAACACCAATGGCAAGCCTTTGGATGTCGTTGCTCCCACTGAAAATAAATTCCTTTTTAAACCAGGTACAAAGTAGACATTTTCCTATCTGCGCGGCTCCTACTCTCCGATAATCAATGCCTGAAGTTAAATTGTTCCTATGCCTTCTACTACAACTTAGGTAGCATCTCCTATTTGAACATAAATAGTTCCTTTCTCAATTGCTGTATATGTGTGAAATCACTCACGATGGTACGACATGTGCTTGAATGCAGCATTGTCTGCTAGCCAATCATTATCATTTGTAGATGCTGCAACATTATTTTCTTCCACTCATAAAGCTTGTTCTTTTGTCTTCTTTTGTTGATGTACTCGCTTTAGATTAGCCAGTTTCTTACGACATTCTGATCTGTAGTGACCTTTCTTTTTGCAATGCAGACATTCTATATTTCCTTTATCTCTAAAATTTTCGGCGAGCTACAAACTGCTGCTCGCAACGTATATCTTACCTATAAGGTGAACTGGAAGCATAAGTGCCGAAAGTGGCAGTTTATTAAACTTCCATCGACCCCCAAGTACTAGATTATCAAATAAAATAATAATATAATTAATAAAATATAGTTACAATCAACCCTCTATAACGCGATTAATTCGTATCGCGCTATATAGAACCGTGCTACGAGATACTCGGAATGAATACAAATCAGATTAATATTAATAATGATAAGTAGCAGTAATAGATATCTATAGATATTTTTTTAGTGATCCCTATATCCCTATTATCATTAATATAATTACCCAGAAATGTTTGTTTGTATGTGAGTATGTGAATGTGTGTAGAACGCTTTTTTTGTAAAAATGCAAATTTGCATAGATGGGGATCGAACTCACGACCTCCAGGGTAAGAAGCGAGAGTCTTAGCCACCATGCCATGGCGACAGATAAGATTTTTATATACAATATCTAATACTTTATACTGAAATAAAAGACTACACAACAGCAATAAATAATTTTCTAATCAAGTAATCTGTCCTACGTAAAAATAAAAGGTTATACGTCAGAATAATTCAAATGTCAATTTTAAATATATTTCGAATCTTTAAAATGCATATCGAGTTGTGTACGTTGTGCCATTGTGTTTTAGCATAGGACCCATTGTCACTTTTAAAACTGCCGTGGCACTGCAAAATTCAGAATCTAGCCTGATTATTTGATTCAAAAATAATAACGAATCAAATGTCAAATCATTGAAAGTATTGTGTAAAATTGTTTGTAATACACATATTTTTGGAATAATCGATTCAATTAGAAAACAGAAACCGTAAGTAAATTTATAATCCCGATTTTTGTGTAATAATACATGCATAAAGACTGTTATAATGCACGTGTACAAATGTTCAAAATATTGTTTGTATTATTTAGTTCGCAGTAATACCGCAGTTACAACATCTAATAAAAGCAATGGACAAATTATGAAATAATATTAGATTTTTGAAGAGGTAGCAAATCTAGCGTCGGTTTTTGAACTAAGGTACATCTGTCAATAAAAGATATCAAATTATGCATATTTAATTTCTTTTAGGTTTGTTAAACGATACAAACTGAAGGAAAAAGCGTGTAAGGGTAATCCCTTATTTTTATATTGTAACTATGATTTACAAGAAAATTACAAGAAAATTCTCCACCCGTCCAAACTGACGTATATTCAGTGTACCATATGGGCACACGGTGCCCACGGGTGACCCTAGTAACTTCATAAAAAAGAAGTAAAAAGCTGTAGTGACCTTTGCTCGACTTTATTGTACCGTCAATATAATATAAAAGAAACTCGAGTTATTAAAGGAAATACACGTTTTAACCATTAGCAGATTTGAAATTATTACAATTTTTGGTATGATGTCTGTGTATGATGTGTGTGCGCGTGTGTGTGTGTGTGTGTGAACGCAAGATTATATTTAATAGATCATGGAAATAAAAGAAAGTCAAGTTTCTCTCTTCTTCTGTTTCTTTCTTTTTTTCTGATAAGAGTACAAGTAAGAGGAATAATGTTAATAAAGAAAGTCAAAGATATTGAAAATAATTATAACTTTTGTTTAAGAATTCTGGAGAATCACTTTTGAATTTAGAAAATTTAAATGATGTAACCATAGATACATTTCTAACCGGATATTTTCATGATAATCGCAGATCCACTATTATCAAAAATAATTTTTAATAATTTAGTTTCATGAATACAAATTTTATTAACAATATATACATTCAATGTTCTTTAAATATTTATTCTGTCATTATTTGAACGTTGTACTGCAAAATTCAATATATATTTTTGTTATCGGCTTCATTTGTTTTTTAAATATAATCGTATGATAACTGATGTTATCGGCGTTAATAAATATTAAAGAAAATTAAATTATTTGACTTTTAATTAGAAATCTTTATTTTGTGAAAGGTTCGTTTTGTTACTACTATTTTTACTTTCTTTTACAGAGTAATAAGTAAGTATTGTAATCATGAAAAATTTCGAACTCGAGATTTCAACGGATATACATGTTTTGACCTTCCCTGAATCGAATGTGACTATTTTCGGCATGACGTCTGTGTGTGTGTGTGTGTGTGTGTGTGTGTGTGTGTGTGTGTGTGTGTGTGTGTGTGTGTGTGTGTGTGTGTGTGTGTGTGTGTGTGTGTGTGTGTGTGTGTGTGTGTGTCTGTGAACGCTCTAGGGCCAAAACTGTCGAACGAAAAATTATGAAACTTCAAACTTAAGACTTGTATATACCCTAGATGTGCACCTCCTATTTTTGAAAAGAATATTCAAACCGGTAGTTCATGTTTACTCTATACATTTTTTGTTCTATCTCCAATATCACTAGAACGGCTACACTTACGGCAAAAATAGCAATATTCATAATGAAAGATATTAATATTTCGCACAACTTTTGTTTGAAAAGTTTCTTCATAAATTGTACCAGTTATGAGAAAACTGCTACGAAAAAACTCAAATATCTTATTTACGTTGCCATGGTGATACCTACAATTGTGACAAATTTTATTATTTTTAAAACGAATCAACCATGAGTTACATCATTTGTTTCTTGTTTATTGAGAACAAACAAGCATTCCTTTGACAGTTATCTGTATGAATTAATATTTAAAATATTGATTTCTTATTAGAATATATTGTATCAGGTAAATTATTATAGAATAAATTTATATTATATATTTGCTAACATAATTAAATAACAATTTCAGAGTTTTACTGTGGAGTTTGACAGTTTAAGAGTGAATACGATAAATACTTCAAATTCAGATCAATTATAAATTGTATTGTTTGAGATTATATATATATATATATATATATATATATATATATATATATATATATATATATATATAATCTCAAACAAACCAATTTATAATTGATCTGAATTTGAAGTATTTATCATATTTACTCTTAAACTGTCAAACTCCACAGAAAACTCTGAAATTGTTATTTAATTATGTTAGCAAATATATATTATAAAAATTGATTCTATAATAATTATATTATTACTATATACATATATATATATATATATATATATATATATATATATATATATATATATATATATATATATATATATATATATATAGACGGTTTGTTTGGGATATATATGTATATTAATATCTATTTATTGAAAACTACGTAAAAGAAAGTTGAGTGCAGGCCACTCCAGATATTTTCCATCTGCTTCTTTGTTGAAACTGACTCAAATATTTTTGAGACCAGTGTTTCCAAAAGTGTTGAGTCATTTGTTGAATTTGTTGCTATTTTGACATCTTATTTAACTTAATTAATTTTAAATCAGGTTCTGGAATAGCTTCTGCAGAATGATTAAGTTGTGGTTGATGTAGCTGTTGTTGTAGTATTTGTTGAGAAGATTGTTGCATCTGTTGCACAACTTGTGGATCATCTTCAGTAGAAATCTTATGCTCTCGAATAATATGTTGTTGAGCATTATACTGTTGTTGTTGCTGAATAGATTGCTGAGTAAACTGCTGTTGCTGAACAGAATGTTGAGGAATCTGTTGCTGAACAAGGTGTTGTTGAGGAACTTGCTGGGAGATCTGTTGTTGTGTCAGCGATTTGTGTTTTTGCTGCTGTTGTTGATTATACTTTTGCTGTTGCTGCTGCTGTTGAATATACTCTAGCTGTTGTTGCTGTTGAATTAATTGAAGTGGAACATATTCTTGCTGCTGTTGAACTTGCTGTGGAATAGATGGTTGTTGTTGCGGAACATATTCCTGTTGTTGAGGAATTTGTTGTTGCACATGCTGTTGAGATATTTTTGTTTTGTCTGTTCAACATTCGTATAATGTTGCACATTTTGTCAAGGATCCATCGATTTTTGATATATTTCCTTCAGAAAGTTCCATGCCACATTATAATTTCTTGCAGACATTTCCAAAGACTGTATTGTTTCTACTGCATTGCCATGTAATGCTGAACGCAAGTAATGAAACTTTTCAATATTGGAGATCCTATCGCTAGAATGAATTAATGAGTTGAATGTGTCAAAAAATGGATACCATTGATCATAAGATCCGTTGAATATCGGTAAATTAATGATTGGTAACTTAATGTGAACAAAGTTTGAGTGAATTGAATCTTGATGAACTCCGTAACAAATCGGAAGATGATGCGGTGATGAGTTTTTGTGATGCTGACATTAATGTAAAATATCTATTTTCGAATTCATATCTCTCATTTGGTTGCTCAGCAGTTTCATCAACTCTATTTCCGATTGTAAGTCATTAAACTCCTTCCAGCATGATTCAAACTTGGATATGCGAAATTTGAGTTCTACGATGTCACCATTTTGCTTGTCAAATTCATCGTAAAATGTTATATATGTGATTTTATTAAATTCCTCATGAATACCAGTTTCTTTAATTCCTTGTTCATGTTTGCGACTGTTTGTATACCGACTGGATCCGGTTCGAAGGACCAAACTGTATGATAACTGATGTTATCGGCGTTAATAAATATTAAAGAAAATGATATTCTTTGAACTTTTAATTAGAAATCTTAATTTTGTGAAAGGTCTGTTTTGTTACAACTTTTTGTTACTACTATATTTTTTTATTATCTTTATATCATGGCTTACTTGCGTTAACAATAATGTTTTTGTTACCTTAAAAAAACAAGATCTGGCGCTAGCGCCAGTGCTACCAGCTAATAAATATAATACTAAAAGCGATAGCAATTCTTTATTGGAACATATTCAAATTATTGTTTTATACAATAATGTATCAATATAGGACGAATCTTTAAAATTTGGTTTATGTTATCTTAAATGTTTGATGACATTTCTTCCGCATTTGATAAGAAATAAATGAATTTCTGAGTTTACGCGTATAATTCTACATCATCGACATTATACTCACATTGTAAATGTGGACTAAGGGCAGTATTTAGGGCAGTATTTAGGAGGCTTCTAAATTTTGGGGGCCTATAACGCCCGCCCTGTACTGGCGATTGGATTTAAAATGCGACGGGAACCTCAGGGGCATGGAAATTATATGTATACCAAATTTCATTAAAATCGGTTCGGTACCTTCAGAGGAGTTGCCGTCACAAACTCAGGTCTTACGACCGACCGACCGAGCAAGCGAGCGAGCGAGCGAGATACATACATCCAAGTATATGGAGTTATATATATTTTTGGATTCAGGGCAAAAATACAAGACCTTTTTGTTAAGATTATTTTTCGATACGAGCATGTTACAGACACACGACCAATCACTATAGCTGTTTTAAACATACTGTACGGCGAGCTAATAATTGTACGTACGATAGTACAAGACAGCAATAGTGTTTGGTCGTATGTCTGTAATATGCTCGGATTTAAAAATGTTCTTAACAAAAAGTTCTTGTATTTTCGCCCTGACTCCAAAAATGTATATACGAGTAACTCATATTCTTGGATGTATGTAACTCGCTCGGTCGGTCGTAAGATGTTTGTGACCGCAACTCCTCCTAATGTACCACGCCGTTTTTAATGAAATTTGATATACATATAATTTTCACGTCCGTGAAGTTCCCGTCGCATTTCAAATCCAATCGTCTGTGCAGGTCCGGAGTTATAACTTAAATTCAAAATATCATATTTTAATAACTAATGGTATTGGCTGTAGAGCGTTCACAGACCCACTAACAGATGCAATTGACATATTAGTCGAAATGTATTCAACGACCTTCAAAACGGATATTACCATTAAATATTTGAAGTCGATTTTTTGTGACTTTACTTATTACTGCGTATAAGAAAATAAAAACAAAAATTACTTTTATTAATTCAATTTTGTATATATTTTGAACTGCAAAATAAAATAAACTATTGTAAACAACAACTGGCGCTAGCGCTAGTGCTACCAGCTCGCCGTTCCGGCAAGCCCAATCGCTCTAAATACAATACTACACGATAGAAATTCATTATTAGAACATATTCTAATTATTGATTTATACAATAATATATTAATATACAACGTGTCGTTAATATTCGGATTATGTTTTCTTGAGTGTTTGATGATATTTCTTCTGCATTTAATATGAAATAAATAAATTTCTGAGTTTACGTATATAATTGCAAATCATCGACATTATACTCACAGAGCCGGCTGAACCAATCTAACCAATAATGATTCTGAGATTTATTTATTCCTTTACCAGTAACAGTATTAATTACCATAACCCCATATTTGAAAATGCATCCATGGTAACATTCATATTGTTCGTTTGGTGATTAGCCAAGGATATTGAAAATTATTTGAAGAACATATTCGAATTTTATTGAATAAAACACAGAAGCAAATAGTTTATATAATGGAAAATATAACCAAAACATTTACTGTCACATGACTTTCTCGTTTCATTTATAGATGGCGGTCAATGCTTGATTTACTTCAAAATATATATATTGTTAATTCTATGGGCTCATTATTTGAACAAAGATAAGATTGTTTTTCGATCCGAGCATGTTACAGACACTCGACCGATCACTATAGCCCTTTTGTACATTCTGTACGGCGAGCTGAAAAGTACGTTTTTATACAATATATATATTTGAAATTTCAAGGCATCAAAAGGGATTGTATTTTTTGTTACCTAATTATTTAATTAAATATATAAGACAAAAATAATGTAAATCAAGTGACATTAAGAAGTACTAGAGTAATTTGCGTAACTTTGCGATGTTCTAGGGATAAACTCAAAAATGTCCTTTGAAGCGGACATTGGGATGTTACCAGGCCGCAATATAGTCGCACGGGAGTTACAATTCGCCGTGTTACGTTATAAGAACGTACTTGGGTTTTTTTTACAGGCACCAATGTCTTCAGTTGGCAGAATAAATGCAAGCTTGCAGAGTGAATCAGAGTGTCCGTTCTAAGATACGAAACTCCACACAAACATAAGCGAATTATATTTTAATTAAAAAAATATATTTTATAATTTATATGGCATTTGGGTTTACAACCTAACAATAATTATTGCAGATAATTTTTGTAGCTTATTTAGATGTATTTAAAAAAATTAATTGATATGTTAAACTTCATAATTATTAATAAATTTATTCTATTACCTTTGGTTTGAAGAATTTTTTTAATTATATAATATAATAAAACTTTTTGTTATGGGCTTTCTTTGATTCAAGAAACTAACTATAGACACACGACCGAATGCTTAAGGTCATCTGAACTTCGTGCGGTCAGCTAAACAAATTAAATTAAATGTAGTACCTGACAATGAACATTCATGTCCGCATAATTTGATGTTTTCTGATTTGTTGTTTACGAGTGTTATTATAATCAAAGGTCGGTTATTCCGAAACACTCTCATAATATTGTTTCACTTTTGTTTTAAATGTTGATATTTGATCTGCGATTATCTTGAATCAATCCGGTCAGAATTGTGTCCATGATTACAACATAGCAGATGTGCCCTACAGTTATAATTATGAAGCTTAAAAGATAATCAAACATTTTTGTTATGTCCTACACGTTTACTTTATTATACGAATGTTTGTGGGTTGTATTAAAAAAATGATAATATTCGAACTCGGTATATTACGGAAATACACGTGCTGCCATCTCTGAATCGAATCTGAATATTTTCAGCATGTCTGTTTGTTTGTCTGAATCTGTGTTTGTGTATGAGCGTCCACCTTTGTTTTGATACCGGCATGAAAAGCGAAGATATTGACATTTGATTTTTTAGTATTCTCAAAAATAATGCCATTTACTGGAAAATCGATTATGAATTTAGAAAATTATAGGTATGTAGTAACCGTAGATACAAATCTATCCGAATTGTATCATGATAATCGCAAATTATCTGTAGAAGTAAAAGAATATGAGAGCTTTGATTATAATAACACTCGAAAACAACAAATCATACAAATAGTTTTTCCCTGCTTATGCGGACAAGAAGGTGCATATTAAATTTATTTTTATTGTCGCCTTCATTTGGATTCTTAAATATAATGCCATTGTTACCTACAAAATCAAGGTTGCATGTATTTGCGCGCATTACCTAAAATATGTATTTAGCACGATTGTCGTTTTCGGCTGTTTTACATTTCCTAAACATTCCTGAATGATATGCAGATATAAATTAACAAATGCAAATGCCAACATTGTTTGTTAAATATTGTGGCTTTGATTTTTTTCAAAATATTTAGTGATGGGAAGAATCGAATACTCGGTATTCAAGAACTTTCAAGAATCGAATACTTATCCGAGTACCGAGTACATGGATACAGGTACACGATAAAGACACAGTACAGTTTATTAACTGATGATAAAGAATGATAACAACAACAACAACAATAAAAATGTAATGGATTTAAATTTAATTAATTTAACTTACTTTTTCATTATTTCTTGAATTTATGTCCAAAAAAAAAAAAAAATTATATGTAACTATACAAAAGAACTGAAGAGCAGAAGAAATGTTATTGTTATAGAAATGTATATTTTGCAGTGTCACTGTAGTTTTATAAGTGAAAATTGGTCATATGCTAAAACACAATGCCCCAGCCATTTAATAAAAGAAATAAATTGTCAGCCAATCATGTTTCTAAATATGTTTGATTTATCTCTTAACAGCATTTAATTTCTTTAAAAATCAGAATTTTAAATATACTTACTTGCAGATATTAGAATTGGATCGACTATATAATCATACCGCAAGTCATATTTTCAAAAAACACTGTGTTTTGGCACATACAAATAGCAGATGATACATGCGAATTCATGGCAACGTAAACAAGACAATTATAATGTTTCGTAGCATTTTTCTCCCAACTGGTACATTTTTTGAAGAATCTTTTCAAGCAAAAGTTGTGCGCAATATTAATATCTTTTTTTATGAACTTAACTATTTTTGCCATTAGTGCGGCCGTTCTAGTGAAATTGGAGATAGAACAAAGAATGCATAGAGTAAACATGCACTTCCGGTTTGAATATTCTTTATAAAAATAAAAGGTGCACATTTAGGGCATATACAAGTCTTAAGTTTGAAGTTTCATAATTGTACGTCCGACAGTTTCGGCTCTAGTGTCACTGACACAGATACACACACAGACAGGCAGGCGTCATTCCGAAAATAGTCACATTCAAGTCAGGGAATGTCAAAACGTGTATATCCGTTGAAATCTCGAGTTCGAAATTTTTCATGATTACAAGACTTACTTATTACTTCGTAAAAGAAAGTAAAAAATCCAAACTGCAGAATATAAGGCATTGGTACCTGCCCCCTATGCTTGTATTTTAATATTTTTATGTTTATTGAAATTTTGCCGCCAGGGCAGATACCCATATTGTCCATACGTAAATCCAAGGCTGAGTATTGGGTATTATCATTAAAAAGAGAAATATTTAAAACATAACGAAATCTTTAGGTCACCGTATAATCAATTTGAATGAATATATATTGAATAAGAAAACAACAATGTATAGCGCATGGAAACTGTGGCTGCTAGGATGAATTATGATCATTGCACATTTTCAACAAATGCACATATATTTATCTGTTTTGATTTTCAACAAAGTTAAATAATTAAAAAACAAAATTAAGGGGTCCGATTTTAGGGACCTGTAACTCGAGAAGAAAAAGAACTACTGATTTTCAAATGAGATTGAAACTTCTTCCATAGCAAAGCCGGCCCGGTACCTTCAAAGAAGATGTGGTCACATACTCAGGTCTTATCATATAGAGACGCATATATTTTTTTCCGGAAACAAAAAGAAAACGAATTACTGATCGAAAAATGTTCAATTCCGACAATATTGCAGACACACGACTGCATACTATAGCTCTTGTGTACATACTGTACAATCAGCGATCACCTAATAATAAGAAGCTTAGATGCAGATATAAATATATATTTCGTGAAGTTGTGAGTTTCACCATTATTTTGGTTGTGGTAATTGCAAATATATAGACTTATGGGGTTGAAATTAGTAAATTTTAATTCCTTGAGCTCAATTCGGTATACATGGATGAGCGGCATGCATATATGAGGGGTGGTATTAAGGGATGAACCTACTCCCCCTTATATATATATATTATTGGTCACTTTCACGTTAAGCGAAATTGCCGAGTATTATTTCAGATTTAACTTATATTTCTAATTTTGCCCTTTTTAGGGTACAGGGTAATCGTACGAAGTTAATAATGATAAATTAATAGAGTTCCTTGTATCTGATTTAATATATATATATATATATATATATATATATATATATATATATATATATATATATTTTTAGTATATAAGGCGAGCTGAAGGCATAGGTGCTTTGTACGTTGCAGCTAAACTTGTTTACCATTATATCCGGCTATAACTTCAATTATTATTGTTGTTTTTATGAATATTACATTAGAATGATTGGCAGTAATTCAAACAAATTTTATAATATCAAAATTTAAAATATTCATTAAAACAATCCTTGAACCGAATATGTCTATTTTCGGAATGACGCCTGAGTGACTGTGTATCTTTGAACGTGTTTTAAATACCTCGGAAATAGCTTGAATTAGAGAAAAAATATTCTTTTAAAAGTTGAAGATATTAAATTTTCCAGATACTTTTGTAAATGACTTTTTTCAAAAAATGTACCATTTACTAAAGAAATCGTCTTTGAAAATAGTTGTTTTATATCTTTACGTTTTCCTAGTTACAATAAATATAGATTTTTACTTTCTTACTTCAAACTTAAGACTTGTATATGCCCTAGATGTATATTCATATGTATTCATGTTTACTCTATACATATTTTGTTTTATCTCCAATATCACTAGAACGGCTAGACTTACGGCAAAAATAATTATGTTCATAATGAAAGAAATTAATATTTTGCACAATTTTTGGTTGAAAAGTTTCTTCAAAAAATGTACCAGTTGCGAGAAAAATGCTACAAAACATTAATAATAACTTGTTTACGTTGCCATGCATTGTAGCTTAATAAATCGGATCATTTGAGCGCCTTTGAAAGGAAAACAAAATGACATTTCAGAATATTTCTGTAGAGTATTGGTTAGTTTGACTGCTTGTTTTGGTTATATATATATAAATATATATATATATATATATATATATATATATATATATATATATATATATATATATATATATATAGTGAAAACTGGGTAAAAGAAAGTCGAGTGTAAGCCACTCCAGATATTTTTTTCATAGCATTCGTAGGGTGAATTTAAAACAAAACAAAGCATTATTATAAATTAGGTTAACCCATGGGCTCCCTGTGCCCATATCATATACAATCGATTCTACATCTATATAACAATTATAATATACATTTTTATAAAACTAAGTAAAGTACGCGTCCATTAAAACATAAAAATTAATTCAATGAGCGAGGAATTTATAATGAACTACCCTCTAAGTTCAACCTATAAAAATGTAGTGCAACACACTATTGAATAAGACCCTAGAAATTCAAATGTACCACCTTATATAATTCTCCTTTCATAGCAGAAATACGTCAATTGTATATTATTTTGTATAACGAAGTACTTCAAGCTGTCTATAAAACAAATTTCATTGAATAAATACTTTTGAAAATATTGTACTGGGCGGTGCCAATTTACTTCTAGCAATATAGTTAATTTTATAAACGATACAAAACAGTCACGCACTTTTTCATGATATTCATCATGAAAAAGTGCTTTTTCAGCGCTTTCACAGGGAGTTCGCTTTAAATAGAAGCAATTTGAAATTTTCATTGATGTGAAATGAAATAACAAACTTTAAATGAAAATTTTAAACCGACCGTTTCAGAGTGTCATCCTTTCCAAACGTAGATTTTTTTTAAAATCTGTTATTATCTAAAATATGGGCTGTGTGAAGGCGCAGAAAAACGTTGTTTTTCACATGGGTTTCTCATCGTCTTAAGTGTATCAAGAGTAAATAAAAAGTTAAAAATGGAGTGCAGTGCAATTCCTGTGAATCCAGTTATCACACAAAATGTGGTATTATTTGTGGATCAGTTGATGAAATAAAGTGGACCTGTCCTATTTGCGGTGACAAAACACGCCGGTGTCCTTGACCGAAATACGGTATCAAATATTGGAACGCGAGAAGTTACTACTCGAACTTTAAAAAAAAACCTATTAGAAAACCTCGTATTGGAAAAAATGACTCCTATTTTTGGTCTGTCACATGTCTACAGCCTCGACCCGGAAACAACAATACTAAGTACTAAGTTTTTAAAATAATTCTAAGCCAAATTTCACATTTACATGTGAAATACTATTTGCTAAGTAGAGATGTAAAAAAGTAACTATTCGTTACTCGAGTACTCGTTACTAGGAAAGATCCGAAGTTACTAGTAGTGACATAACAAAGTATTCGTTACTTTTACAAACAGTTACCTAATCAGATTTTACGTGACATTTTGTCGTGATTGTGGTTGCACCATGTAATCATCAAAGCTGGTCAGTTACTTTCAGATAGGCGTAATCGGTTAAAAGGCAAAAATGCTGAAAAAAAAAAAAAATTCTTTGCAATCAAGAATTATTTTAAATGCTGTTTTTCTTTGTTTTTGTCTTATTATCTTATTACTAGGGTCACCCGTGGGCACCGTGTGCCCATATGGTACACAAAATATAGATCAGTTTTGACGGGTGGCGAATTCTCTTGTAAATTAAATAAAAATAAAGGATTACCCTTACACGGTTTTTCTTTCAGTTTGTATAGCAAATCTAAAAAAAAAATTAATAATTTGATATATTTTTCCAGCCAATCAGGTGTCTAAATATGTTTGAATTAACTCTTCAAGAATTAGTTTATTATATAATTTATAAATTTATTTACTGCATTTACTTGTAGTTAAATATATTGTAGAATGCATATTTACTATTATTTATTAATTTGATGCATGGTTTTATTAATTTTTAAGTGACTAAATTATAGAATATAATAAAATAATTAAAGTTTCTGAATTTTGGACAGTTAATTAAAATTGATAATAATCATTATTTGCATAAATGTATGAAATTTAAACAATTCTTTCTGATAACAAAGTCGGCAAAAGCGCGGTAACTTTGAAGTACTACTTGATGGCACTTCATGCAGTAAGTGCGGTGTTCAATGAAGTTAGTAAGCTAGAAAATTAAGCCAGCTGATTTTGCCTAGCAGCAGCGAAATATAATACCCCATTGAACGCCTGTTTCCCGCCAATTTCGATAATTTTTGAATACGACATCTGTCTTTGGTTGAAGTTTATAGTTTGAAGTTACATTTTTTGTCAACATGAATAAAATGGTTGTGTTATCCGAATTTCTGAATGACGATGCATCGTCAAAAATAGTTGTACAACTGGTGGACTGTATTCACTTGCAGAAACAAATAACTAATTCTGTATTAATACATAAAAGTAATGGTGTTTCTCCGGATTCCCATATTTCATTAAATATATCTAGTAAGATAGATAGAGAGTTATCGCTAAGAATGGATAGCATTGGGTAATGTATATGATCTACACCTGGAGCAGTGTTTTTTGAATGTGAAATAGTTAGAGTTAGATCGCTCTTGGTAAATTTTTGATTTAAATGGTGATTGTACTGTAACGTATTGTTCGTGATTATTTGTTCTTGTGCCGCTTGTGGGGTTAGTGAGTTTAGAAATGAATCTAGCCATAATGGATTATCATCTATGCTAAACTGTTTATAAACTCCTCGAACTTTACGGATCATATTCCATATTTCTTTCGGAGGTGCTTGCTTATTTAGGTTATTACAGTATTCTTGCCATTTAGCCTTTTTGTGGATTTTATAATTCTTTTTGAATTTGCTTCTTTAAAATTAATATAATTTTCAATCGTACAATTTGATTTGTATATATGTAACGCATTTATTTTTAATTTTACTGCTTCTTTGCACTTATCATCCCACCATGCTTTCGTTTTTAGTTTATTTTTATTATTGTTATTATATTTTGGAATATGGTAATCCACAGCTTTGTTTAGGTTTTCTATAAATTTATTATATTTTGAATTGTTATTGTTTGGTCAATTTGTATTTTTGTTTTTATTATTTTCTGTGTAACTATACAGTTCCCAGTCGGCTTTAGATATATTCCACTTTTTGTTTGTTTTTTGGGTTGAATAAATTTGTTCATTTAGTGTTATTACTAGAGGGGGGTGGTCGGATCCTAGGGTGTCATATTCTGTTTTCCATTCTAATTTAGGTGCAATATCCGCAGTACATAATGTTATGTCCACGATAGAGGGATTTTGATTAGGTGGGCGTAATATATGGTTGGAGCCGTCGTTTAATAGAATGAGGTTATTATCATCTATAAAATCTATGATTTGGTTCCCCGCGTTATCTTGTATCGTACAACCCCACATACCATGATGTGCATTCAGATCGCCACCTAATATGACCGGCGATTGAACATTATTTATGATTTTATTTAATATTGAAGTTGTTTAATTACTTTTTGGGTTTGCGATATACAGATATGACGGTTATATTAATTTTTGATTTTATTTTTAGGGCTATGGTTTGAATGCTTTGTGCAAATGGAGGAGTGGTAATGACGGTATATGGTATTTTTTTTTTAATTAAAATAGCTACTCCTCCTTTTCCGTCCAGTCTATCGTCTCTTTCTATATTGAAGCCGGGAAAGGTATATTTTAAATTTGGTTTGTACCAGGTTTCCGTAATTAATGCGATTGATATGTTATTTTGGCATATATACTGTTCTAAATTAGATTTATTTGCTGAGAGTGATCTAGCATTCCATTGGATGATTTTGAACCTAGTGTCCATTTTGGTTTTGAGAATGGAAGCTTTCTATTAAGAGAGAGAGAATATCTGTTTCGGAGAGGCTATCTGTGTTTGTAGAATACACGCATTGCATCATGATTTATAATTTTTGTTTTTAATTCAGAGTTATTTCTTGGTTTTGGATTTCGATGTCGTTGCGGAGGGTAAAGGTTGTTTCGTATGAGGCCACCTACTGGTGTTGATAACTCACCTTCTTGGGTCATTGGGAACATGTTTCCATTGGGATGAAAGTTGTTTCGTCGCGGTAAGGGAGGGCATGGCTGATTTATTGTGAAGTGTTTTTGTTGTGTTTTAGATGATGGTGATATGACTTGTTGTTGATTATTGTTGTCATTATATACATGATTTTGTTGTAGGATTGTGATTGGTTTATTTGCATTGATATCCGATGTATTATTTTTAGTGGCCTCAGCAAATGTTCTTTTATTTACTAGTATGATGGCTTCCGGAATGGAAATGTTATTATAGGCTATGATTCTTTTAGTTTTACTTTGTTTTATGTATTCGGGGCACTTACAGTTGGTTGATTCATGTGGCTGTTTGCAGGATATGCATTTCAAATACCCTAGATTAGGACATTCGCGTGTATTGTGAGCTTCGCTACATTTGGAACATCTGTCTGAACTTTTGCATTGACTTTGCAAGTGTCCGTATCGCAAACACTTGTAACATTGCACAACTCTTTGTATATATGGTTCAACTGGGCATCGAACGCCATAAATACTAACATATTGTGGTAATATTTGTCCTGTAAATGTGACAATTACGATTGAAGTGGGTACTAGCTTGTTGTCGGCTGATTTCTTTTAAATGCGTTTGATTCTGCTGATGGGTGAGTTTGATTTTGTATATTTCTGTATTTCTTCATCTGTAATATCTATGTTTTTGATTATACCTTGTCGATATGTCAGGTATGATGGGATGTATGCATCCAGGTTATTTTCCGCAAAAATTGGAGATGAAACAATGTAATTTGCCATAGCAGCTGTTTTGATTTCTACTTTAATTCGGTTCCTACCAGAAGTTGTCATGTTTAGAATACTGTTACTTATATTTTGGTCTTTGCCATGTAATATTTTGCCCAGTGACATAGGGTGCATTCGAGAATTTTTAATTTTATTTTCTACAAATATGACGTATGGTCCCGTTTCTGTAAGATTGAATCGATTTTGCTTTTTTTCGCTTGCGGTTTTATCAGGAGATATATTCATATTTTGACTATTATTTGATGGAGCCTTGTTACCAGACTGCGTCGGTATGTTATTTATGGGAGTATTATTATCAGACTGAGACGGAGCATGATTAGATTGATATAGATGATTTGTATTAATATCAGAGTTAAGAATTTGATCGGTCCGCTTCTGCAGCTAGTTGTTTTTTGATGTTTTGTATTTTTTTTGCTGACAGTGGTACATTTTGTTCTTGCTGCCTTTTTAGTATTTTATTAGAATTTGGCTTACCGAAATTGCTGTTGTTATGATCGTACTCTGGAAATGTTACCTCATTTCCAGAATCCGGGTACAATATTAGATTACTAGCTTCCGTTATGATACCGCCTGGATCAAATTGGGGAGGAAAGGTTCCTCCCCCTGTGGGGTCGTTGTTATACATACACTATTATAACTAATTTGCGCACTTTATATGATAGGGAAACAAAACGAAATAGAAAAAGCACTAGGTATATATGTAAATCCACACACACACCGAGAGAATACTGTTGAAACACGTGCTATTGATGTTAATGTTGAATTTAGAATGAATTATAAATCAAAACATACAATGTGTTAAAAGTACCTTCAACATATTTTGTTTGAACACTCAGTGCTTACATAATAAAATTAATTAACTTGAGGTGTACCTAAATGACGTTAAACCTGAAATAGTCTGTGTTAGTGAACATTTGCTCAGCGAGTGTAAAATTACCAAGTACAATATCCACAATTACAAACTTGCCTCAGCGTTCTACAGAAAAGTAAAAATTCATGGTGGCGTACTGGTATATATTAAGAACAATTTAATGTATCGCGAAATAATGAATATTTAGAATTTTTCCGTTTAACAAGACTGTCTATTCTGTGAAATTGATATTATTGTAAATGTATACAGATCTAATTTAGGTAATTTCGATATTATATTAGATTAATTAGAACAAGTACTAGATATAATAAAAATCTCACAAAAAAAAGTGTTTATAAGTGTATATGTGGTACTCGAGTACAAAGAATCGATATGCACTCGACTCTTGAAAATAGTCGCTGTACTCGAGTACACGTTCCTGAGTATCGATACATTTTGTAATAGTCAACAACTCCGATGCCAGCTGAATAGGGTGAGCACGCCGAAACGCGTACTCACGCGATCTGTCCGATTCCACCGTATGCGTGTATTCGTATCCGTACCAATACTATACCTATAGTTGAGTATGCGAATACATTTTGTACTCGGTTAAGAATCGTCGTGCTTACACAGTCTATTCGATTACGCTGTACTTTTTTGTAATATTCCAGACTGCTCTTCTTTTATTTATTGTAGTTATCTTTATCTCTGTTATCTGCATGCTTGATTTTGCCTGCGAAAGGTAGGGAATTGTGAAATGTGAAACGTAATTAATTGTTAACCCGTTGACTCTATCTATTTTAATTTGCTAGATAAAAATTTAGTTTCACCAGAGTTATAAATAATACGCATACCTAAGATATATAGTCAACAAAATAGTTTTTTTTTTTTTGCTATACAAATACTGCTAGACTACTAACCAGACTTTCTAAGATATCAAATTAACAATTCTACGTAAAATATATATATATATATATATATATATATATATATATATATATATATATATATATATATATATATGATTTCATTGATTTGTTTGCAATAAATAGGTTACATTTTAGGTGAGGGGGGGGGGGGATTTCTCTGTGTCTTTGTCGTGTATCTGTATTCATCCGATTACTCAAGTACTCGGATAAGTATTCCATTATTGAATGTACTCGAGTACCGAGTATTCGATTCTTAAAAGTATTCGATTCTTCCCATCACTAAATATAAGCGGAGATTTCAACAACTACTCACAAAAACAATTTTTTTGCTACTGTCATATGGGTTCTCTTATAAAATTAATCAACCTACTCGTGTTTGTAAAACAACAGCCACTTGTATTGACAACATAATCACAAATATATCTGAGCACATGTTGTTGACCCATGTATATCAGATCACTTTGGTATTGTAACAAAGGTATCAAATATACAGAATCATCCTAAACATCACAAGTAATATTTTCGGTAAAACATATTTCCACTAATGCCATCAACGATAGAGACGTCAAAATTTTAGGCATCCATATCGACTGTTGTCTATCGTGGCACAACCATATTTTGGTCTATTCCATTACATATGTATTACGGAGTAACGGAATGGGGTTATTCAAGTCAAATTGAAGTGATATTTCAACTGCAGAATTCCCATAGTTGCTTTTAAGGGTCGGTGTAATTAGGGAAGCGCATGAATTTTGTAGCGTTATTAGAGCCAATACTATTTACTACACAGTTGAAGCGTTTGACCCTTAAAATACTTGCTAATACATTTTTTGAATAATACTTTTAGAATATTCCGGTAGAAAAATAGTCCTAGTTTTGAATTTTTAAATTTGTCATCTCATTAAAAACTATGGACACTTGAAAATAGGGCAAGTATAGAACAATATAAAAAAATATATATAAGCAAAAACTTGAAAATCGAAATCTAGAGAAAGATAAAGCGAAGTATTGGGTATCTGAAAAAAAATTTTCATTCATTTTAATATTGTAACAAAGGAGTTTTAAGGGTTCGAAGAAACCTTGTTTTGCTATTTTTGCAGCGGCTATGGGGATACCTCTTAAGACTAGTTGCAGGGTAATAAAAAAACCACAGTGATAACCATGACTACACAACAAGAAGCAAGCATTTAATTAATTTTAATAAATACAAACTTGCCAGTTATAAGATCGTTTTAGGAAAGGTTGTTGAATATATATTCATTATGGAATGAACCACGATTGTCAATAGTTCGTAGAACAGTGAATAAAGGTTATTTAGTTTTCGTACTTTTCAAGCATATTTTGTTTGTTTATTGAAATTATAGATTTTTATGTTTGGGAGTGCTATCGTTAAGTTGGTACTGACAAATTAAATGTAAATTAACTGGAAAATGTACAGAGTACTATTTTTCAAACATTTTCAATTAATATACATTTAACATTACATTTTCAATGTGGGGGTGCAAACTTAACGGACCTTTGAAACAGCAATGATTGCAAAGCTTCTAAATCAATATGTATTTGTCATTATCTCCCAATCTCCTATGCAAAGTAGTTCTACTTGAAAACAGAACTTGAAGTGCGTCAGTCCATAGGTGCACTATTATAATTCAGTCGCTTCGACCTGCGACCTTAAAAGAAATAGCATAAACAAATGCAATTATTCTAATTAAAAACGACAGTTTATCAAAGTGGACATTGGAACAAATACCCCCCTGCCATCTCCACGGTAATGACGTTGTTCTATTTAAAAAATTCCACAAAATTACAATTAAATGCTATTACTATCTTATACGAATGCATATTTAAAAATCTCTTATATTTAATTAAAGATATTTTGTACGCAAGTAATAGATTACACGTGTCATTTTTTGTACATTTTGATATGGGCAAGAATAAGTGAAGAAAATGTATTCAAACTATTGTGCAATTTCCTGAAAAATCGCTTTTGAAAATAGCCATATTACCTGTACGTTTCCCTAGTTATAAAAATCGAGTGAAGGACACTCCAGATAATTATTTCTTTAATTTTATACATTATTTATGTTATCAAATTGCGACTTTCAATGCATTTTATTTTAAAGGTTTTTAGCTCGCCGTACGAAGTACCGAAGAAGCTAAAGCATTCGGTCGTGTGTCTGTAGCATTCTCGGATCAAAAAATTTCATTAAAAAATAGCTGGAGTTGCCTGCTCTCGACTTTCTTTTACGCAGTATTCTCTAGATATATGTATATATATATATATATATATATATATATATATATATATATATATATATAACCCAAAACCAGCTATCAAACTAACCAATACTCTACAGAAATATTCTGAATTGTCATTTATCTAATTGAGTCTATTTTGTTTTCCGGTCAAAATAGCAGATGATCCGATTTTATAAGCTACATGCGAATCCATGGTTACGTAAATAAGATATTTATAATGTTTCGTAGCATTTTGCTCGTAACTGGTAAATTTGTCGAAGAAATGTTTCAATCAAAAGTTGTGCGAAATATTAATCTCTTTCATTATGAACATAACTATATTTACCGTAAGTGTAGCCGTTCTAGTGATATTGGAGATAGGACAAAAATGCATAGAGTAAACATGCACTTCCGGTGTGAATATTCTTTTCAAAAATAGGAAATGCACATCTAAGGCATATACAAGTCTTAAGTTTGAAGTTTCATAATTTTACGTTCAACAGTTTTGGCTCTAGAGCATTCACAGACACACAGACATACAGACACACAGACAGACGTCATTCCGAAAATAGTCACATTCGATTCAAGGTCAAAACATGTATATCCGTTGAAATCTCGAGTTCGAAATTTTTCATGATTACAAGACTTACTTATTACTTCGTAAAAGTAAGTAAAAAGGGCTTGTCTCGTCGCCCTGAATCCAAAAATATATATAACTTATATACTTGAATGTTAGTCGTCGCTCGCTCGTAATTTGTGCCCCCTACTCTACTCTGAAGGTACCGGAGCGATTTACACCAAATTGGTACACATATTATTTGGCATCCTATTTGAATCCTCTCGCAGTTTAAATCCAATCGCCTTTATACTTCCCGAGTTATAGGGCCCAAAAATGTAGAACTCTTCTTAATACTATCCTGAAACATCCAAAAATTCTACTATAAAAATAATTAAAACACTCAAAAATTCTCCTAAAAATTCTAAGATATTTTATATCAATAAGATTGTTTCATAATGTTAACTCAAAAGCCATAAAAAAATATTATATATTATAATTTTGAATTATATGCACTTAATTTTTTTTTAAACAATATAATCTACAAAAAATTGTAAGACTTTTTATATCTATATTATTTTTTGCAATTGTTAACCAAAAGGCCATAATAATTAAAAACCAAATTCCATAAAAATTAAATATAATTAATTGTTTATTTAAACAGTGCGAAGTGGAGTCAAGAAAACCAGACAAGAACTTCTTGTCAAGGTCAGAAAGTTAGTCTGATACAATAATATTAAGGCTCGAGTTCGAAAATTCTTATGACTACAATACTTCATTATATATAAGTATAAGAATGTCAAAATAATAGATGCTAATCATATTTTGATGCTTCGATGGACAATGCATTTTTATTTGGGCCATGAAATTATGTATATCAAATATTGAATTATACCTTTGTATGTAGCAAACATTGTTAATACGTAATTTGGAGTTATTTGATGCCATATATAAATGGACAGAACAGTAAAATGTTCATTGTCAGTGCGAATTGTGCAATTTAATTTACTTGATAAAATCAACTGCGATATTGGTGAATATGGCGAATTCAAGTGCTGCAGATGTTGAAGTAGAAGTTGCAATCACTGGCATCGGGGGATGCTTCCCTCAATCAGACAACATTGAGGAACTAAAGAAGAAATTGATGGAACAAGTTGACATGGTGGAGACTGCACGATGGGAAGCAGGTATTATATTTATATATATATATATAGGAGCGGCATTCAATTTCAATTTGTTTTTGAAAAATGAAATTTAATGAAATGATGTAAAAACTGTATTTCTCAATGTGTTCAATGCTTGTGAATTTTCTCAGTAAGTTTCAAAGTAATCCATGAAAAGTGTCATTTTTGAGCGCCACTGTACAGCCCTTATTCTTTATTTTATATACTTCAAATTTGTATAATAGCTAAACAAAGAATGTAACTCCAACTTATCTGTTTTAGAATTTAATATTTTTGCGTCAGTTTTTATACATACGCTTGATAAACTAATTAAACAATAAAATTTTAAAATCTTAAGACAGACAAGTTGGAGTTTCAACTTTATATTTTCATTATCTGCATTCAAAATTTCATTAATTTAATCCATATAGGCTGTAGAGTGGCGCTCGTCTTTTTTGACTATTTTACGGGTGGTGAATCAACTTAAAATTAGAATTTTAAGCAATTTCACGCGATTTGCTCATTTTTCATTCATATTTTACACCAATAAAGATGACATTTTTAAGAAAATCTACAATGCAAAGTTTGTTGCACATTTTAATTAGAAAAGATAGTTTGAGTTTTTTGATAATTTGTAATTACAGTTTAATTATTAAAATCATATTAGCATAGCGAATGTAAAATATCACTCGACGATATATAGAACATATTTTTAGTATATATCGTGACAACTTATGGGATTATTTTAGTATAACAAAACGTACTCTATAGATATTTCAAGTTACAATTTGTAAAATACAATTTTAAAAGAGCAGGCAGGCTAAAAACTAGACAAAATGTCCTACAACATGTTACCTACAATAGATGTCCCATTTATTTTTGGTAACTGTTTAAAAAAAAGTATTTTCATTATCTTTAAGATGTATATTATCATAATCATTAATTACATCAAGTCGCTTATGATTAAATTTGTATGAAAAAAATTACCATAGGTAATATGGATGACTAGCAGTAAACGAAGCAGATAGAGCGTTCTAGTGGTTAAAGTTTAATTTTGGGAGCAAGGCAGAAAAATAATTGGTGATTGGTCACGCAGTAGTTGCCCTGCCCTGTCGCCCCTAGAAAGTGAAGAGCAAATACTTGAAATATGTAATAAATTCATAGTTATGTATAAAATGGAGTCCTTTACGAAATGCGGTCATGTGCGATGCATGAAACTTTACCTCCTTGGCGTAGAGAAACAGAAAAAGGCCAAATGTCCTATCCTCTCCCCATCTACTAAATGTCCTGTCCTGTCCCCAATAATAGATTTATAGCTTATTTCGTATTACGAAATGAAAAAAGAAACAACATTTTTTATTGCGTGACCACTACGATTTTCGTTACAATGACATATGATGCAACGTAGAAGAATTAGTTTCAAACCCGAAATTGAACCTCGCCACCTTAACTTTCATGTAAGGCAGAAATGCCCAGCCATATAAATATATGATTGTGAAAAATGGAAATTAATAAAATTATGTAAAAACTGTATTTCCCAATGTCTTCAATGCGTGGGAATTTTCTCAGAAAATTTTAGACAGTAAGTTTCGGAGTAATTATACATTAAAATTGCAATTTTAAGCAATTTCACATGATTTGATCATGTTTCGTACATATTTTACACCAATAAAGATGATAGTTAAAAGAAAATCTCCAATGCAAAGTTTGTTGCACATACTCATTAGAAATAAAGTTTGAGTTTTATGAACATTTGTAATTACAGTTTAATTTTTAAAAGCATATTATCATAGCGAATGTAAAATGTCTGGAGTGGCCTGCACTCGACTTTCTTTTACGCAGTTTTCACTAGATATATATATATATATATATATATATATATATATATATATATATATATATATATATATATATATATATATACAGTGAGTCACATAATTATTGGGCAAAATATAAAATATGTTAAAAATCGCATAGATCTTCAGTGTAATTAGCGGTTTTTTTAATTAACTATTTTTATGTGATACAATGTCTGCCAAATAAACAATTATTTATGACTCATAAATCCAAAACAAACAAATTTTTTTGACATATTCATACAAGTTGAATCAAGTAGTGCGCCACAAAATTATTTGGCCAAGCGTTATTCTTTAAAGTGTGTCAGTTCGAGATTGCCATTATAGTGTAGTAGCGTTGATTTTTTAATTACCTAATAATGGTGCCAATTGTCCTTCTAGGTATATGCTACATTTCAGCTATATTTCTCTCACTCTCTCTTTCCGTTCGCATGGTGAAAAATAAACAATTAGCGCTGATCAAATGTCCTATTTTACAAACTAATTGTAATTATTTGTTTTTTCTAAAGCTAAAGTTTATACTAAACATCGTAAATGCCAAATATATTCAATAATCAACGCTACTACACTATAATGGCTATCACGAACTGACGCACTTTAAAGAATAACACTTGGCCCAACAATTTTGTGGCGCACTATTTGGTTCAACTTGTATGAGTATGTCAATAAAAACTGTTTATTTTGCATTTATGAGTCATAAGTAATTGTTTATTTGGCAGACATTGTACCACATAAAAGAAGTAAATTCAAAAAAAAAATTACGCTAATTTCACTGAAGATTTATGCGATTTTATACATATTTTATAGGTGGCCCAATAATTTTGTGAGTCACTGTATATCCTTTGAAGGTACGGAGTCGATTTAAATGAAGTTTGATATACATATAATTTCCACGCCCGTGAAGTGCCTCTCGCATTTTAAATCTAATGGTCTGTACAGGTCCGGAGTTATAGCGCCCCAAAATTTGGAGCCCTCCTAAACACTGTCCTTAGTCAACTTCTAAAATTATTTACTTAAAATTCGAAGATATATTAAACCAACAAATTTTAGAATTTTCTGCTTTAAAGACATGCTATGTCGAATTTCTTTTTTCGAATTTTGAACCATAGCTATAAAAAAAAAGAAACTTCACAATTTCTTTTATTACATAAAAAGAAATCTTCAAAAAATTATAAAACATTTTACATTTAAGACGTTTTTACAGATTGTGAATTTGAAGGTCAAAAAACTTATTAAAAATAATAATATTGAAATATAAAATATTGTTGTTTGATTGATTGTTGGATGATTGCAACAAAAAATTTTAAACTCTAACAATTGCGATCGTTTTCAATATTGTATTTCATATGATTGTTGCTTGTCGGTACGGCGAGCTTGAAGCATTGCTGCTTGCACCAATGCTTGTTTCTTTTTAACTATTCTTAGAACTAGGGTCACCCGTGGGCACCATGTGCCCATATGGTATACAGAACATAGTTCAGTTTTGACGGGTGGCGAATTTACATGTAATTTAATAATAATTACACGGTTTTTCTTCAGTTTGTATCGTTTGACTGATAACTAATCTACACAAATTAAAATATTAATAATTTGAAATATCATTGCCAGGCAATGGGTCTAAATATGTGTGGATTTACTCTTCAAGATTTTGTTTATTATATTATTAATAATTGTTTTCATTTGGTACTGTGGCAGTGCATGGTACTAATAGAAATAATTAAGCGGAAGGAGGCTTTATTCCGACCGATAGGTACTTATTTACGTATCAATTAATAATTATATAATACACATTATTTCAGTACTATTATCAAATGCCGATTTATGTATAAATGTTTACATTGTGCACTGATGGCTTATAGGACTAATTGTCATTGTGTATTGTTTCAGCCATAGCAGCCTTGTTCTAATGAGTATATATTTACGTATAAATCGTTTGAATTTATTTATTTTGAAAATGTAAGGTTAAATTTTGAAAATAAAATTTTTGTAAAATGTGCAGAATTTCGAATACAATTTATTAACTAAATATTTTAAAAGTATCTTTATAGGAACAATAATAAAAATGCAATGGATTTTAATTTAAATTATTTAAATAACTCTTTCAAGAATTCTTGAATCTAAATAAAAAATTAAATTCGATTCCCGCCTATGCCAGTTTGCATTTAACAGATATCTGGAGTGCCCTGCACTCGACTTTCTTTCACTCTGTTTTCACTAGATACATATATAGATATATACATATATATATATATATATATATATATATATATATATATATATATATATATATATATATATATATATACGTATATATATATATATATATATATATATATATATATATATATATATATATATATATATATATATATACGTATATATATATATATATATATATATATATATATATATATATATGTAACGTATTTACATTAATGCTTAGTTTATATATAGCGTTGGTAAAGTGCTTATGTTTCTTCGAGCAGCTGATTTGTTGCAGCGAATCTGAAACAGTTCTCTTTTTTATCTTCCTTTCTTTTCATAAATGTTAATGTTTCATTAATAATTTTACATTTCTTCGCACTATATTTCAGCCGAGGCAGTGGTTTTTGTGGTTTTACCAAAAAGACCTTGGTTCTTGACTGGTGCCTGCACATTCTAACAGTGCAGTGTATGTTTCTCAAATGTGTTACTATTCCCCACTTTCACACTATATTTTATCTAAAACAATGTATTTTTTTCTCTTTATCGTTCCTAAAAAGAACTATATTTTTAACTGGTTCCTTTTTATAAATTCTGTTCCCTTCTTCATAAACTCTGATCTACTTTTATATAAAATATTCAATTACACGATCGTTAATATGAGCGGTAATGACCATAGAATTCGATCCGCAATATATTTAAACAAAAAGAAAAATATGTTATCAAATTCGAAATACAAAAAGAAAGAAATATACAACGCAATATTTTTAAAATTGAATGTATATGGGTATAACTATACATGCCTACAGTATGAGAGTAAACTGATATCCCAAATAGATGAACAACTAGCCTAAGATTGTACGCTGGTTTCCCAAAGAATCAGTCATAACTTTTGTATATTCCCAGAACTTATAATCATTAGCCGTTTTTGAATTGTGGTCCGCAATTTCACGATATTTCGTAGTTCACGAAATATCGTGAAATTACGGACCACAATTGAAAATTGGGTAATGATTATAAGTTCAGCCAAATATACAACCTAAAGCTAGTTGTTCATCCATGAATCATACCAAAACCAATAATAGTAGAATAACTTCGTTTCAGAAAATAGTATATGATAGTTCGGGCAGCAATTTCTCATCGTGTGATAGTCCTAATGAGGCAAAGAAAGATTATGCGAGATTAGTAGTAAAACCCTCAGCCAGAAAAGATTTACTTTCTTGGTTGGAAAACTACAGTCAAGACGTTGAGAAACGAGCAAAAGAAAAGAAAGAATTGATAGAAAAACAGCACGATGAATTTAAGTCATATTTGGAAAAACTACTGAGCAAGTTAGATTAAAGAAAATTTAATATTTATCGAAGTATTTTATTTTTTATCTATATGTTTTTGTGATATTGTAGTAGGCAAATGTTACTTATTAGATTTTCTTATTTATTATTATATACCGAAGACAATATTTTTATTTCTTATGTTTCTGTACAATAGAATTATGTTATTTACTTATATATTTATAACTTTAAAATTAAAATGGTAAATTCTACATATTTTATAAGTTATTATTCCACACATGCTCCATCAATACATTGCGAATTGCAGCTCCATTAATTTCATTATTCTCATGCTCAACCATTCTAATGTTGAAATCATTATCATTATAATCGTTAATGTAGTGATCAAGTTCGTCTATTTGTAGTAAACATATATTAAGTAACACACAACATAAAACAATTGTATTTGCAATATCTTTTATATATTTCATGTCGAGATCGTTCTTATAGGAGAGCAAATTCATTTTCAATTACAAGCCTCGTTTTTGATAAAGCTGTATTGAAATTTACTTGTTCGGTCAAATGGCCATTGTTTTTAAATGGTGTAATCAGCCATTCTTTACATGAATAGGCTGAGTTTCCAACGATATAAAAATCAGGTTCGCACAATTCCTCATCCCTTTAATAAAAGTTTGATGTCGTTAAGACCCGAGCTTCATGGACACTACCTGGCCACCTGATAACCACATCGATAAACAATTAATACGAAGAACTCTGAAATACAACCATGACGATAACTACGCAGCTGAACTAAAAGAAAGGTTACGAATCACGTTTAAGTATTGAAAAGAAACCTGAGAGAAACTATGGATCAATGAAACAAACAATTTAATAAAAATGCTGTGCTAACAGTTTATGAAATAATAGACAAGCTATACTTTCATGACCCAACAAAAATACAACTAGCCGGAACGTGAAAAAGGTTAATTAAGGAGGAACAACACGGTGGCGGCCGAAAAAATTGCTCAATTTCTCAAATTTTTTTCTCTGAACTTAAAAATACTAGATTGATGAGGTTTGCTGAATTAAATAAGGTATATATCAAAGTTTCTTCAGGATTTTTTTAATTGAAATATAATAATAGCTTGATGCCTTTCTTTGCGTTCTCCCGAGGTAGCTCAAAGAAGAGGTATCGTCATAGTCATGGATGTAGTGCAGGTTGTAATCATCTGATACAAAATTTTATTTATTTATCTTAATCCATATAGATGTAATTTCAGTTGTACGTAGGATAATGCAAAAAAATATTTTTAACGCGAAATAGTGGATATTTGAAAAAAAAAACCTATTTTTTGCCTCACTATTTTGTCCAAAAATATCAAAATTTAAAAAAAATCCTACATATAACTGAAGCCAATTTTATAAGCTAAATTCAAGTTAAATTAAATGAAAAAAATATCAGAAGTAAATGTTAGCGTGGGCGTCCAGCCCCATAGCAAAAAACCAGGTTTCGAGAAAAACGCGTTTAAAGCGCCGCGCCGCAGCGTTTGGTGTCGTGTCATCCTGTTCGATGTCAAAACGATTTGGAGAACAATGTTGTTTTCTTTTGTCCTGTCATTGTCGTTTAGGGGTTAATCTACTACCCATTTCGATCCATTTTCACTTCAAAATTTCAACTAATCACACTAAGAATATTATGAACGTCCATTGTCAGCAATATGCGCGTCAAAGGAAAATGCGGTGTAATTTCGTTATTTGTACGAATTTCAGCATAATATTTTAGGGAAGTATTCTAAAAGATACATTCTTTGAAATTATATAAAATAGAAAAAAAAAGGTTTTTTTTAAACCGTCACCGAGTTGTTTCCCCTTAAGCCGTGGACAGGGCTGTATTGCATTTAAAACAAATGGGTGCAGTGAATTACAAAATTGTTGGAGATACAGAGCAAAAGGAAATGATAGTGCATGAAAATGGGTTCAAACCCTACAAGGTATATTTCGAAATCGTGCAAGAAGAAGGACAAGTAGAAATGGAAAACGAAATTCAGGTCCAAAAATAGAAGATTACCAACCACAGTAGAATTAGAGGCAATTGGCACACAAGTAGGAGAAGATAAAAATTAATCACTCACTCCACAACACAACCCTTATTCTAGAATCCATACCCGAAGTAGAGGGCCCGTCACAGAACAACCCTGGATGTGGTCACCCTCCAGCCATCAGTAAAAATTACAATACGAGACTTTACATCATCCAGCCACAGTAATACTAGAAACAAATGAAATAAGTCTGATGGGAGAAGTCAGGTGGCCATTCGTAGATGGATATTGTATGTATGTACAGCAACGCAAAGTTTACAGGATTTATGAGGGAAATGCGGGCCTCGTAGTAGAGAAAGCTAAAAGTTAATAAAAGGAAGACGTTATGTGGTAGTGGAACAAAGAACTATGTGTTCGCAGTGAAGCTAACGGAGCTGTTGAAGGAGGATTTAACCACAGTTTTGGGTAGAGTAGGAAATTTAGGATAAGAAATATATGTATAAAATATTGTTAAGGGTTCGTATATAGTCCAGCAAAACTGCATTACGAAGTTTTGTAAATTGTGCTCCCAAGGGTAGCCAATTTTTAGAGGGGGAGATATGTAAAGCATAATGTCAGTTTGCTGACACAGCAAAGTGACATAACCACAAACCAGTGAGGTTTCTAACCGCAATGCACGTCATAACAATAGAAATGCAAATTGTTATGTCAGCCATTTGACAGACTATATAAGAACTCTTTGTGGACAACAATAGGCAGTTGTTTCACCGGGCTGTATCAGAAACTACTAAATTACTTTTTATTAATATAACTATTTGTACGGCAGCGCTTGCCCATTGTCTATTCACTCTCATCCCTTACCCTACACGTCTATTTGGCAAGAACCCAAGGATTGACCACCCCGGGCAACCCCTTACACCCACATAAATCTTTTTTGTTAATTTTGCATTCGACATTCATATATAAATGCATTTACAGAATTATTGTTTGGATTCTTTGTAATAAGAGCTATCATTATCTATATTTATAGTAATGCTTAATTTTGTAATAAATTCATCCCACGATTGCTATGAAATAATATCAATAAATATTGTAACTAGGGAAACGTAAATGTTAAATTTTCAAATGCAATTTTTCACTAAGTGGTATACATTAATTGTACAATTTTGTCATAAAGCAAATAAATATTAATTGTAATAGCTGAAAGTAATTATGAATTAACTAGCTGTGGATGCAGTTTAAGTATCATTAAATTTCTTTTTGTTTCTGTGCCAGGACAACTAGATGTTTGCGATAGAACTGGTAATATTGCCAACAGTGACTATTTCGATGCAATAGCCTTTACAATCAATCAAATACAAGTGGAATTTATAGACCCCATGTTAAGGGTAATATTAGAAAAATCATATGAAGCACTTATAGATGCAGGTTTGTACTGTATAATAGTCAATTTTAATAAGGAAACTTTGTAGACAACATATATTTTCAGCTTTCTTACTGTTTTCAAAATATTTGTATATGGATACTATTAAGGAGGCATCTAAATTTGGGGGTGCTATAAATCAGGAAGTATAATGGCAATTGTATTTAAAATTTGATGAGAATTTCGTGGGCACTCATATTAAAATCAGCCCGGTATCTTCAGAGAAGCCGTCACAAATTCAGGTCATACGACCGAGCGAGCGACATACATCCAGGCATACGAATTGTTCATATTTTTAGATTTAGAACGACGGGAAAAGAACTTTTTGTTAAAATCATTTTTTGGACTATTAATATTACAGACACACGACCAATCACTATAACTCTCTTGTACAACCGCACTAAATTCAACGTATATGTAATCATCTTTTGGTTTAATAATAGATAAATATTTAAAAATGATCCGAAATTTACAATTTCTATAAATGCCGGGAATTTTACATCATTTACATACGCCTACACGTACACTAAGATGAATGGTATTAGCTCGCCGTACGAAATACTGAAGAAGCTAAAGCATTCTGTCATGTGTCTGTAACATTCTCGGATCAAAGATATACAAAAAGTGTTTGTCTCGTTGCCCTGAATCCAAAAATATATATAACTTATATACCTGGATCAAATTTGTGCCCTCCACTCCTCTGATGAAACTTGAGCGGCTATTATTAAATTTGCTACACATATTATTTGGCGTCCCATTTGAATCCGCTCGCAGTTTAAATCCAATCGCCCGTATACTTCCTGAGTAAATAAAAAAAATTAATAAAAAAAAATTAAAACACTCAAAATTTCCAAGATATTTTATATTCACAAGATTTTTTCATATTGTTAACCCAAAGCACGTAGAATAGAAATTAAATATTATAATTTTGAATTTTTAAATATGCACTAATTTCTTTTTATCAATATAATCTACAAAAAATTGTTAACCAAAAGGCCTTAATAATTAAAAACCACTGTTTGCAACGCATATCTTACCTAAAGAGCTCTACGTATTGGTGCGTTTTACGCGTACCAAATCTTGTTTACATATTATCTATGTACCATATAGGTGTAAATCCAATGGCTGTTCGCGGCAAAGAAATCGGTGTCTACATTGCTGTAACTGTCAGTGAAAATGACAATGTAATGTATAAAAATAATTCATTTGGTGGATTAAGTATAACTGGACTAGCTAAGGCAATGATGGCCAATCGAATCTCTTTCTGGCTAAATATCACCGGTATGTCTAATTTTCTTCACCGTTTATAGTTGACACTGTATCCTCTATATTTTTAGAAGTAATATTCATTATTGGTAATTTGTAGGGCCAAGTGTTGTAAATAGCAACTCATGGTTAGACGGTCTACAGGTGATCAAGGCCGCATACGAAGCAATTAAAAGTGGACAGATCGAATCGGCTATCGTTGCATCTTGTAACTCAGTAAGGAGCAACTATCTAGCGCATCTGTATACTCAACTTGGGGTCATAAGCAAAGACGGGGTAACCAGAGCGTTCGATGAATATGGTAATTATATCAACAAATCATTCATAGAAAAAAAGTTAATAAAACGTAAATACAATATAGAAATAACGGTTTACACCAATTAATACGATTTATTCCCACTTGATCACAATCACACAATCGCGAGCAGCAATTTCATATGGCTGATTCAAGTATCGGCGACAGACTGCCGAACATTGAATGACATGTAGCGGTACGCAATGTTACATTACCATATAATTAATCTTAATAGGTTACAAAATAACGAGTAATTAAATAATTGCGTTCTTAACACTATGTTGCTAACAATATAATACTTCTTTACTTATTTGCATGTCTATAATTTTAACTTGAAATGTTTTGATTTAATTTTCCAGCTGACGGATATGCAAGAAGTGACGGAATTGTTGTATATTATTTGCAAAGAGCCGATATTGCCAAACGGATTTATGCCACTATTATAAACTGCAACGCGGTCTTCAATGGAAGTCGATCCGGATCTTTCTCAGATATAAACGTCCACTGTTTGTCCAACTTCATAACAGATTTCTACAAAGAAGCCAAAGTCGATCCAAAAGATGTACAGTACGTCGAAACATACGGTTGTGGAATAAAGGTACATACCTATTAATGAAAACACACAGTTTTATTTCAAAGGAATGAGAACGAACATTAAAAAATTCAACTAAATTTGAATTCACAGATTGTAGATGAAAAGGAGTTAGAAGCAATCGATGCTGTGTTCAATAAACATCGAGACGAACCATTACTAATAGGCTCAGTGAAATCTAACTTAGGTCACGCCGAAAGTTCAGCATTCATGATTAGTATCGCTAAGGTGATTATTGCCATGGAAACTGGAATCATTCCTGGAACTATAAACTACAAAACACCAAATAAAAAGATTCCATCTTTGATCAACGGCAAGCTTCAAGTTGTTTCCGAAAATACAGAATGGACTCCATCTCTAACTGCAGTGAATGGATTTGGATTAACAGGTGCATTTGGACATATGCTACTAAAGCCGAATTATCGTATTAAAAGAGAAGTACAACTTGACATACCAACGCTTCATATATTATCTACTAGAACCGAAGAAGGGATGAAAGAAATAATCGAAGATGTAAGATGCAAGCGACAAATTTTCTAAAATGAATCAATACGGAAAACAACGAGTTCAATGTTTACATTTCTTATTGTTCATAGATCAAATTGAATTCAATCATAGACCCTGAATATTCTCGATTAATACATGATGTTTTTGCTACAACAATACCAGGACATTTGTCCCGAGGATACGTTATTCATGGGGAAAATATGATAAATGATACGAAGGTATTTTTTCGCACAGTCACTTTTATTTATAATAACATATAAACATTTTTGACAGAGTTATATGGGAAACAAACGACCAATTTGGTTTGTATATTCTGGAATGGGCAGCCAATGGAAAACAATGGGCAAAGATTTACTAAAGTTACCTATTTTTGCCCAAAGCATAGAGAAATGTCACAAAGTTTTGGAAACAAAAAAGCTTAATTTGAAACAGATCATTACCGATGACGATGAACATATGTTTGATAATATTTTGCATTCTTTCGTTGGTATTGCTGCAATTCAGGTACAAATTATAGATATCAAATTCACAACTGTATTTTACATAAATAGCGTTTATTTTGTTCAGCGTAACGTTCAGTACAAATCTGAGCTCATATTGTTACTATAAATAGAGTTAAGTACAAACACGCACTGACGCACATACACACACACACACACACATATATATATATATATATATATATATATATATATATATATATATATATATATATATACTCGTAAATAGGTTGGATTAACTGATCTCCTGAGAGCTATCGGTATTGTTCCGGATGGCATGATAGGTCACTCTGTAGGCGAGTTGGGTTGCGCTTATGCCGATGGATGCCTTACGGTAGAGCAAATGATCCTTAGCGCGTATTATCGTGGACGAGCATCTCAAGAAGTAGAGCTTATTCCTGGAATGATGGCGGCCATTGGTAAATAAAATTTCGACCATTTAATTAAATACAACTGACCAGATATGAATACATACTGGTCGAATATTTTTGACCATAATTTATTAGGAAAATAAAGCAGATAAATGAATTTTGTCTTGTATTAGGAAAAGGTTCAAAGGAAATGAAAGATCAATGTCCTCCAAGCATAGACATAGCATGCCATAATGGCCCTAATAGTTGTACTCTTTCTGGACCAAAAGAAGAAATGCAAACATTGGTTGCCAAGTTGCAAGACCAGAACATTTTCGCTCGACTGGTGAACGTTTCGAATATCGCCTACCACAGTCGCTACATCAAACCAGCCGCGCCATTGTTATTAAAGTATTTAAAGGATGTAAGTTAATTAAAGGGGGGATCATTATAGTGCATTCGCCATTTCGAAAAAATGAACTTTGAAATCTTAGAAATCAGTTTGCCAAAAACATATAGATCCAGTGTATTATGTTGGTATCCTTTCAGTTAACCGAGACATACATTTGTTATTTTGTTAGATAATTCCAAAGCCGATAGCGCGATCGGCGAAATGGATCAGTACGTCGGTGATAGAGTCCGCTTGGAGTACAGATATGGCAAAGACTGTTTCGGCTGAATATCTGACCAACAATCTGCTCTCTGCCGTTTGTTTCGAAGAAGGCTCGAAGCACATACCAAAGAATTCAGTGGTGATCGAAATTGCTCCTCATGGCTTACTACAGGCCATCCTTAAGAAGTCCCTGCCTGCCGATTGTACCAATGTTCCCTTAACAAACCGAGCAAATGATGATTGTCTGCTGTTTCTGTGTACTGCGCTGGGACAGTCAGTATTTAAATTAGGTTAAGAGGAAACATGATTGCCTTGCAAAAAAGAGTTTCATTAAATCGATTACACTTTTTGTGATAAATCAAATTTAATGGACTGTACAATTGACCATGGTGGTATTTAATTGTAAAAATCAGAACTAAAAGAAATATAATACACGAAATCAACAAAATATAATTTAATTAAGAACACATCTATTTAAAACCGTCCAGAAATGAATTAATAATCACAAAGTTATATTTATTAAAATAAAATAAAACAAAACATATTAAAGCTTTAAATAGATTGAACAAATTATAAAAACAATTCAAACAACAAGTCAAAATGAATAAAGCAAACCGAATTATTCGCAACATATACATTGAAACTATTCTAAGCTCACAAAGCTAAACGCAGACATATTCAATGTTAAAATAATCTACAAAAACTGTTAGGCTAATTATATCAATAACATTTTTTCAAATGATTAACCAAAAGGCCATAATAATTAAAAAGCGCTACTCGCGTCACATATATTACTTATAAGACGAGCTGGATGCATAGGTGCGTTGTAGCTAAGCTTGTTAAGTAAACATTTGTGGTAATTTTTGCTTTTTATGTTTTATGTTATCATTTTTACTTTGAATATTATATATATATATATATATATATATATATATATATATTTTTTTTTTCTTTTTTATTGACTAATTTGAATTATCGGGCTTCGATGCTGGCGCCATCTTGATGATACAGCTAGAAGTACACAAGAATCGCGGACATATTTTAGCTTGCCGTACGTAGTACCGAAGAAGCTTAAGCATTCGGTCGTGTGTCTGTAGCATTCTCGGATCAAAATATTTCATTAAGAAAAAGTGTTAGTCTCGTCGCCTTGAATCCAAAAATGTATATAACTTATATACTTGGATATTAGTCGTCGCTTTTTTTGGTACACATATTATTTGGCATCCCATTTGAATCCGCTCGCAGTATAAATCCAATCAATTGTATACTTTCCGAGTTATAGGGCCCCAAAATTTGAAGCCCCCCTTAATACTGCCCTTATAAAAATTCTTGAAACATTTAAAAATTTTACAAGAAATTCTAAGATATTTTTTGTTCACAAGATTTTTTCATTTTGTTTACGCAAAGCCCAAAAAAAATTATTAAATATTTTAATTTTGAATTTAAAATATGCACTAAAAAAATATTTCTTATACTTATAATCTAAAATTTAATGTAAGACTTTTTATATCTATAACATTTTTTCAAATTGTTAACCAAAAGGCCATAATAATTTAAAACCACTGCTCGCAACGCATATTTTACCTAAAGGCGAGCTCTGCGCGTTGGTGTGTTTTACGCGTACCAAATCTTGTTTTTTGCACTTTGATTATGAAACAAATAAATATATAACACAATAAACGGTTGTATTCATTAAAAGATTATGGGCCCAGGACACGTGTAAAGTCGGTGATCCTGACGAATTGTGGCCATTTGAAGTTTGTTAGTAGGATTTCAAATCGCCAAAGAGATAACCTCAAAATTTAAAAAAAAAACGTGCTGTGGAAGCGTGCGGCTATAAGTCACGTTTGTCGTGTAGTGAGAACTGTTGTTAAAAGATATTGACTGTAAGGACTCGTGTTGTGCTGGTGATATATTTTGATGTTTAGAGCTGAAACCGTCGAGAAATCACGATGGCAGATAGGTTAGAACGGAACAGCCTAAACAAGTTCGATGGCAACAACTACAACCCGTGGCACTTTCAAATGAACTGTGCACTTCGTGCCAAGGGATTGTACGACATCGTTCATGGAACTGAACAGAAGCCGGCAGTAGACGGGAACCCGCTGAAAACATGGGTGAAGAGCGATGCAACAGCGATGTTTATCTTGACGTCTGCGTTGGGCTATTCCCAAGTCACATTGATTGAGAATTGTGAGTCAACTCATCAGATCATAGGGAAGCTTGATTCCATTTACTTGCAACGGTCCAGCAAGATGATCGCGCACGAACGGTTTCATCAGTATCGTATGAAAGATAATGACAGCCTTGCTCAACACATTGCAAACGTTGAAAATTTGGCAAAGAAGTTGAAGGACATTGGCGAAAAAGTCAGTGATGCGGCAATAAGGACAAAAATTATTAGCACCTTACCATCGAAGTACCGGATTTTTGACAAGCTTGGCTATCAGTCAGTGAAGATAGATAAACGCTGGCAAATCTGGCAGCTAAATTAGTCGACGAAGAAGCAAATTTGTCATTGGCTGAGCAATTCGAGACCGCATTCTCAGTATCGTCTGGGAGAAATCCATCTGGGAAATCGCATAAAAAACGAAGAGCAGTCGCCATCATAAGTCGGACAACCAAAGCCAACCCGAGGGGAAGTCTAATGTTGTCTGCTATCAGTGCAGAAAGAGTGGAAACATCGCACGGTTTTCTAGGAGTAAGCCGAAGCAGAAGTCACAAGACCAGGCAAGGAGGAATATTCTGCTTTCAACACAAAACTTTCTGGAAGCGTGGACAATATGGAGGATACATGAATCATGAGCAGAGGAGCTTCAGCCCATATGTCATATCGGATTGAATATTATTCCAACCTCTCTGATGTCGCTCGAGGTACTACTGTTGTAATCGGGAACAACGTGTCACTTCCTGTCATGGGAAAGGGAGATATCGAGATCGAAAAATGGCTGAGAGACGAGTGGCATAAATTGATCATAACGAATGTCTTGTTGGTCCCAGAACTGAAAAGAAATCTATTTTCTGAAACCGTCGTAACCAAGAAGGGCTGGTCGATTGTCAAGTGGGAAATACAGGCTAAAATCGTAAAAAACTCAAAAGTGAGTACAAAGGCAGTTCTCGATGACAACAACCTCTATTGAATGATGTTCAGAATGGCCGCCCCTCATCATGCCAATCAAGTTACAGAAAACAGTGGCACGAGAGATTAAGCCATGTAATCATTGCGCGTATTCAAGATATGATCAAGAAAAGGGTAATAACGGTGAGTGACGAAGAAGAATTTCTCTGTGAATCTTGTTTGTATGGCAAACAGCATCGTTTTCCACATCCATCCAGAGATATCCGAAAGGAAGAAGTTGGAGAACGAATATTTTCTGACGTATGCGAACCTATTGCAACTGAATCAGCAGGAGGAGCGAGATACTTTGTCCTCTTTAAGGACAGCGCAACGTCATACCTGACGGACAACGGAATAAAACACAAGTCAGATATTTAGGCTTGCCTTAAAGAATACGTGAATATGGTAGAGAAGCAACACAGTCGCAAGGACAAGGCGTTACACTGTGACAACGGTCGCGAGTACATTAATGAAGATTACCTCGCCTTACACGCCGCAACAGAACGGCTGCATAGAAAGGGAAATGCGCATGGTCTCGGAGAGTGCCAGATCCATGATACTTGCGATGAACGCACCTAAATACCTCTGGGGAGAAGCGGTTAACACGGTACTCTACATTCTCAACCGAACACCTACGAGTGAGAAGGGGAATACGACGCCATACGAGATCTTCGCAGGTAGGAAGTCGATACTATCACACATAAAGAAGTTCGGCTACACTGCATATATGCATATATCGGATAGTCAAAAGACTAAACTCGAGGACAAATCCAGCAAACTCATATTTGTTGGATACGATGGGAATTCAGAAAATTATCGGTTGTTTGATCCGGTGACAAAATAGATCAAGATATCGAGGAACGTGATTTTCGAACACACTACGATAGATGCTGGAAAAGAAGACAGTTCAGATACGCATTGCATCAGGGCATCTTGAAGTTGACAACGCTGTAGAGAATCCTGCCGGTGGTGGCCAGGCAGTTGAGATTCCCGGGGTGGAGAATCGATGGAACATGGTTGGAGAAGGGCAAGATGACGAAAACCAAAGAAAAGTAGAAGTCGCTCGAGATGACGATGGAGCAGCGGTCGACGTCACCAGAGGCTACAACCTCCGGAAAAGGATGACCTGAAGCGTCCAGGAAGGTACACGGCGTACATCACTGAGGTCAGTGAGCCGCATACTTATTCAGAAGCCATGGATAGCAGCGAGTCAAGAGAGTGGTCAAAGGCGATCACTGAAGAATTTTACGCCCTTGAAAAGAACAACACGTGGGAACTTGTGAAAAGAACTGGCAACATTAAGGTCATTGGGAGTAGGTGGGTCTTCTCTATTAAAGATGCAACGTCGAATAAGCCAAGATTTAAGGCCAGACTCTGTGCAAATGGTTTTTCTCAGAAAAAATAAGTTGACTACAATGAGATTTTCTCGCCTATCACAAGGTTTGATTCAATCAGAATCCTGTTGGCCACAACAGTTAAGAACGATTACAAAATCATTCAGTTTGATGTACGTACGGCTTTCTTGTATGGAGATCTCCAAAAAACAATTAACATGGACCCCCCAGAGGGCGCTGATGTGAGCAATGATGAAGTATACAGATTGCAAAAGTCGCTCTATGGTCTGAAGCAAGCGTCCCGATACTGGAACCAAAAGTTCAACCAGTTCATGCTAGACCAAGGATTCAAACGAGGAAACGCAGACAAATGCGTCTACAGGAAAAGTAACACAAACTTGACAATAATCCTCATTCTCTTCGTGGATGATGGACTCGTCATGTCAGATGAGGCGTTGCTCAATGGTTTTGTGAACGGTTTGAGAAAGCAATTTGAGATTACGGTTTTAAAACCTGATCATTTGGTCGGGATGGAGATCCTGGATGAAATAGATGAAAACAACGAACGCCACATATTCATACACCAGTCTACTTATATTCGCAGGGTGATCGAGAAGTTTCGTCTGCAAGATGCAGCAGTCATTAGTACACCAGTGGATCCACATGTGAGATTGAAGAAACCGGATGACGACGTAAGCAGCGAAGAGACCATACCGTGAGGCTGTGGGATCATTGATGTTTGCAGCAAGTGTGACAGGACCAGACCTTATGTTCGCCACAAATCAGGCCAGTAGGTACTCTTCAAACCATGACTCGTCTCACTGGAACGCGATCAAGCGAATCCTAAAGTACTTGAATTGTACCGAAAACCTCGGTATTGAATACAGAAAAGAAATGGAAATGTCCCAAGTCATGGGATACTCCAATTCAGACTTTGCAAACGACCTCAACACACGCCGTTCAACGTCGGGTTACGCTTTTCTATTGTCAGGTTGGGCAATCACCTGGTCAAGCCAAATCCAGAAGACTGTGATACTATCGACGACAGAAACCGAATATGTCGCCGCCTCTGAAGCAAGTAAAGAGGCAACCTGGATTCGCCAATTCCTAGATGACAATCCTGAATGCAACAACCTTGAAGATGGGCAATGAAGGAGCGTTTTACCTCGTGAAGAACCCAGTCTATCTTAAGGGGTGATGCCTACCTGCATTGGTTCAAAAACTCGTTTTTTTTATCGCGGAATTCGAAAGTGTGTACAGTTAAGATTATGTCCCAAAAAGTTTCATGTTGATAGGATACCAATTGCCGAAGTTATGCGAGATTATGCCAAAAATTAGTCCCTTATAATACCGTGAACACAAATTTTTATACGCGATTATCTCGAAACCACATTTTCAAAGTCGGTGACGGCGATAACTCAAAGTGTATTCATTCAATATGACCGGGGTTTTTTGTCTCGTATTCTAAACTATTTTTTCTAGTCGTTGATCGTTCGGATTTCACCTATTATTTATTTTCGATTTTTTACAGTCGATCAAAGACATATTTTTCTCGATCAACGAAAGCATTTACTCATTCTTAATGCAACGCAATTGGAATTTTTGATTTCTGATGATTTCTGCGCCTCCAGGAGCCGGCACCGCAAAAGACCTTTTTAAAAAGGTCTTCTGCGTGGAGCTGCATCATGGGCTCCCAGGACCTTCAGAGGAATCGAAAAATTTCTAAATTGTAGACAAATGTATGCCGAATAAACTAGCGCAATTGGATTTTACCTATCTTTTTTTGCTTTCGAGGAAAAAAATCCCGAATTTTTCGGCCTTGCAGGTAGACATCACTCTCTAAGAGAAAAAAGCACGTGGACATCAAATTTCATCACATTCGTGAAAAATTAGAAGAGGGGATCATCAACGTCAGCTACGTGCCTTCAGAACTTGAACTAGCCGACGTCTTCACTAAACCAACTCCACGTAATTATTTCAACAAGCTCATTTTCGACTTGGGAATGGGAATGGCAATCATTCCTATATAAAAACGAAGCACTTCATTGGATGGAGTATTGACTAATTTGAATTATCGCGCTTCGACGCTGGCACCATATTAATGATAGTGCTAGAGGTACGCTAGACAAGCGGACATTTTCTTTTAACACTTCATGTTATACTTTAAATGTGATATTCAATTACACGCATTGCTCAAGCTTTTCGGTGGATAGGCATATTGTGTTTGTGTGCTACAAAAGAGCAGTGTGATATATATTTGTTTACAGATTGTTTATAAATGGTGTAGACATGGACATATCACCATTGTATCCTCATGTTGTATATCCAGTATCTCGTGGCACAAAAAGTCTTTCGACCTTGATACGTTGGATGCACGATGATAAGTGGCCATGTTATCTTAGTGATTATGAAGATTCCCGTCATTCCAAGCTGAGCTTTCCTGTTAATTTAAATTGTGATGAATTCCGAAATTTAGTTGGCCATAGAATTGGACATGATATTGTCATACCGATCTCTACATATTTGGTGAGTGCATATAAATGTAAGAAATAAATCCTTTACCATTTCTGTGACACTTATGCAGAGCTATCAACAATGTTTTAACAATGATCCCCATTAACTCGGGTTGCTTCATTTCTAACAGGAAAGCAGCTCAAATAATAAATGATGTGTGCGAACTTTGAAATGCGTGCAATTGTTTTAGATTTAAATTTGAATAAGACACAACTATTTTACCAACAATTATTTGCTGTAGTGTTGTGTAGAATGTATATATTATGCATCTTCTACAGTTACAGTGTCCTTGAATAAAGAAAAAAAAATTAATATCTAAAACAACAATTCTTATCTTATGTTTCAGTATTTAGTTTGCAATATTCTGTGTAGAACCAGACGTGCTGACCGCATTCTTGTTGAGGATATTATTGTTAAGCGGCATATAGTTATTTCCGAAAAAGGTAATTACATAAAAGTCTTAAGTTTAAATTTTTTAATCTTACTAGTAATAGTGTGCACTGTTAACATCCGCTTTGTTATTGCATTCATTGTTCAACTCTGGTGGCGAGTAAATACTTTGTATATCATCGACACAAATGTCCACAGTATTACACAAAATAACAAATTAATTTATTTATATTCTTGTTTAACTAGATTTTATCCCACCTATACAAATACTAGTTCAAAAGGGCACAGGAAATTTCGAGATTAGTAATCAGTACGGAATTATTGTTTTGGGTCGAATTTCCTTGCCTGAAAATGATTCAAAGGAAGAGATCTACTCGCCACCGATTCTAACTGAAGACTTGTACTACAATTTCTCTAAAACAAATCTCCAGAACGAGTTTCATTATCGTGGCTATCAATTCCGTGGAGATTTTGACAACGTTAAAGATCTGAATATGTACAACGAAGGTTTGTATATGTATACACAGAGTGGTGAATGGAAATCGAGTACAAAGGAATTTACATGCAATTTTTAACATATGCAAGTTGTTGCTCCCCAGTACACTTTACAGACAAAGTGTAAATACAAAATTTGTGACCAATTTTAAACTGCGTCGAATAAACTTAATTTAATTGTTAAAAAGATTTAGAAAAACATTTATTTTATATATTAAATATGCCAATTTCATCAAAAATCAATGTGGCCACGGATTCTCTTGATAGGATATTGCTTATATTTTATATCATTCATTGTGTTCGCTCGCCGCAATAGTTAGTTTAAAAACTGCACAAAAATAAAATCAAGTCAGCCTAGAAAAAAAAAAAAAACAAAAAAAAACAAAAAAACAAAAATAATATATGTCAATCTAAGCTGTATAAATTTGTGTGTACAATAAAAACCAGATTAATAACAAAATAAAAAGATTTAAGTAACTTAATCAATCAATCGTAAACATGTTACCGCCCACCTTGAAAGATGCAACTTTCAACATTACATTGAAATTAACATATACAATTTTTTGTTTTGTTTTACATTAACTTAATCCTAACATGTTTCATCCTGAAGAATTACTGTTCAGTTTTACTATTCGTCATTAATTGGTAATGCACACAACTTTACCACCGATCGTTTTATCACACTCTTTGCAGTCCGCACACTCACTACTCGTACCACGTCGTCCTCACCGGGGTGGAGAGCAACAACCCTACCAAGCCGCCAGTTAGCAGGAGGAAGATTGTCTACTTTTATGAGTACCTTGGAACCAACTTCGATATTTTGTGCATTCTGTTTCCATTTCTGCCTCTGCTGTAATTGGGAAATATACTCCTTTGACCAACGAGTCCAGAAATCTTGGTTTAAACGTTGAAGATATTGGTATCGATCTAGTTGATTTATTCGTAACTCATGCACGTTTGGATCGACCAATTATGTGTATGGTCGTCCGATTAGGAAGTGAGCAGGTGTTAATGCTTGTAGGTCATTAGGATCGGATGTTATTGGAGATAATGGACGTGAATTCAAGGTTGATTCGATCTGTGCAAGGGTCGTGTACAATTCTTCAAATGTTAAAGACGCTTCTCGCAAAACTCGTCTTAAATGATATTTAGTATATATATTTAGTATATATATTATTTTTAGTACTTTTCACCCCCGCTTCCCATAATCCACCAAAATGTGGAGAATGAGAGGGGATGAAATGCCACGTAATACCCTGGACATTCACGTCTTTAGTTATGGTGTCTTCATCTGCCTTCATACATTTGTATAAGCTTTGCAACTCTGCGTTGGCACCTTGAAAATTTGTGCCGTTGTCACTTTACACATGTAAAGGCTTTCCACGTCGTGCGACAAATCTTCGAAATGCTTCTAAAAAGACATTTGTTGAGAAAGAAGTAACAGGTTCTAAGTGGATCGCTTTCGTTGTAAAGCAAATGCATATACTAATATAGTATTTTATTTGTTTATTACCTCGCCCTTGTTTATCCTTAATTGTAAGTGGGCCTGCATAATCGATACCTGCTGTGTGAAATGGTAGCATAGGGATTATTCTGTTACTTGGTAAGTTGCCCATAATAGGATTTTGATGTGTAGGATTAAAACGAAAACATTTCACGCAGTTCCTGACTGTATTCTTTGCAAGTTTTCTGCCTGAAATAGGCCATAATTTTTCCCGAATTGTACTGAGTAACATGGTGGGTCCTGCGTGAAACAATCTACTATGTTCTTGTGTAAAAATGAGTTTTGTTAACTTATGATGGTTGGGCAATAAGATAGGATGACGCTTATCGAAGGAAAAGTCAGATTTTTTAAGGCGTCCGCCCACTCTGATCAATCCAGTTTCATCCAGAATTGGAGTGAGACTTAGAATCTTGCTTTTTACGTGAATGGGTTTACGAATTTGTAAATCTGCATATTCCTTGGGAAACGATTGCATTTGTACCATTTTGATTAACTTCATAAATGCGATGTGTATTTCTAGACTACTAAGAGGCTGATGAATGTGGTTTTCATTTGCCGCTCGACAATTATTTAGAAAACGGATGCACCATGCTATTACTCTCTTTATCTTTTGCAGATTAGAGTACCTTTCGATAAGGGAGAGGAAATTTTCATTGACAATGATCATTACTTTACACATTTTTTTTTTAAATTCAGGAATTTCATCTACAGGAATGTCAGAGACACAATGTAACTTTATCGGATTATCACAATAACCAAGGGGGGCCCTTCCACCAAAGTTCACTCTGAATCAACTGAAGAGGTAACATTCCTCGTGAAATTATATCAGCTGGATTGTCACTGGATACAACATGATTCCAGTCGCTGATATTAGACGTGTTTTGAATAAATGCAACACGGTTAGCTACGAAGGTAGCTCATTTGTTTGGCTGAGCCTTTAACCAACTTAAAACGATTGTAGAGTCAGTCCAATAGAATTCTCTATCAAATTTTAAATTTAGGATAGCTTTGAATTTTTCCATTAGCTGTGCTAACAACACGGCTGCTTAAAGTTCAAGTCTTGGTAGCGATACGATTTTGAGAGGAGCAACTCGCGATTTTGCTGCTAACAAAGCGACCTTTGTTTGATGTTGTTTGTTTATTGATTTGATATAGATACACGTACCATATGCCCTTTCTGAGGCATCTGCAAATCCATGTATTTCGATTGTCGTTGCTTCAGCAATTAATATGCATCGTGAAATAACTACCTGATCGACATGTTTTAAATTGTCCCTAAAATTAGACCATTTTGTATGTATATCAATAGGTAATATTTCGTCCCAGTTCAAATTTAACTGCCAGATTTCTTGTATAATTAATTTAGCTATAACAATTACTGGAGCTAATAGTCCGATAGGATCGAACAATTGTGCTGTGGATGACAAAATTGTGCGTTTTGTTATTGGATTAGATTCACAATTGTTTAAGGTCAATAAAGTGGTTTGGTTAGTAATATCACCTTCGTTTAACTCGGGTACATTACTTTTAAATTTACGTAGATTAAAACCACCTTGCTTTAAAATACTAATCTAGGATTGTTGAATAGCCATTAAATGCTCGATTGAATTGGTACCAGTAAAGACATCATCGACGTAAAAGTCCGTACTTATTATTTTGGATTCAACTGGATATAAACCCGCGTTTAATTTAGCAAGTTCCGACAAACACCGAATGGCTAACCAAGGGGCTGATGCCATCCCGAATGTTACCGTATTTAATTTGTAACAAGTTGAGGGTTCTTCTGGTGAATTTCGCCAGATAATCATTTGATACTTTCTTTTCTGGGTGAATCCACATCTGTCGATACATTTGAGCTATATCACCCGTAAGTACATATTGGTGACTACGAAAACGAGTTATGATTGAAAATAGATTTTCTTGGATCGTTGGACCAACGAATCGCAGTTGGTTTATTGGAAAACCGTCATCTAACTTGCATGAACCATCAAAAACAACGCGCAGTTTTGTAGTCGTGCTCGACTCTTTAATTCCTGCATTGTGTGGCAGGTAAAACGATGACTGGCCGTCATCTTCGGATGCTTTCATAAGACCTTGGTCGAAATAATCGATGATACAATTTTTGTAAAGTTGTTTGAGATTCATATTTTTCTCAAATTTCCTTTCGAGCGATAAAAACCTTAACTTTGCTACTTCAAATGAACTACCTAAATCATGAAGATTTGATTTCATTGGCATTTTAACTACAAATTTACCATCTGGAGATCGACTAGTAGTTTGTTGGAACAAAGATTCGCAATACTCTTCATCTGATGTGAGCCATTGTTTCTTTGTAATGAATTCATCAACCTTCCAGAAGTTTTGGAGTTCGGTCTGTAATGTGTTCAACAACAAAAAAGAGCTGGTTTGTGTCGATGCTGTTATTGGAATGTCACCAGTAGTGACCCAACCAAATTTGGTTTTTTGAAAGAGGATGCCGTTAGGTCTCTTTATTTGCCCTATGCATAATAGTTCCCAAAATATAGATCCTCCTACAAGTAAATCTACTTCCCTAGGTTGATTGAAATGTGGATCAGCTAGTTTTATATTCGGTGGGATGTCAAAGTGTTTGATGTTAAGTGGGATTGTTGGGAGGAAACTGGTGACTTTAGCCAGTACACCACAATTAACCGTGGTCTGAAAATTATTGTGTTTGGAAGCTATTTTCAGCTCGGATACGTAGCGCACCTGAGTTTTATCTTTCGTAATTCCGGTAAGAGACATATTTGATGGTGTCAAATTTAATTTTAATAGATTACCAGAGAGGAACAACTTGCAAGTAACTGTTGAGACTTAAAGGATTCAGGATTATTTGACTTGGGAATAGCCTGGTTATTACTCTTTGCATTTGGTTCTGCTTGAGATTGTTTAATAGTTGTGTTAAAATCCAAATGCAGGGTGGTGTGATGAGTTTGTTACAAAATGCCCTTTTCTTAAGCAATTCGTACACAATTTTAATGGTTTGATCCTTTCAAAGCGTTCGGCACTGCTTAATTTCAAGAATGATTCGCAATTTTGTAAATAATGTGTTTCTTTGCAAGGTGAACAAGTGATGTTAGTGGCAGCAGTGTACGCCTTAACTTATTTTGGTTTACCTTCGGGTTACCCGTTGGAGAGCGAGTTCTTGTATTAACTGACTCAAGAATGCTTTGTCTTTTATTTAAAAACGTAATGAACTCTGTGTATTGTGGAATTTCATCATTTGTATGTTGAGTATTCAAGTGTGATTCCCATTCTCGTGCTATTTCATGATCTAATTTGTTCAACGCGATAGGTACAGCGATAGCGCTCCACTGTTCAATCGGTTGTTCTAGAGATTTGAGACATTGTATGTAATTTTGTAACATATCTACAAATTGTCGCAATTTAACGTGAGATACTTTACTAAGAATCTCCATATTTAGAATCGCGTGAATATGATTATTGACAATTCTCCGTTTGTTATTATACCGTTCGCAAAGTAAACCCCAAGCTATTACATAATTTGAATTTGTAATCTCTAATGCGCCCAGCATGTTAATAGGTTCTCCACCCAATGAAGCGCGTAAATAACAAAATTTTTGACAATTGGAAAGCTCATCGTTGTTATGAATCATGGCAGTGAAAACATCTTAAAATTGACGCCGAAGAGTAAATGTACCATCAAATTTGGGTAAATCTATCCGCGGCAATCTGATGCTATTATTTCGATTTGAATGTTGAGAAATACCGATTGCGGTACCGCGTGCATCGCTATTAATTGACTGATTGTCTGACATTTGTTCCAGATTTTCAGCATTAAAATTTGTAACAACATCAGAGGCTTTACTAATTGTTTCAAAATATGCATTTTGAAATCGTTCACGTTCGGTAACATTATCCGAATCATCGTCGTTTAACAAATCAATTTCGGTCTGGATCGTTTCAAATTTATCAAAGATTAGTTCGATTTTCTTTAATCTTTGTTGAAGGTTTTTTATTTCAACATCATTAGTATTTAAGACATTAATATTCTCAAGAAATTTAGTGAACAACGTTAATTGGCTCTTTAAGCTGCCGCGATTACCACGTAGTTCTCTTAATTTCGCATCATCAATTGCACAGATCTTAGTTTGATAGAAAATAGGGATAGTATATGGAACGGACTTACTTTTGTACTTAATAACACCTGCTCTACTTCCTACCGGTGATTTCGGCGCGGAGTTTCCTGGATTGCAGTGAAATCGGGTGATTCAGCGTGTATTTCGTACGTAGTTGTGTATATCCAATTTAATTTTCTTGTCTGGATTGTTTACAAACATCCGGTTCGAAGGACCATGTTTACGATTGACTGATTGAGATACTTAAATCTTTTTATTTTGTTATTAATCTGGTTTTTATTGTACACACAAATTTACACAGCTTAGATTGACATATATTATTTTTCTTTTTTTATTTATTTTTTTCTAGGCTGACTTGATTTTATTTTTGTGCAGTTCTTAAACTAAATATTGCGGCGAGCAAACACATTGAATAATATATATATATATATATATATAATTTTTACAAAATATATCTCCGTATTAAAAATGAATAACGTATGTTTTTCTATTAAAATACTTAATTTGGCATACAAATAGAAAATTACCCAGGAAGAATATTTTGTAAAAATTATTCAATGAATGACAGATATAAAATATAAACAGTGTGCCATCAAGAAAATCCGTTGCCACATTAATTTTTGATGAAATTGGCATATTAAATTTTCTAAATAAGTGTTAAACTAAATGTATTTAAACAATGATATTAAACTTATTCGACGCAGTTTAAAATTCTTAAAAAGTTTTGTCTTTATACTTTATCTGTAAAATGTACTGGGGAGCAACTACTTGCATATACATATATTGAAGCGCGCGGATCTTAAATCCTACTCATTACGTCACTATAATATAAAACGACCCGTGACGTCATTACGTAAAATTTAGTCAGATTAATAACTAACAAATAATTAAAAATCAAGTTCATAAAATAAACTAACAATTTAAGTTAAACGAGAATTAATTTAATGAATTTAAATTAATTTAAAACAAAAGAACAAAAACTGGAATTGAACACTTAAATAAAATTAACTTTAATAAAATTAACTGTATTTATTTTGAATCAAATTGCATTAACAAATATCAAATTTGACTCTAATATATTTAACAAATTTTTAATTGGCGTGATCGTATTAAATAAACCATATGTAGTGAAATATAATTATATATTATTTGAAATTTAAAAATACTTTTTAATTTTAATACTGTGATATTAATTATGAATTTGTGGCACGTTTCAATATATATATATATATATATATATATATATATATATATATATATATATATATATATATATATATATATATGTATATGTCAAATTTAATGTTGATTTTAGGTTCAACTGCGACAATTGAATGGAAAAATGATTGGTCCACTTTTCTGAATTCGATGTTACAAGTGAACATGTTGAATGCTGGTCAATATGAAAATAAACCAATAATGCCTACAGCAATTGGACGTATTACGATTCATTTGGATCGATTTCCTGAACAACATAAAGGTATAATATATTTTGTATATATATTCAAGTTTGTGTAGGCTATATACCATATGTACTTGAAATTCCCACTGATGTATTGAATGTATATCCTCGCAGGAAAAACTTCTTATTTTTGGAAAGAATGTTTCAGCCAGAAGTGCTTGTTTACTCGTGCTTTTATTGTACGGGTTAAAGAAGAAATGAATCTTATACAAGTTAAACATATTAATATGTCTAGCAATTTTTGTTTAATTGTCTAAACGGTATAGTTGGCTCATCTAGTCAGAACAATTGTTATATTTTATAAGGTTCTATTTTCTTTTTACTTTCATTTTACGGAGTAATAAGTAAGTATAGGGATCAACAAAAAATCGAACTCGAGAATTCAACGGATATACACGTTTTGACCTTCTCTGAATCGAATGTGACTATTTTCAGAGTAACGTCTGTGTGTATGTGGGTGTGTGTGTGTGAACGCTCTAGAGCCGAAATTATCGAACGAAAACTTATGAAACTTTAAACTTAAGACTTGAATTTGGTCTAGTTGTGCACCTTCTATTTTTGAAAAGAGTATTCAAACCGGCAGTGCATGTTTACTCTATGCATATTTTGTTCTATCTCCAATATCACTAGAACGGCTGCACTTACGGCAAAAATTAGTAACGTTCATAATGAAATATATTAATATTTCGCACAACTTTTGTTTGAAAAGTTTCTTCAATATATGTGACAGTTACGAGAAAATTGTTACTAAAAATCATAAGTATCTTGTTTACGTTGTCATGGATTCGAACGTAGCTTAATTAATCGGTTCATCTGCGCCTGTCAAAAAAAAAAATAGACTGAATTAGATAAATGACATTTCAGAATATTTCTGTAGATTATTGGTTAGTTTTGATAGCTACTACTTCACAACCATTACAAATTGGTATTGGTATAATTATCCACCCATTCATATATATAAAGTTAACTTGGTACTATATATATATATATATATATATATATATATATATATATATATATATATATATATATATATATATATATATATATATATAATGAAAACTACGTAAAATAAGTCCTGCGTTGGCCTCAACCCATTTTTTGTATTTTAGATGTTGATATAAGTTACCATTACAAAACAAATATATTGACTTCGCCAATGGCACAAGTGAAAGATGTTCAGTTTAGTCCTTATTTACAAGAAGACAAACCACTTATAGCTGACACGTATACTTTTATGAAATACGCACAAGATTCACAAGTAATAATAAGCTGAATAATACACTGTCATTACAATACAAATTTGTTTTTAATTTTGCAGGACATTCAGACCGAAATTAATATGTGTCTACAAATCGTACAAAAAAATTTAAGCTCGAATAATCCATCATACATAATCACAGAAATTAATGATACTGAAATGTATTCATTGAACAATTATATATATAAATATTCCGATCTTCATTTCGCATCAAAGGTACCGTTAAATTAGGAAAACAATCATTCTAAATTATATTTCTATGAACTTGCTATGATAGCCATGGACAAAACACTATATTTAATATCGTGCAAATTGGCAGACCACTATTTCTAGCTTCTTCTTCTAGATTCAACTAAATATTTTAAACAATTTGAGTGTCAATATTCCGATATCATCACTAACTATAATCGGTGAACAGCAATTACAAAATATACATTTGCTATTCAAAGAAACAACCGAATTTATATTAGTACGTTTACCCACTGTTCAAAAGCTATCTATAGACTCAAACATTTCTATAATTCGTTCATTCAATGTGGGTGACGTTCAGTACCATCTATTGAAAGAGGTGAGAGTATTTCAAAACACATTTAACGACTAACAATTATTGAAAAATTCAATAATATATTTGTATTTTTTTCAAGACTAAGAAGAGTCTTCCAGTAATAATTAATATAAAATCGAAAAGTTTGAATGGTTCCGATTTACGAAACACATCTTTACCATGGGCAAAACAATTACATCAAACATTGAATTCTGCTGATATAAGCGAAAAAAGGATTTATTTAGTTTCGACAATTTTACCCGAAAATGGAATCGAATTGTTTTTGAATGACGTTAAAAACTTAGGAGATAGTTCTAATATTCGGTAATTGCAATTATATTAAAATATGGATATTGTAAATGTGAACGTGTTAGGTATAATTTGAAAATTAATTCTATTTTAGATTGGTATTTATGCTAGACAACGATTTACCAGAGTGTCATTTTGGTGCTACATTTTACCAAGAAATGTTTCAAAAAGATTTGCAGGTGACCGTGTTTAAAAATGGCAGTTGGGGCAGTTATTTCAAATCACCATACATCAAATTGAACGATGAAAATAATACAAGTATTTCAAGTCACGATTTAAAGTAAGACAATTCTAAGATGAATACATATAATGGCATAATTTCAATGGGATTTTATAGAAATATGTTCCACAAATATGATGTAAAGTATTTGGGCTTAAATGTCGAGCATACAGTCCCAAATGAAAGTGTAGAAGCAACTGATTTGGGCCCAGTGGAATTCTCGGGTTACGATTTATCTGGACAACTAGTAATGGGCATCGCCCGGGCGAATTTGGATAACTGCGAAATCGTTCCCGACCCAGATTACTTGTGGTCCGTTCCAAACATATGGACTTTGACTCAAGCAGCAACTGTACCATACGCTTATGCTTGCGTAAGTTTTATTCAAATGAATAATAACAGTATTTATACAAATATTTTAGATGAACAAAATGATACATTGTTGTTATGTTAGGCTTACTATGTACTATTTGAACTGGCTGCATTGCAACCTGGGGAATCTATCCTGATCCATAACGGATACAGCAGTTTCGGGCAAGCTGTTATGCAAGTCGCGCATGCGCATCACTGCAAAATTTACACAACAGTTGGTTCCGGTGTTGAACGAGCTATTCTGTTGAATGACATGAAGATGGTACGTATTGGACTGAACATATTTATGTGGAAGATTACACTCCTGCTATAATATATACATACAAATTACATGTTGTATTGTTTCAGTTATCTCCAAGCCAAATAATGTCGTACACCACATTTCAAACCCAACTCTTAGAACGCACAAACGGTGAAGGTGTGAATGTGGTCATTAACACTTTGTCAGGCGAAGGCCTGCAAGCTTCATTGCGTTGCCTGTCCAGCTTAATAGGCAGAGTAATGGTGCAAGTGGATTTAAGTGAATCTGATTCTACCAATAGTGTTGGCCTGAATAGGTTCTTGTTGTGCCTGACCATGCAAGTATTTGTATCGAAATCCATCTTGGATAAACCTCAGGATATTAAATCCAAAATATACGCATGGCTTTCGGATGGAATTAAAAACAATGTTGTTCAACCGTTAAGGACACCTGTGGTTACTCACTTGAATATGGATCGTGTTCTTAGGTAGAATTAATTTATATTTATTATTAATTAATATAAAATTATACTAATAAACTGAACGATATCATCATGTGCGGGCGAAATGTGTGTGAATATTTAAATGATTTATATAACAAATTTAGTGATTAGCAGCTTTTCAGTTTTTTGAATTGAATTCATATTTTTAGATACCTGAATAGTGGCAGAGTTGCAAGGACGGCAGTGCTGCCAATCGACGATTTGGTACAAGAAAAGCCACAGAATATTAAATCAGCAATATTCTCAGATCATATATGCAAGAGAGATGTATCATACATTGTGTGTGGTAAGTCTTCAAATCAAATCTATAAGATAAAACAAAACTTTTAACAACTTTAAACAGAAGCACACAGATGTCATCTCGAAAACAGGCAATATTAATTGAGAAATGCACAAATCGTGTATTTCTGGTAAAATCACAAATGCGAAATTTTGTATGTTTACATCAATACTTCCTTTTAGAGATTTATTTTTATAGTAAAGGCGACAACTATGTGAACTTATTGTATACCAATTTTGTAGTCACCTTTGGTATTCCTTTAAGATTGATCTAAGCCGTTCGGGATATTAAGTCTCTTACGAAATGAAATTTGAACGATGTGGTTTTAAGACGTTTCTGTATTTCATCCTTTATATTTTCCAAGTTTGTAACAAAATTTAAACTTTCAGGAGATGATACAGACATGCTCATATATACAATCCGCTGGCTAGCGGGGAATGGAGCGAAATCAATAACAATCTTCTCTAACAATAAATCCAACTTCACTTTTGTAAAGCGACATCTAAATTCGCTGAAATGCCAATACAACAGTGATATTAAACTAATAGTAAACGAAGTCCCAACAACGAAGGTGTTACTTGAAATTCACGGGGAGAGAAAAATTGGCGCTGTTTTAATATTGAACAGACAATCACTAGCGGATACTATGAAATACGTGAAACAAGTCGATGCACAATTGATGACGGTCACTTTAACGGCGCATTTGATCTGCTTCTGGGGGAACCAGATTGACATGACTTACACAAGGCCAGACTTGTTGCCTGTGAGCAACGTGAAATGGGTCAACAACTATGAGTTTGCTAGTGTTGTACGCATTTTGGCCGACATTTTGGATAAGCCTGCGGAAATCGTGATACGAAACGATGAGCTGTTTCTCGACACTTCAAATAATTTCTCGTTGAAAAGTAAGAAGTCTCTCAGACAGAGAGTCACGATGATGATCATTGAATTATTTCAAAAACTGTACTGTTAAATTATTATTAACACGTATTTATATTTGTAATAGATTTCTACGCACTTTTATCCAGTTCACAAGATTCAATCATTTCTACAATCGATTCTACCTCAACTAAGACAGAACTAATAAAATTACAAACGAACGGTACTTCAGAGGCAAAAGAATTGCTCCCATCGTTTATAGTTCCTGGATTACTGGGTCAAAAATGCAAATATTTCAAGAGTTTACTCCGAAAGCTACTGTGCCCAATTTATATGATTAATAATGGGTCAGCCGAGAGTTTAGAGTCTGTTGCTGCAGCTGCTGTTAAGGTTCGGTTTAGGAGTTATAACGCAATTGAATATATTTTTTTACATATAATCCTTTTAACTTGCAGCAAATAAAACAAAAACCTTGTGGTTCTTATAATATAATTGGGATATCGTTTGGAGGAGCGCTCGCCCTGGAAATTGTTAAACTTCTCGAAGAGCAAGGGGAAGAAACGCAATTGTATTTGATCGATGCTGTACCAGAAACTATTCAGAACTTAATAAACGAGAATAACAAGATAGAATGGCTAGAAACATCTCTATTAAGCTCCTTATTACGAATTAACGCCATAGAGGTCAGAAAACTCTTATACCATTAAACTGTTAACTTCATATCACTCTTCAATTTGGTAGCGGTAACACATTTATTTGATGTCATTTTGATTTTATATCTGCATTGTAAATATTTCTAGTTTATGTTATATTGAGCATTCATTCTACATAAACAATCATGTAGCTATTTTCTCATTTTATGTTCCAACTTTTGATTGTTTCTGCTGAATTCTTCTTTTTCTTCAATTTGTTGTACACAATTCTCCTTCCATTACGCCATCTGGATGTATCTGTTTGTTCTTCTTTTTATGATACTTTATATATTTATTTACAACTCCTCTTCGACCCCTCTTCAATTCTCATTGTTCTCCTTTTACTTTTCTTTTCACATGTATTCTATACTTGATTTTAGATTTCTCTCCCTTGTAGATTTTTTTGTCCTATATAGTCTTAGGCGTGTATTTGCTTGTCTTTCATTATTCTGTACTCTTTGCCCCACCATTGATTTCTTTCGTACATTTTATTTATTATTTTTTAATTTTTGTTTTATTATTAGTTCCTTCATTTATATATTTGCATCTAAATTTAAAATTGCGCGTAGTCTGCATTAAAATAATACTCACTTCTTCTGTCTCATCTATATTTTCTGTCAGCTTCATTAGTCTTTCTGGCACTATATTATTGTGGCAAACTAACTGTTATAATCCTCTAAACATTTATTATAATTATATTTTGCTCGTGTGTATATTTGTTTATATATGCATGTTATTCTTCTGCCTCCACTATTTCTATGCTTACGCCAGTTATTCTTCCTCTAGGGCTCTACTTTTTTTGGGAAACCTCTTAATATTGTTCATTCTTTTTCTGCAAATCAAAGTTTCTGTTAAGCCAATTGTTTCAAATTTTTTACCATAATACTAAAATATGTTGTGCTAATCCATTACGCCGACCACGATTCTGTCATTCTATTATTTCTAATGTTAGTTAATACTTTCTAATGTTGTAAATTTCTATTTCAGCACATTAGTTCTTTAAGGAATATATCAAACTGGGATGAACGGGTTCAACATGCTTTACAATTTGGGAACCACACTAACAAGAAAATGATAAAGATCACCGCAGGTTTAAATATAATCAAAAACAAACTAAACCAAGTTTTAAATTATAAGCCATCTGAAAAGACCATTACTGGAAACATAATGTTGGTCAGGCCCCAAGATTCGAGTCAGGATTACAGTAACAGTTTAACAAACGTATGTATAGTAATTTTGGTGTGTCCCGAAGAGATCGAATGTTTTGTTTTTCTGTTTCAGGGTCGCAAACAAATCCAAGTGGAAATAATCAAAGGGAATCACTTCACTATCTTAGAAACAGACCACTTGGCGACGTATATTAATGATACTCTGCGTGTACCTAAAATATATCACTGAAACATGATTCCTTTTTAAATTTGAATGTATTTACTGTAATATTTCATGTATAATACAAATAAAATATGGTTTAAGGGCAAAATGCAATTTTATTACACAATCAATATATTAAAATTTGTAAACCTGTTGTATCTTATGTTAACGCACCCGCCTATAAACTATGCAAAAAACTAAATTCAGTTCTACCCGATTATACACAATTAAAAATAGTATAGAATTAATAGAAAAAATACAACACATAACTATACCCACGAACAGCTAATTAGTTTCTTTCGACATTCGCAGCCTGTTCACCTCTATTCCAATAAAAGAACTTCGGAATATTTTAGAAATGCAACTTACCTATTGCGGTAGTAATATTAAGAAAACTGAACTCATGAATTTGATTAATTTGTGTCTTGACCAAAACTATTTCAATTTTGATGATAAGATCTATAAACAAAATGATGGACTACCAATGGGTTCTCCACTTTCTCCCTTGTTTGCAGACATATTTATGAATGAATGATTTTGAGATTAAGCTCTTCAATTCGAACAATTCATTTCTAAATAAAATCTCATGGTGGTACAGATACGTAGATGGTATTATTTGCCTATGGACAGGCACAGACAGACAACTAGATTATTTCCTAACCTTTCTAAACTCTTTAAATCAAAACATTCAATTTACCATAGAAAAAGAAATAGATAAAAAAATTAACTTTTTAGATTTGACTATCATGCATAATCTCAATAAACTATCATTTAATATCTACAGGAAACCAACTTATACAGATACAATTATACCACAATCCTCCAATCACCCAGAAAATATAAAATTCTCAGCTTTCCACAGCTTTACATATAGACTACATAAAATTCCTTTATCTGATTCCGATTTTGAAACCGAATTACAAACATTAAGAGAAATTGCATTAAATAATGGATACAACCCTATAATTATAAATAAGATGGTGCACAGGAAACAAAGACAAGAATTGACCAAACATTTTTACCACAAATCTATCGAAGAAAATACTAAAATATATCGCAAAATTAATTTCATAGGCAAAACCAGCTTTAGAATATCAGAAAAACTAAAGTCACTTGACATTACATCAGCTTTTTATAATAAACACACTTTAAAGAATCATTTAGTTAATCATAAAATCTTTACATGGAACCAACTTGCACAAAGTGGTGTATATGAAATATCATGCAATGATTGCAATTTCTCTTATATAGGTCAAACAGGACGTAATTTTAATGTAAGATTTTCCGAACACATGAGATCTTGGCGTTTACAAAAAAGTGATTCTAATGTTGCCAAACATATGTTAGAATCGAATCATAAATTTGATATCCATAGTCTTAAGATTTTACATGTCAACAAGAAAGGATTAAAGTTGAACCTTCTAGAAGCATTAGAGATCAATAAAGCAGTTTCTCAGAACAAGAACTTAATGAATGAACAGTTAGATCTGAACTCGTCACCGCTTCTAAAACCACTCTAATCCTTGCTTGGTATTCCCTTAATATAACCCCTCCATATTGTTTACAATTTGTCTTAGATATAAGTACAGACCCCATTGTAATTTCCTTATATATGTTCTGATGATGGCCTAAGAAGCCGAAATACGTATTAACAATAAACAAATTCTTTGTAACTTAACGAGTGTTTTTATTAAAAATGTTTCAACAATTGCCAACAGCAAGATCTATTAATTATATCAATATATTACAACACATCTTAATAAATAAACCCTTCTGCCACTCCAGATTTTCATTGTTACAACCAAAATTCTCTCCAGAATGTGAAGGCTGCGATCGAAATTCTCTTGACTGGAAACAGTAACTTTCTTGGTAAATATATATATTTGGAAATATAATAGCAGAGCGATAGATATCTATTCCAACGAATTTCATGATTTTGAGTTTTGTAGAGAACCCATGTTCAAGGTTCCCTCCAACCTAACCTAACCATGCCAACACACAAGTGGCAAAACTGGTGTGTTACAACATGTACAATTTTGGACTCAGTGTAACGTATATAACACAATGTTATGTAACACGTAAGTTACAGAATATTACAAATGCACTAAGATTAACAATAAATAACTACTAGTTAAGTATCAATTCCAGTGTCATTTTATTTGATGTATCTATACATGTACATGATGTTATTTATTTTTTTATTTATATGTTGTCAGTGATCGTTGATTAGTGCTTCGCCAAGACGAGACTTACCGAGCCTTGTCTTGGTATTGTATGAGGCTCATCTGGTCTTGATCTTGACAAGTAAGTTTTTGTCTCGACAGGACTCTCGGTCTTGGCAAGACTCTCAGTCATGCCAAGACTCTCGGTCTTGCCAAGACTCTTGGGTTACTAGACAAGACTCTTGGCCTTGACAAGAAAGTCTTGGTTTCGAAATGTAAAATATGAAGTTAGATAAACAGTAAACATTGTAAGATATAACTTATACTTTACAATCTGTTTCTAGTAAAATATTAGTTTGCACGTTACTGAGTGGGGGTTATTTAAATCTGTTTGACTATGCGGACGGTTGTTTTTAGCTCGCCGAACAGAATGTACAAAAGAGCTCGCTCGTGTGTCTGTAGCATGTTCGGATCAAAAAAATCTTTACAAAAAGTTCTTGTATTTTTGCCCTGAATCCAAAAATATACATAACTCATATACTTGGATATATGTATCTCGCTCGGTCGGTCGTAAGACCTGAGTTTGTGATCGCAACTTCTCTGAAGGTACTGGGCCGATTTTAATGAAATTTGATACATATTATTTCCACGCCCGTCGCATTTTAAATTCAATCCTCAGTACAGGTCCGGAGTTATAAGGCCCCAAAATTTGAAACCACCCTAAATACTACCCTCAGTCAACTTTTAATTTTTTTTAGAATTTTCTACTAAAAATTTTAAGATATTTTATGAAATTAAAGTTTTTTCAAATTGTGAGCCTATAGGCATAAAACAATAATAAAAACATATTTTGAAGTAAGGCATTGAACGCCATCTATAAGTGAAACGAAGAAGTTATGTGATTAATAAAATTAGAAAATTTTCATCAAATAATTTTCAATATCCTTGGCTAATCACGAAACGAACAATATGATTGTTACCATGTGTGAATTTTCAAATGTGGGGTTATGGAAAGTAATACTGTTATGGTACAGGAATAAATAAATCTCGGGGTCATAATTGGTTATGTTGGTTCAATTGATACCAGAGTCTTCACTGTAAAAATCTTATGTAATTTTACATATCCCATCAATGTAATTAATTCATGACCATACATGTAAAATTACTTTATTGTGTTAACTTACCGAATTTCACATTAATTTAAACTTATTTCTGTATCATTCACAGCGATTTCTTTCGAACATATTTACATATTTTATGAAACTTATACTGACTTCCTGTAATGTAATTTTTAATATGTATCGTATTTACATATATATATATATATGTAAAATAAACCATAATTGATGAATTGATCATATAAGATTAAGTAATATATTTCAATTATTTATGTTGTAACGTCCTACGAAATTTTAAGCGGGCTATTATCAGTTTAGAACCACGAGGATTCCTAAAACGATTCAATAATAATATCTTACCTAGTGTTTCCCTTAATCCGTCCCCTATTCCTGTTTCATCACCCTGTGTAAATATGGACCGACCGACAACCTTGACTGACTGTTACACGCTCAGATGCCCTCTGCGACTTTGTCAAATTTGTCCAGAGACCATTTTTCTGCCTTATTTTCTTGTTGTTTAAGTTTAAGAAGAATCAAGCGCTGAACAAGGCAGAAATATATAGTCTGGGTTAGTTGTTAGAAAACTCACCATCTGTAAGTCGTCGCATTCATTTGTACATGGCTTCATTAATTGCAAGTCATCTTCTGTCATGTATGTAACGCTACATTGGCACCCCTATTTGTTTTGTCAAATTTCTTGTTTTGTATATCTTCCTTCTTCGACCTAATCTTTTCTGTATTTGGCGCTATTCGTAGTTTTCCCTGAAATTTACTCAGACTCAATCAAACTTCCAAAACAAGTACCTGATTGAAGGGAGATTTATTTTACCTCATCTTTCTTACCCTCATAATTGCACATTTATAAAATATATATGTCAGACTCCTTATTTTAGAGTATATAAATCTAAATTAACCGTTAGCAGTTCAGGATTAGATGCAGTAATTTCCCCAGGAGTACCTAGCCGTCCATACTTGCAGCCAACCTCAACGTGACCCCTTGTCGGCCATTGTTGTGTAGTAACGGCGACCTGGAGATAACGGAGTGAGAGTTTGAGTGAATAAGCTAAGTACTGCCAAATATTTTCCGTAAACAAGATGTAATTACCACTTATTATAGTGCATTCATATATATATATATTAATATCTATCTATTGAAAACTACGTAAAAGAAAGTTGAGTGCAGGCCAAGGTAAGAATAACTACGCGCAAATCGAGTGCGTATTCACAAAACGTACACGGAATACTTGGAAGCCCTAACGTAAGCTTAAATGTATCACTAAATCGCATGCGCTGACAAAATTATATTTCCAGTGATACTGCGCGGGCGCAACTACAATTTGCCCGGAACTCGCTTACAATCATGTTAACTTATAATACTAAATTGTCTCTAAGTGTGCGAAATTTACTGGAATGCACTATAATAAGTGGTAATTACATCTTGTTTACGGAAAATATTTGGCAGTACTTAGCTTATTCACTCAAACTCTCACTCCGTTATCTCCAGGTCGCCGTGACTACACAACAATGGCCGACAAGGGGTCACGTTGAGGTTGGCTGCAAGTATGGACGGCTAGGTACTCCTGGGGAAATTACTGCATCTAATCCTGAACTGCTAACGGTTAATTTAGATTTATATACTCTAAAATAAGGAGTCTGACATATATATTTTATAAATGTGCAATTATGAGGGTAAGAAAGATGAGGTAAAATAAATCTCCCTTCAATCAGGTACTTGTTTTGGAAGTTTGATTGAGTCTGAGTAAATTTCAGGGAAAACTACGAATAGCGCCAAATACAGAAAAGATTAGGTCGAAGAAGGAAGATATACAAAACAAGAAATTTGACAAAACAAATAGGGGTGCCAATGTAGCGTTACATACATGACAGAAGATGACTTGCAATTAATGAAGCCATGTACAAATGAATGCGACGACTTACAGATGGTGAGTTTTCTAACAACTAACCCAGACTATATATTTCTGCCTTGTTCAGCGCTTGATTCTTCTTAAACTTAAACAACAAGAAAATAAGGCAGAAAAATGGTCTCTGGACAAATTTGACAAAGTCGCAGAGGGCATCTGAGCGTGTAACAGTCAGTCAAGGTTGTCGGTCGGTCCATATTTACACAGGGTGATGAAACAGGAATAGGGGACGGATTAAGGGAAACACTAGGTAAGATATTATTATTGAATCGTTTTAGGAATCCTCGTGGTTCTAAACTGATAATAGCCCGCTTAAAATTTCGTAGGACGTTACAACATAAATAATTGAAATATATTACTTAATCTTATATGATCAATTCATCAATTATGGTTTATTTTACATATATATATATATATGTAAATACGATACATATTAAAAATTACATTACAGGAAGTCAGTATAAGTTTCATAAAATATGTAAATATGTTCGAAAGAAATCGCTGTGAATGATACAGAAATAAGTTTAAATTAATGTGAAATTCGGTAAGTTAACACAATAAAGTAATTTTACATGTATGGTCATGAATTAATTACATTGATGGGATATGTAAAATTACATAAGATTTTTACAGTGAAGACTCTGGTATCAATTGAACCAACATAACCAATTATGACCCCGAGATTTATTTATTCCTGTACCATAACAGTATTACTTTCCATAACCCCACATTTGAAAATTCACACATGGTAACAATCATATTGTTCGTTTCGTGATTAGCCAAGGATATTGAAAATTATTTGATGAAAATTTTCTAATTTTATTAATCACATAACTTCTTCGTTTCACTTATAGATGGCGTTCAATGCCTTACTTCAAAATATGTTTTTATTATTGTTTTATGCCTATAGGCTCACAATTTGAAAAAACTTTAATTTCATAAAATATCTTAAAATTTTTAGTAGAAAATTCTAAAAAAAATTAAAAGTTGACTGAGGGTAGTATTTAGGGTGGTTTCAAATTTTGGGGCCTTATAACTCCGGACCTGTACTGAGGATTGAATTTAAAATGCGACGGGCGTGGAAATAATATGTATCAAATTTCATTAAAATCGGCCCAGTACCTTCAGAGAAGTTGCGATCACAAACTCAGGTCTTACGACCGACCGAGCGAGATACATATATCCAAGTATATGAGTTATGTATATTTTTGGATTCAGGGCAAAAATACAAGAACTTTTTGTAAAGATTTTTTTGATCCGAACATGCTACAGACACACGAGCGAGCTCTTTTGTACATTCTGTTCGGCGAGCTAAAAACAACCGTCCGCATAGTCAAACAGATTTAAATAACCCCCACTCAGTAACGTGCAAACTAATATTTTACTAGAAACAGATTGTAAAGTATAAGTTATATCTTACAATGTTTACTGTTTATCTAACTTCATATTTTACATTTCGAAACCAAGACTTTCTTGTCAAGGCCAAGAGTCTTGTCTAGTAACCCAAGAGTCTTGGCAAGACCGAGAGTCTTGGCATGACTGAGAGTCTTGCCAAGACCGAGAGTCCTGTCGAGACAAAAACTTACTTGTCAAGATCAAGACCAGATGAGCCTCATACAATACCAAGACAAGGCTCGGTAAGTCTCGTCTTGGCGAAGCACTAATCAACGATCACTGACAACATATAAATAAAAAAATAAATAACATCATGTACATGTATAGATACATCAAATAAAATGACACTGGAATTGATACTTAACTAGTAGTTATTTATTGTTAATCTTAGTGCATTTGTAATATTCTGTAACTTACGTGTTACATAACATTGTGTTATATACGTTACACTGAGTCCAAAATTGTACATGTTGTAACACACCAGTTTTGCCACTTGTGTGTTGGCATGGTTAGGTTAGGTTGGAGGGAACCTTGAACATGGGTTCTCTACAAAACTCAAAATCATGAAATTCGTTGGAATAGATATCTATCGCTCTGCTATTATATTTCCAAATATATATATTTACCAAGAAAGTTACTGTTTCCAGTCAAGAGAATTTCGATCGCAGCCTTCACATTCTGGAGAGAATTTTGGTTGTAACAATGAAAATCTGGAGTGGCAGAAGGGTTTATTTATTAAGATGTGTTGTAATATATTGATATAATTAATAGATCTTGCTGTTGGCAATTGTTGAAACATTTTTAATAAAAACACTCGTTAAGTTACAAAGAATTTGTTTATTGTTAATACGTATTTCGGCTTCTTAGGCCATCATCAGAACATATATAAGGAAATTACAATGGGGTCTGTACTTATATCTAAGACAAATTGTAAACAATATGGAGGGGTTATATTAAGGGAATACCAAGCAAGGATTAGAGTGGTTTTAGAAGCGGTGACGAGTTCAGATCTAACTGTTCATTCATTAAGTTCTTGTTCTGAGAAACTGCTTTATTGATCTCTAATGCTTCTAGAAGGTTCAACTTTAATCCTTTCTTGTTGACATGTAAAATCTTAAGACTATGGATATCAAATTTATGATTCGATTCTAACATATGTTTGGCAACATTAGAATCACTTTTTTGTAAACGCCAAGATCTCATGTGTTCGGAAAATCTTACATTAAAATTACGTCCTGTTTGACCTATATAAGAGAAATTGCAATCATTGCATGATATTTCATATACACCACTTTGTGCAAGTTGGTTCCATGTAAAGATTTTATGATTAACTAAATGATTCTTTAAAGTGTGTTTATTATAAAAAGCTGATGTAATGTCAAGTGACTTTAGTTTTTCTGATATTCTAAAGCTGGTTTTGCCTATGAAATTAATTTTGCGATATATTTTAGTATTTTCTTCGATAGATTTGTGGTAAAAATGTTTGGTCAATTCTTGTCTTTGTTTCCTGTGCACCATCTTATTTATAATTATAGGGTTGTATCCATTATTTAATGCAATTTCTCTTAATGTTTGTAATTCGGTTTCAAAATCGGAATCAGATAAAGGAATTTTATGTAGTCTATATGTAAAGCTGTGGAAAGCTGAGAATTTTATATTTTCTGGGTGATTGGAGGATTGTGGTATAATTGTATCTGTATAAGTTGGTTTCCTGTAGATATTAAATGATAGTTTATTGAGATTATGCATGATAGTCAAATCTAAAAAGTTAATTTTTTTATCTATTTCTTTTTCTATGGTAAATTGAATGTTTTGATTTAAAGAGTTTAGAAAGGTTAGGAAATAATCTAGTTGTCTGTCTGTGCCTGTCCATAGGCAAATAATACCATCTACGTATCTGTACCACCATGAGATTTTATTTAGAAATGAATTGTTCGAATTGAAGAGCTTAATCTCAAAATCATTCATTCATAAATATGTCTGCAAACAAGGGAGAAAGTGGAGAACCCATTGGTAGTCCATCATTTTGTTTATAGATCTTATCATCAAAATTGAAATAGTTTTGGTCAAGACACAAATTAATCAAATTCATGAGTTCAGTTTTCTTAATATTACTACCGCAATAGGTAAGTTGCATTTCTAAAATATTCCGAAGTTCTTTTATTGGAATAGAGGTGAACAGGCTGCGAATGTCGAAAGAAACTAATTAGCTGTTCGTGGGTATAGTTATGTGTTGTATTTTTTCTATTAATTCTATACTATTTTTAATTGTGTATAATCGGGTAGAACTGAATTTAGTTTTTTGCATAGTTTATAGGCGGGTGCGTTAACATAAGATACAACAGGTTTACAAATTTTAATATATTGATTGTGTAATAAAATTGCATTTTGCCCTTAAACCATATTTTATTTGTATTATACATGAAATATTACAGTAAATACATTCAAATTTAAAAAGGAATCATGTTTCAGTGATATATTTTAGGTACACGCAGAGTATCATTAATATACGTCGCCAAGTGGTCTGTTTCTAAGATAGTGAAGTGATTCCCTTTGATTATTTCCACTTGGATTTGTTTGCGACCCTGAAACAGAAAAACAAAACATTCGATCTCTTCGGGACACACCAAAATTACTATACATACGTTTGTTAAACTGTTACTGTAATCCTGACTCGAATCTTGGGGCCTGACCAACATTATGTTTCCAGTAATGGTCTTTTCAGATGGCTTATAATTTAAAACTTGGTTTAGTTTGTTTTTGATTATATTTAAACCTGCGGTGATCTTTATCATTTTCTTGTTAGTGTGGTTCCCAAATTGTAAAGCATGTTGAACCCGTTCATCCCAGTTTGATATATTCCTTAAAGAACTAATGTGCTGAAATAGAAATTTACAACATTAGAAAGTATTAACTAACATTAGAAATAATAGAATGACAGAATCGTGGTCGGCGTAATGGATTAGCACAACATATTTTAGTATTATGGTAAAAAATTTGAAACAATTGGCTTAACAGAAACTTTGATTTGCAGAAAAAGAATGAACAATATTAAGAGGTTTCCCAAAAAAAGTAGAGCCCTAGAGGAAGAATAACTGGCGTAAGCATAGAAATAGTGGAGGCAGAAGAATAACATGCATATATAAACAAATATACACACGAGCAAAATATAATTATAATAAATGTTTAGAGGATTATAACAGTTAGTTTGCCACAATAATATAGTGCCAGAAAGACTAATGAAGCTGACAGAAAATATAGATGAGACAGAAGAAGTGAGTATTATTTTAATGCAGACTACGCGCAATTTTAAATTTAGATGCAAATATATAAATGAAGGAACTAATAATAAAACAAAAATTAAAAAATAATAAATAAAATGTACGAAAGAAATCAATGGTGGGGCAAAGAGTACAGAATAATGAAAGACAAGCAAATACACGCCTAAGACTATATAGGACAAAAAAATCTACAAGGGAGAGAAATCTAAAATCAAGTATAGAATACATGTGAAAAGAAAAGTAAAAGGAGAACAATGAGAATTGAAGAGGGGTCGAAGAGGAGTTGTAAATAAATATATAAAGTATCATAAAAAGAAGAACAAACAGATACATCCAGATGGCTTAATGGAAGGAGAATTGTGTACAACAAATTGAAGAAAAAGAAGATTCAGAGAAACAATCAAAAGTTGGAACATAAAATGAGAAAATAGCTACAAGATTGTTTATGTAGAATGAATGCTCAATATAACATAAACTAGAAATATTTACAATGCAGATATAAAATCAAAATGACATCAAATAAATGTGTTACCGCTACCAAATTGAAGAGTGATATGAAGTTAACAGTTTAATGGTATAAGAGTTTTCTGACCTCTATGGCGTTAATTCGTAATAAGGAGCTTAATAGAGATGTTTCTAGCCATTCTATCTTGTTATTCTCGTTTATTAAGTTCTGAATAGTTTCTGGTACAGCATCGATCAAATACAATTGCGTTTCTTCCCCTTGCTCTTCGAGAAGTTTAACAATTTCCAGGGCGAGCGCTCCTCCAAACGATATCCCAATTATATTATAAGAACCACAAGGTTTTTGTTTTATTTGCTGCAAGTTAAAAGGATTATATGTAAAAAAATATATTCAATTGCGTTATAACTCCTAAACCGAACCTTAACAGCAGCTGCAGCAACAGACTCTAAACTCTCGGCTGACCCATTATTAATCATATAAATTGGGCACAGTAGCTTTCGGAGTAAACTCTTGAAATATTTGCATTTTTGACCCAGTAATCCAGGAACTATAAACGATGGGAGCAATTCTTTTGCCTCTGAAGTACCGTTCGTTTGTAATTTTATTAGTTCTGTCTTAGTTGAGGCAGAATCGATTGTAGAAATGATTGAATCTTGTGAACTGGATAAAAGTGCGTAGAAATCTATTACAAATATAAATACGTGTTAATAATAATTTAACAGTACAGTTTTTGAAATAATTCAATGATCATCATCGTGACTCTCTGTCTGAGAGACTTCTTACTTTTCAACGAGAAATTATTTGAAGTGTCGAGAAACAGCTCATCGTTTCGTATCACGATTTCCGCAGGCTTGTCCAAAATGTCGGCCAAAATGCGTACAACACTAGCAAACTCATAGTTGTTGACCCATTTCACGTTGCTCACAGGCAACAAGTCTGGCCTTGTGTAAGTCATGTCAATCTGGTTCCCCCAGAAGCAGATCAAATGCGCCGTTAAAGTGACCGTCATCAATTGTGCATCGACTTGTTTCACGTATTTCATAGTATCCGCTAGTGATTGTCTGTTCAATATTAAAACAGCGCCAATTTTTCTCTCCCCGTGAATTTCAAGTAACACCTTCGTTGTTGGGACTTCGTTTACTATTAGTTTAATATCACTGTTGTATTGGCATTTCAGCGAATTTAGATGTCGCTTTACAAAAGTGAAGTTGGATTTATTGTTAGAGAAGATTGTTATTGATTTCGCTCCATTCCCCGCTAGCCAGCGGATTGTATATATGAGCATGTCTGTATCATCTCCTGAAAGTTTAAATTTTGTTACAAACTTGGAAAATATAAAGGATGAAATACAGAAACGTCTTAAAACCACATCGTTCAAATTTCATTTCGTAAGAGACTTAATATCCCGAACGGCTTAGATCAATCTTAAAGGAATACCAAAGGTGACTACAAAATTGGTATACAATAAGTTCACATAGTTGTCGCCTTTACTATAAAAATAAATCTCTAAAAGGAAGTATTGATGTAAACATACAAAATTTCGCATTTGTGATTTTACCAGAAATACACGATTTGTGCATTTCTCAATTAATATTGCCTGTTTTCGAGATGACATCTGTGTGCTTCTGTTTAAAGTTGTTAAAAGTTTTGTTTTATCTTATAGATTTGATTTGAAGACTTACCACACACAATGTATGATACATCTCTCTTGCATATATGATCTGAGAATATTGCTGATTTAATATTCTGTGGCTTTTCTTGTACCAAATCGTCGATTGGCAGCACTGCCGTCCTTGCAACTCTGCCACTATTCAGGTATCTAAAAACATGAATTCAATTAAGAAAACTGAAAAGCTGCTAATCACTAAATTTGTTATATAAATCATTTAAATATTCACACACATTTCGCTCGCACATGATGATATCGTTCAGTTTATTAGTATACTTTTATATTAATTAATAAAAAATACAAATTAATCCTACCTAAGAACCCGATCCATATTCAAGGGAGTAACCACAGGTGTCCTTAACGGTTGAACAACATTGTTCTTAATTCCATCCGAAAGCATTGCATATATTTTAGATTTAATATCCTGAGGTTTATCTAAGATGTATTTCGATTCAAATCCATGCATTGCCATGCCAAACAAAAACGCTCTCAGACCAACACCATTGGTAGTATCAGATTCACTTAAATCCACTTGCACCATTACTCTGCCTATTATGTAGATCATGCAACGCAAAGAAGCCTGCAGGCCTTCGCCTGACAAAGTGTTAATGACCACATTCACACCTTTGCCGTTTGTGCGTTCTAAGAGTTCAGTTTGAAAGGTGGTGTCGGTGTAAGACATTATTTGGCTTGGAGATAACTGAAACCATACAACATGTAATTTGTATGTATATATTATAGCAGGAGTGTAATCTTCCACATAAATATGTTCAGTCCAATACGTACCATCTTCATGTCATTCAACAAAATAGCTCGTTCAACACCGGAACCAACTGTTGTGTAAATTTTGCAGTGATGCGCATGCGCGACTTGCATAACAGCTTGCCCGAAACTGCTGCATCCGTTATGGATCAGGATAGATTCCCCAGGTTGCAATGCAGCCAGTTCAAATAGTACATAGTAAGCCTAACATAACAACAACTTAGAATTTTGTTCATCTGAAATATTTCTGTAAATACTGTAATTATTCATTTGATTAAAACTTACGCAAGCATAAGCGTATGGTACAGTTGCTGCTTCAGCCAATGTCCAATTGTCTGGAACGGACCACAAGAAATCTGGGTCGGGAACGATTTCGCAGTTATCCAAATTCGCCCGGGCGATGCCCATTACTAGTTGTCCAGATATATCGTAGCCCGAGAATTCCACTGGGCCCAAATCAGTTGCTTCTACACTTTCATTTGGGACTGTATGCTCGACATTTAACCCCAAATACTTTACATCATATTTGTGGAACATATTTCTATAAAATCCCATTGAAATTATGCCATTATATGTATTCATTTTAGAATTGTCTTACTTTAAATCGTGACTTGAAATACTTGTATTAATTTCATCGTTCAATTTGATGTATGGTGATTTGAAATAACTGCCCCAACTGCCATTTTTAAACACGGTCACCTGCAAATCTTTTTGAAACATTTCTTGGTAAAATGTAGCACCAAAATGACATTCTGGTAAATCGTCGTCTAGCATAAATACCAATCTAAAATAGAATTAATTTTCAAATTATACCTAACACGTTCACATTTACAATATCCATATTTTAATATAATTGCAATTACCGAATATTAGAACTATCTCCTAAGTTTTTAACGTCATTCAAAAACAATTCGATTCCATTTTCGGGTAAAATTGTCGAAACTAAATAAATCCTTTTTTCGCTTATATCAGCAGAATTCAATGTTTGATGTAATTGTTTTGCCCATGGTAAAGATGTGTTTCGTAAATCGGAACCATTCAAACTTTTCGATTTTATATTAATTATTACTGGAAGACTCTTCTTAGTCTTGAAAAAAATACAAATATATTATTGAATTTTTCAATAATTGTTAGTCGTTAAATGTGTTTTGAAATACTCTCACCTCTTTCAATAGATGGTACTGAACGTCACCCACATTGAATGAACGAATTATAGAAATGTTTGAGTCTATAGATAGCTTTTGAACAGTGGGTAAACGTACTAATATAAATTCGGTTGTTTCTTTGAATAGCAAATGTATATTTTGTAATTGCTGTTCACCGATTATAGTTAGTGATGATATCGGAATATTGACACTCAAATTGTTTAAAATATTTAGTTGAATCTAGAAGAAGAAGCTAGAAATAGTGGTCTGCCAATTTGCACGATATTAAATATAGTGTTTTGTCCATGGCTATCATAGCAAGTTCATAGAAATATAATTTAGAATGATTGTTTTCCTAATTTAACGGTACCTTTGATGCGAAATGAAGATCGGAATATTTATATATATAATTGTTCAATGAATACATTTCAGTATCATTAATTTCTGTGATTATGTATGATGGATTATTCGAGCTTAAATTTTTTTGTACGATTTGTAGACACATATTAATTTCGGTCTGAATGTCCTGCAAAATTAAAAACAAATTTGTATTGTAATGACAGTGTATTATTCAGCTTATTATTACTTGTGAATCTTGTGCGTATTTCATAAAAGTATACGTGTCAGCTATAAGTGGTTTGTCTTCTTGTAAATAAGGACTAAACTGAACATCTTTCACTTGTGCCATTGGCGAAGTCAATATATTTGTTTTGTAATGGTAACTTATATCAACATCTAAAATACAAAAAATGGGTTGAGGCCAACGCAGGACTTATTTTACGTAGTTTTCATTATATATATATATATATATATATATATATATATATATATATATATATATATATATATATATATATATATATAGTACCTAGTTAACTTTATATATATGAATGGGTGGATAATTATACCAATACCAATTTGTAATGGTTGTGAAGTAGTAGCTATCAAAACTAACCAATAATCTACAGAAATATTCTGAAATGTCATTTATCTAATTCAGTCTATTTTTTTTTTGACAGGCGCAGATGAACCGATTAATTAAGCTACGTTCGAATCCATTACAACGTAAACAAGATACTTATGATTTTTAGTAACAATTTTCTCGTAACTGTCACATATATTGAAGAAACTTTTCAAACAAAAGTTGTGCGAAATATTAATATATTTCATTATGAACGTTACTAATTTTTGCCGTAAGTGCAGCCGTTCTAGTGATATTGGAGATAGAACAAAATATGCATAGAGTAAACATGCACTGCCGGTTTGAATACTCTTTTCAAAAATAGAAGGTGCACAACTAGACCAATTTCAAGTCTTAAGTTTAAAGTTTCATAAGTTTTCGTTCGATAATTTCGGCTCTAGAGCGTTCACACACACACACCCACACACACACAGACGTTACTCTGAAAATAGTCACATTCGATTCAGAGAAGGTCAAAACGTGTATATCCGTTGAATTCTCGAGTTCGATTTTTTGTTGATCCCTAGTACTTACTTATTACTTCGTAAAATGAAAGTAAAAAGAAAATAGAACCTTATAAAATATAACAATTGTTCTGACTAGATGAGCCAACTATACCGTTTAGACAATTAAACAAAAATTGCTAGACATATTAATATGTTTAACTTGTATAAGATTCATTTCTTCTTTAACCCGTACAATAAAAGCACGAGTAAACAAGCACTTCTGGCTGAAACATTCTTTCCAAAAATAAGAAGTTTTTCCTGCGAGGATATACATTCAATACATCAGTGGGAATTTCAAGTACATATGGTATATAGCCTACACAAACTTGAATATATATACAAAATATATTATACCTTTATGTTGTTCAGGAAATCGATCCAAATGAATCGTAATACGTCCAATTGCTGTAGGCATTATTGGTTTATTTTCATATTGACCAGCATTCAACATGTTCACTTGTAACATCGAATTCAGAAAAGTGGACCAATCATTTTTCCATTCAATTGTCGCAGTTGAACCTAAAATCAACATTAAATTTGACATATACATATATATATATATATATATATATATATATATATATATATATATATATATATATATATATATATATTGAAACGTGCCACAAATTCATAATTAATATCACAGTATTAAAATTAAAAAGTATTTTTAAATTTCAAATAATATATAATTATATTTCACTACATATGGTTTATTTAATACGATCACGCCAATTAAAAATTTGTTAAATAAATTAGAGTCAAATTTGATATTTGTTAATGCAATTTGATTCAAAATAAATACAGTTAATTTTATTAAAGTTAATTTTATTTAAGTGTTCAATTCCAGTTTTTGTTCTTTTGTTTTAAATTAATTTAAATTCATTAAATTAATTCTCGTTTAACTTAAATTGTTAGTTTATTTTATGAACTTGATTTTTAATTATTTGTTAGTTATTAATCTGACTAAATTTTACGTAATGACGTCACGGGACGTTTTATATTATAGTGGCGTAATGAGTAGGATTTAAGATCCGCGCGCTTCAATATATGTATATGCAAGTAGTTGCTCCCCAGTACATTTTACAGATAAAGTATAAAGACAAAACTTTTTAAGAATTTTAAACTGCGTCGAATAAGTTTAATATCATTGTTTAAATACATTTAGTTTAACACTTATTTAGAAAATTTAATATGCCAATTTCATCAAAAATTAATGTGGCAACGGATTTTCTTGATGGCACACTGTTTATATTTTATATCTGTCATTCATTGAATAATTTTTACAAAATATTCTTCCTGGGTAATTTTCTATTTGTATGCCAAATTAAGTATTTTAATAGAAAAACATACGTTATTCATTTTTAATACGGAGATATATTTTGTAAAAATTATATATATATATATATATATATATTATTCAATGTGTTTGCTCGCCGCAATATTTAGTTTAAGAACTGCACAAAAATAAAATCAAGTCAGCCTAGAAAAAAATAAATAAAAAAAGAAAAATAATATATGTCAATCTAAGCTGTGTAAATTTGTGTGTACAATAAAAACCAGATTAATAACAAAATACAAAGATTTAAGTATCTCAATCAGTCAATCGTAAACATGGTCCTTCGAACCGGATGTTTGTAAACAATCCAGACAAGAAAATTAAATTGGATATACACAACTACGTACGAAATACACGCTGAATCACCCGATTTCACTGCAATCCAGGAAACTCCGCGCCGAAATCACCGGTAGGAAGTAGAGCAGGTGTTATTAAGTACAAAAGTAAGTCCGTTCCATATACTATCCCTATTTTCTATCAAACTAAGATCTGTGCAATTGATGATGCGAAATTAAGAGAACTACGTGGTAATCGCGGCAGCTTAAAGAGCCAATTAACGTTGTTCACTAAATTTCTTGAGAATATTAATGTCTTAAATACTAATGATGTTGAAATAAAAAACCTTCAACAAAGATTAAAGAAAATCGAACTAATCTTTGATAAATTTGAAACGATCCAGACCGAAATTGATTTGTTAAACGACGATGATTCGGATAATGTTACCGAACGTGAACGATTTCAAAATGCATATTTTGAAACAATTAGTAAAGCCTCTGATGTTGTTACAAATTTTAATGCTGAAAATCTGGAACAAATGTCAGACAATCAGTCAATTAATAGCGATGCACGCGGTACCGCAATCGGTATTTCTCAACATTCAAATCGAAATAATAGCATCAGATTGCCGCGGATAGATTTACCCAAATTTGATGGTACATTTACTCTTCGGCGTCAATTTTAAGATGTTTTCACTGCCATGATTCATAACAACGATGAGCTTTCCAATTGTCAAAAATTTTGTTATTTACGCGCTTCATTGGGTGGAGAACCTATTAACATGCTGGGCGCATTAGAGATTACAAATTCAAATTATGTAATAGCTTGGGGTTTACTTTGCGAACGGTATAATAACAAACGGAGAATTGTCAATAATCATATTCACGCGATTCTAAATATGGAGATTCTTAGTAAAGTATCTCACGTTAAATTGCGACAATTTGTAGATATGTTACAAAATTACATACAATGTCTCAAATCTCTAGAACAACCGATTGAACAGTGGAGCGCTATCGCTGTACCTTTCGCGTTGAACAAATTAGATCATGAAATAGCACGAGAATGGGAATCACACTTGAATACTCAACATACAAATGATGAAATTCCACAATACACAGAGTTCATTACGTTTTTAAATAAAAGACAAAGCATTCTTGAGTCAGTTAATACAAGAACTCGCTCTCCAACGGGTAACCCGAAGGTAAACCAAAATAAGTTAAGGCGTACACTGCTGCCACTAACATCACTTGTTCACCTTGCAAAGAAACACATTATTTACAAAATTGCGAATCATTCTTGAAATTAAGCAGTGCCGAACGCTTTGAAAGGATCAAACCATTAAAATTGTGTACGAATTGCTTAAGAAAAGGGCATTTTGTAACAAACTGCCAATCCAGTAGTTGCAAAATTTGTCGTCGAAAACATCACACCACCCTGCATTTGGATTTTAACACAACTATTAAACAATCTCAAGCAGAACCAAATGCAAAGAGTAATAACCAGGCTATTCCCAAGTCAAATAATCCTGAATCCTTTAAGTCTCAACAGTTACTTGCAAGTTGTTCCTCTCTGGTAATCTATTAAAATTAAATTTGACACCATCAAATATGTCTCTTACCGGAATTACGCAAGATAAAACTCAGGTGCGCTACGTATCCGAGCTGAAAATAGCTTCCAAACACAATAATTTTCAGACCACGGTTAATTGTGGTGTACTGGCTAAAGTCACCAGTTTCCTCCCAACAATCCCACTTAACATCAAACACTTTGACATCCCACCGAATATAAAACTAGCTGATCCACATTTCAATCAACCTAGGGAAGTAGATTTACTTGTAGGAGGATCTATATTTTGGGAACTATTATGCATAGGGCAAATAAAGAGACCTAACGGCATCCTCTTTCAAAAAACCAAATTTGGTTGGGTCACTACTGGTGACATTCCAATAACAGCATCGACACAAACCAGCTCTTTTTTGTTGTTGAACACATTACAGACCGAACTCCAAAACTTCTGGAAGGTTGATGAATTCATTACAAAGAAACAATGGCTCACATCAGATGAAGAGTATTGCGAATCTTTGTTCCAACAAACTACTAGTCGATCTCCAGATGGTAAATTTGTAGTTAAAATGCCAATGAAATCAAATCTTCATGATTTAGGTAGTTCATTTGAAGTAGCAAAGTTAAGGTTTTTATCGCTCGAAAGGAAATTTGAGAAAAATATGAATCTCAAACAACTTTACAAAAATTGTATCATCGATTATTTCGACCAAGGTCTTATGAAAGCATCCGAAGATGACGGCCAGTCATCGTTTTACCTGCCACACAATGCAGGAATTAAAGAGTCGAGCACGACTACAAAACTGCGCGTTGTTTTTGATGGTTCATGCAAGTTAGATGACGGTTTTCCAATAAACCAACTGCGATTCGTTGGTCCAACGATCCAAGAAAATCTATTTTCAATCATAACTCGTTTTCGTAGTCACCAATATGTACTTACGGGTGATATAGCTCAAATGTATCGACAGATGTGGATTCACCCAGAAAAGAAAGTATCAAATGATTATCTGGCGAAATTCACCAGAAGAACCCTCAACTTGTTACAAATTAAATACGGTAACATTCGGGATGGCATCAGCCCCTTGGTTAGCCATTCGGTGTTTGTCGGAACTTGCTAAATTAAACGCGGGTTTATATCCAGTTGAATCCAAAATAATAAGTACGGACTTTTACGTCGATGATGTCTTTACTGGTACCAATTCAATCGAGCATTTAATGGCTATTCAACAATCCTAGATTAGTATTTTAAAGCAAGGTGGTTTTAATCTACGTAAATTTAAAAGTAATGTACCCGAGTTAAACGAAGGTGATATTACTAACCAAACCACTTTATTGACCTTAAACAATTGTGAATCTAATCCAATAACAAAACGCACAATTTTGTCATCCACAGCACAATTGTTCGATCCTATCGGACTATTAGCTCCAGTAATTGTTATAGCTAAATTAATTATACAAGAAATCTGGCAGTTAAATTTGAACTGGGACGAAATATTACCTATTGATATACATACAAAATGGTCTAATTTTAGGGACAATTTAAAACATGTCGATCAGGTAGTTATTTCACGATGCATATTAATTGCTGAAGCAACGACAATCGAAATACATGGATTTGCAGATGCCTCAGAAAGGGCATATGGTACGTGTATCTATATCAAATCAATAAACAAACAACATCAAACAAAGGTCGCTTTGTTAGCAGCAAAATCGCGAGTTGCTCCTCTCAAAATCGTATCGCTACCAAGACTTGAACTTTAAGCAGCCGTGTTGTTAGCACAGCTAATGGAAAAATTCAAAGCTATCCTAAATTTAAAATTTGATAGAGAATTCTATTGGACTGACTCTACAATCGTTTTAAGTTGGTTAAAGGCTCAGCCAAACAAATGAGCTACCTTCGTAGCTAACCGTGTTGCATTTATTCAAAACACGTCTAATATCAGCGACTGGAATCATGTTGTATCCAGTGACAATCCAGCTGATATAATTTCACGAGGAATGTTACCTCTTCAGTTGATTCAGAGTGAACTTTGGTGGAAGGGCCCCCCTTGGTTATTGTGATAATCCGATAAAGTTACATTGTGTCTCTGACATTCCTGTAGATGAAATTCCTGAATTTAAAAAAAAAATGTGTAAAGTAATGATCATTGTCAATGAAAATTTCCTCTCCCTTATCGAAAGGTACTCTAATCTGCAAAAGATAAAGAGAGTAATAGCATGGTGCATCCGTTTTCTAAATAATTGTCGAGCGGCAAATGAAAACCACATTCATCAGCCTCTTAGTAGTCTAGAAATACACATCGCATTTATGAAGTTAATCAAAATGGTACAAATGCAATCGTTTCCCAAGGAATATGCAGATTTACAAATTCGTAAACCCATTCACGTAAAAAGCAAGATTCTAAGTCTCACTCCATTTCTGGATGAAACTGGATTGATCAGAGTGGGCGGACGCCTTAAAAAATCTGACTTTTCCTTCGATAAGCGTCATCCTATCTTATTGCCCAACCATCATAAGTTAACAAAACTCATTTTTACACAAGAACATAGTAGATTGTTTCACGCAGGACCCACCATGTTACTCAGTACAATTCGGGAAAAATTATGGCCTATTTCAGGCAGAAAACTTGCAAAGAATACAGTCAGGAACTGCGTGAAATGTTTTCGTTTTAATCCTACACATCAAAATCCTATTATGGGCAACTTACCAAGTAACAGAATAATCCCTATGCTACCATTTCACACAGCAGGTATCGATTACGCAGGCCCACTTACAATTAAGGATAAACAAGGGCGAGGTAATAAACAAATAAAATACTATATTAGTATATGCATTTGCTTTACAACGAAAGCGATCCACTTAGAACCTGTTACTTCTTTCTCAACAAATGTCTTTTTAGAAGCATTTCGAAGATTTGTCGCACGACGTGGAAAGCCTTTACATGTGTAAAGTGACAACGGCACAAATTTTCAAGGTGCCAACGCAGAGTTGCAAAGCTTATACAAATGTATGAAGGCAGATGAAGACACCATAACTAAAGACGTGAATGTCCAGGGTATTACGTGGCATTTCATCCCCTCTCATTCTCCACATTTTGGTGGATTATGGGAAGCGGGGGTGAAAAGTACTAAATATCATTTAAGACGAGTTTTGCGAGAAGCGTCTTTAACATTTGAAGAATTGTACACGACCCTTGCACAGATCGAATCAACCTTGAATTCACGTCCATTATCTCCAATAACATCCGATCCTAATGACCTACAAGCATTAACACCTGCTCACTTCCTAATCGGACGACCATACACATAATTGGTCGATCCAAACGTGCATGAGTTACGAATAAATCAACTAGATCGATACCAATATCTTCAACGTTTAAACCAAGATTTCTGGACTCGTTGGTCAAAGGAGTATATTTCCCAATTACAGCAGAGGCAGAAATGGAAACAGAATGCACAAAATATCGAAGTTGGTTCCAAGGTACTCATAAAAGTAGACAATCTTCCTCCTGCTAACTGGCGGCTTGGTAGGGTTGTTGCTCTCCACCCCGGTGAGGACGACGTGGTACGAGTAGTGAGTGTGCGGACTGCAAAGAGTGTGATAAAACGATCGGTGGTAAAGTTGTGTGCATTACCAATTAATGACGAATAGTAAAACTGAACAGTAATTCTTCAGGATGAAACATGTTAGGATTAAGTTAATGTAAAACAAAACAAAAAATTGTATATGTTAATTTCAATGTAATGTTGAAAGTTGCATCTTTCAAGGTGGGCGGTAACATGTTTACGATTGATTGATTAAGTTACTTAAATCTTTTTATTTTGTTATTAATCTGGTTTTTATTGTACACACAAATTTATACAGCTTAGATTGACATATATTATTTTTGTTTTTTTTTGTTTTTTTTTTTTTTCTAGGCTGACCTGATTTTATTTTTGTGCAGTTTTTATACTAACTATTGCGGCGAGCGAACACAATGAATGATATAAAATATAAGCAATATCCTATCAAGAGAATCCGTGGCCACATTGATTTTTGATGAAATTGGCATATTTAATATATAAAATAAATGTTTTTCTAAATCTTTTTAACAATTAAATTAAGTTTATTCGACGCAGTTTAAAATTGGTCACAAATTTTGTATTTACACTTTGTCTGTAAAGTGTACTGGGGAGCAACAACTTGCATATGTTAAAAATTGCATGTAAATTCCTTCGTACTCGATTTCCATTCACCACTCTGTGTATACATATACAAACCTTCGTTGTACATATTCAGATCTTTAACGTTGTCAAAATCTCCACGGAATTGATAGCCACGATAATGAAACTCGTTCTGGAGATTTGTTTTAGAGAAATTGTAGTACAAGTCTTCAGTTAGAATCGGTGGCGAGTAGATCTCTTCCTTTGAATCATTTTCAGGCAAGGAAATTCGACCCAAAACAATAATTCCGTACTGATTACTAATCTCGAAATTGCCTGTGCCCTTTTGAACTAGTATTTGTATAGGTGGGATAAAATCTAGTTGAACAAGAATATAAATAAATTAATTTGTTATTTTGTGTAATACTGTGTTGATCAATGAATGCAATAACAAAGCGGATGTTAACAGTGCACACTATTACTAGTAAGATATTAAAATTTCAACTTAAGACTTTTATGTAATTACCTTTTTCGGAAATAACAATATGCCGCTTAACAATAATATCCTCGACAAGAATGCGCTCAGCACGTCTGGTTCTACACAGAATATTGCAAACTAAATACTGAAACATTAGATAAAAATTGTTATTTACTTTTATTATTTATTAAAGCTCCAAACATTTACATGGTATAAGCAAATATATATAGAACAAAATAAACATAGAAAATAAAATATAAATAGAACATCAATAAATTAACTACAACTAAAATATATTTTCCTTAACATAAAATTTCAATTTATTTTTAAAGAGAGAGTCATTTTTTATAAATTTTATTACTTTCGGTAAATCATTGAATAATTTTGGAACATTATGACCAACATTTTTTCTCCCTTTATTAGAGTTAATATTATTTAAAAATAAGTTATTATTACCCCTAGTGTTATGATTATGGTAGCAATTGTTTTCATGAAAATCCAAATTACTCTTCTCTATATTATATAAAATTTTGTACATCTTCGTATTTTCAAAAAGTTTTAGTTGGTTTAAATTTAAATGATTTCATAATTTATAAATGTGGTCAGAAGGAGTTAAATAAGAAAAATAATATATGGCATTAATGCATCTATTTAAAATTCTACTAACTAAATTAAAATTATTATTTGAGCCTAGGCTCCAAATAGATATCAAATAAATTATATGGGATTTAATATGCGCGTGGTAAATTAAATTTGAAGAAAAATTATCTAGTTTACCACAACTAAAAATTGCACTTGTTAAAGGATCTTTTTTTTTTTGTTAATGTGTTCAGTGAATGTTAATTTGTCATGTAAAATAATTCCTAAATATTTGACATATTTTGATTGTTTTATACACTGATTATTAATTTTAACATTTAAACTAATTTCTGATGCATTTTTTTGCTTAAAAAGCAAAAATTCTGTTTTATTAACATTAATTGTTAATAAATTACTATTTAAATAATCACTATATATTTATAAATTTTGGTCAATCTTCTCCTCCAAATTTTGTTTCATTTTTCTTTAAGGAGGAGAACAGTATCATCAGCAAAAATAATATATTTTGAATTCTAATTAATCTCTCGCAAATTTTGAATATAGAATAAATATAGCAGTGGTCATAAAACTGAACTAAATTCATCATAAATTTTGGTTTTTGATTTTCTGCCTGATAAATAAGATTTTATTAAATTTAAAGATATCCCTCTTATGCCCAAATTTTCTAGATGTCTTAATAAAATTTTATGATCAACCGTATCAAAAGCTTTTATTAAATCCACAAAAACTGCTGCCACGTAACAACCTTTTTCAACACCTTTATTTATATAGTCCAACAATTCCAAAGGTGCGCCCTGAGTGCTACTATTTTTTGAAATCCAAATTGTTGACCGTCAAAATCGATTGTATTTTGAATAAAATTATAAATTCGTATTTCTTATAACTCTTTTAAATAATTTAGAGAAATTGTTAACTAGAGAAATTGGTCTTTAATTGACAGGTTCTTCTTTGTTTCCGGATTTAAAAATAGGTTTAATTAAACTTGATTTTTGACATTGTGGGAATACACCATCTTCTAAGTAATTATTATAAATGCTTGGGAGAATGGACGACAACTTGTCGCTTAAAGTTTTTAGATCTAACGAACTAATTGTGTCAGGTCCAGGACTGCTATAAGTTTTCATACCGCTTATTAGTTTATAAATTTCAGTTTTATCTGTAGGGTTCATGAAAAGAGATTTTATGTTTGGTTTATTTTGAAATATGTCGAAATCTATATTGTTTTTTGAAATCATATTTTGTAAATCTAACGCAAATTTTTCACCAATTGTTCCAAAATAATTATTCATTACGTTAGCAATTGTTTTAGAATAAGTTACAGCCTTTCCATTAGAAATGATTACTTCTATATCAGATTTATTATAATTTTGCGAAAATTTAATCTTTATTATACTATTAATATTTTGCCAGAGTTTTTTAGAATTGCAGCCAGCCATATAAAGTTTATTCTTAAAATATTCTTGATTAGTTGTTTTAATAAGCGAATTTACTTTATTTTTTATTTGTTTTAATTTATTAATATTAAATTCATTAGGGAATCTTTTCATATGCCTATAAATCTTGTTGAGTTCTTCAATTTTCTTTATTATAAAATAAGTAATCCAACCATTATTTCTAGTTCTAATCTTTTTATAGCTAGTCGCTTCATCTTTTGATAATATTATTAATTTTGTTAAATTTTTCAAATTTATCTCATTTGAAATTTGATTTAGTTTTTCCTCAAAAATCTCCTTCATCTTGTCTTGGTTTATATATTTCTTAGTATAATAATTCATAGGAACAACTGTAGCAGTTAGTCTTTCTATGTTAATGGTTTAATTTTGATGATCCGAAATAAAGCTGTCAGTAATCTCAATTTCAAAATTAAATCTATTACAATTACATATTAAATTATTCTTTTTCTTTATTCATGGACACTGTAACTGTAGAAGATACATAATATATACATTCTACGCTATAATAACGAATACTCAAACACAAAACAGCAAATAATTGTTGGTAAAATAGTTGTGTCTTATTCAAATTTAAATCTAAAATATTTGTGCGCATTTCAAAGTTCGCACACAACATTTATTATTTGAGCTGCTTTCCTGTTAGAAAAAAAGTAACCCGAGTTATATTAACCAGGGTCATTTTGACGCGGTGCTAACGGGGATCATTGTTAAAACATTGTTGATAGCTCTGCATAAGTGTCACAGAAATGGTAAAGGATTTATTTCTTACATTTATATGCACTCACCAAATATGTAGAGATCGGTATGACAATATCATGTCCAATTCTATGGCCAACTAAATTTCGGAATTCATCACAATTTAAATTAACAGGAAAGCTCAGCTTGGAATGATGGGAATCTTCATAATCACTAAGATAACATGGCCACTTATCATCGTGCATCCAACGTATCAAGGTCGAAAGACTTTTTGTGCCACGAGATACTGGATATACAACATGAGGATACAATGGTGATATGTCCATGTCTACACCATTTATAAACAATCTGTAAACAAATAGATATCACACTGCTCTTTTGTAGCACACAAACACAATATGCCTATCCACCGAAAAGCTTGAGCAATGCGTGTAATTGAATATCACATTTAAAGTATAACATGAAGTGTTAAAAGAAAATGTCCGCGTGTCTAGCGTACCTCTAGCACTATCATTAAGATGGTGCCAGCGTCGAAGCGCGATAAATCAAATTAGTCAATACTCCATCCAATGAAGTGCTTCGTTTTTATATAGGAATGATTGCCATTCCCATTCCCAAGTCGAAAATGAGCTTGTTGAAATAATTACGTGGAGTTGGTTTAGTGAAGACGTCGTAACTTTTTGGGACATAATCTTAACTGTACACACTTTCGAATTCCGCGATAAAAAAAACGAGTTTTTGAACCAATGCAGGTAGGCATCACCCCTTAAGATAGACTGGGTTCTTCACGAGGTAAAACGCTCCTTCATTGCCCATCTTCAAGGTTGTTGCATTCAGGATTGTCATCTAGGAATTGGCGAATCCAGGTTGCCTCTTTACTTGCTTCAGAGGCGGCGACATATTCGGTTTCTGTCGTCGATAGTTCAAGTTCTGAAGGCACGTAGCTGACGTTGATGATCCCCTCTTCTAATTTTTCACGAATGTGATGAAATTTGATGTCCACGTGCTTTTTTCTCTTAGAGAGTGATGTCTACCTGCAAGGCCGAAAAATTCGGGATTTTTTTCCTCGAAAGCAAAAAAAGATAGGTAAAATCCAATTGCGCTAGTTTATTCGGCATACATTTGTCTACAATTTAGAAATTTTTCGATTCCTCTGAAGGTCCTGGGAGCCCATGATGCAGCTCCACGCAGAAGACCTTTTTAAAAAGGTCTTTTGCGGTGCCGGCTCCTGGAGGCGCAGAAATCATCAGAAATCAAAAATTCCAATTGCGTTGCATTAAGAATGAGTAAATGCTTTCGTTGATCGAGAAAAATATGTCTTTGATCGACTGTAAAAAATCGAAAATAAATAATAGGTGAAATCCGAACGATCAACGACTAGAAAAAATAGTTTAGAATACGAGACAAAAAACCCCGGTCATATTGAATGAATACACTTTGAGTTATCGCCGTCACCGACTTTGAAAATGTGGTTTCGAGATAATCGCGTATAAAAATTTGTGTTCACGGTATTATAAGGGACTAATTTTTGGCATAATCTCGCATAACTTCGGCAATTGGTATCCTATCAACATGAAACTTTTTGGGACATAATCTTAACTGTACACACTTTCGAATTCCGCGATAAAAAAAACGAGTTTTTGAACCAATGCAGGTAGGCATCACCCCTTAAGATAGACTGGGTTCTTCACGAGGTAAAACGCTCCTTCATTGCCCATCTTCAAGGTTGTTGCATTCAGGATTGTCATCTAGGAATTGGCGAATCCAGGTTGCCTCTTTACTTGCTTCAGAGGCGGCGACATATTCGGTTTCTGTCGTCGATAGTATCACAGTCTTCTGGATTTGGCTTGACCAGGTGATTGCCCAACCTGACAATAGAAAAGCGTAACCCGACGTTGAACGGCGTGTGTTGAGGTCGTTTGCAAAGTCTGAATTGGAGTATCCCATGACTTGGGACATTTCCATTTCTTTTCTGTATTCAATACCGAGGTTTTCGGTACAATTCAAGTACTTTAGGATTCGCTTGATCGCGTTCCAGTGAGACGAGTCATGGTTTGAAGAGTACCTACTGGCCTGATTTGTGGCGAACATAAGGTCTGGTCCTGTCACACTTGCTGCAAACATCAATGATCCCACAGCCTCACGGTATGGTCTCTTCGCTGCTTACGTCGTCATCCGGTTTCTTCAATCTCACATGTGGATCCACTGGTGTACTAATGACTGCTGCATCTTGCAGACGAAACTTCTCGATCACCCTGCGAATATAAGTAGACTGGTGTATGAATATGTGGCGTTCGTTGTTTTCATCTATTTCATCCAGGATCTCCATCCCGACCAAATGATCAGGTTTTAAAACCGTAATCTCAAATTGCTTTCTCAAACCGTTCACAAAACCATTGAGCAACGCCTCATCTGACATGACGAGTCCATCATCCACGAAGAGAATGAGGATTATTGTCAAGTTTGTGTTACTTTTCCTGTAGACGCATTTGTCTGCGTTTCCTCGTTTGAATCCTTGGTTCCAGTATCGGGACGCTTGCTTCAGACCATAGAGCGACTTTTGCAATCTGTATACTTCATCATTGCTCACATCAGCGCCCTCTGGGGGGTCCATGTTAATTGTTTTTTGGAGATCTCCATACAAGAAAGCCGTACGTACATCAAACTGAATGATTTTGTAATCGTTCTTAACTGTTGTGGCCAACAGGATTCTGATTGAATCAAACCTTGTGATAGGCGAGAAAATCTCATTGTAGTCAACTTATTTTTTCTGAGAAAAACCATTTGCACAGAGTCTGGCCTTAAATCTTGGCTTATTCGACGTTGCATCTTTAATAGAGAAGACCCACCTACTCCCAATGACCTTAATGTTGCCAGTTCTTTTCACAAGTTCCCACGTGTTGTTCTTTTCAAGGGCGTAAAATTCTTCAGTGATCGCCTTTGACCACTCTCTTGACTCGCTGCTATCCATGGCTTCTGAATAAGTATGCGGCTCACTGACCTCAGTGATGTACGCCGTGTACCTTCCTGGACGCTTCAGGTCATCCTTTTCCGGAGGTTGTAGCCTCTGGTGACGTCGACCGCTGCTCCATCGTCATCTCGAGCGACTTCTACTTTTCTTTGGTTTTCGTCATCTTGCCCTTCTCCAACCATGTTCCATCGATTCTCCACCCCGGGAATCTCAACTGCCTGGCCACCACCGGCAGGATTCTCTACAGCGTTGTCAACTTCAAGATGCCCTGATGCAATGCGTATCTGAACTGTCTTCTTTTCCAGCATCTATCGTAGTGTGTTCGAAAATCACGTTCCTCGATATCTTGATCTATTTTGTCACCGGATCAAACAACCGATAATTTTCTGAATTCCCATCGTATCCAACAAATATGAGTTTGCTGGATTTGTCCTCGAGTTTAGTCTTTTGACTATCCGATATATGCATATATGCAGTGTAGCCGAACTTCTTTATGTGTGATAGTATCGACTTCCTACCTGCGAAGATCTCGTATGGCGTCGTATTCCCCTTCTCACTCGTAGGTGTTCGGTTGAGAATGTAGAGTACCGTGTTAACCGCTTCTCCCCAGAGGTATTTAGGTGCGTTCATCGCAAGTATCATGGATCTGGCACTCTCCGAGACCATGCGCATTTCCCTTTCTATGCAGCCGTTCTGTTGCGGCGTGTAAGGCGAGGTAATCTTCATTAATGTACTCGCGACCGTTGTCACAGTGTAACGCCTTGTCCTTGCGACTGTGTTGCTTCTCTACCATATTCACGTATTCTTTAAGGCAAGCCTAAATATCTGACTTGTGTTTTATTCCGTTGTCCGTCAGGTATGACGTTGCGCTGTCCTTAAAGAGGACAAAGTATCTCGCTCCTCCTGCTGATTCAGTTGCAATAGGTTCGCATACGTCAGAAAATATTCGTTCTCCAACTTCTTCCTTTCGGATATCTCTGGATGGATGTGGAAAACGATGCTGTTTGCCATACAAACAAGATTCACAGAGAAATTCTTCTTCGTCACTCACCGTTATTACCCTTTTCTTGATCATATCTTGAATACGCGCAATGATTACATGGCTTAATCTCTCGTGCCACTGTTTTCTGTAACTTGATTGGCATGATGAGGGGCGGCCATTCTGAACATCATTCAATAGAGGTTGTTGTCATCGAGAACTGCCTTTGTACTCACTTTTGAGTTTTTTACGATTTTAGCCTGTATTTCCCACTTGACAATCGACCAGCCCTTCTTGGTTACGACGGTTTCAGAAAATGGATTTCTTTTCAGTTCTGGGACCAACAAGACATTCGTTATGATCAATTTATGCCACTCGTCTCTCAGCCATTTTTCGATCTCGATATCTCCCTTTCCCATGACAGGAAGTGACACGTTGTTCCCGATTACAACAGTAGTACCTCGAGCGACATCAGAGAGGTTGGAATAATATTCAATCCGATATGACATATGGGCTGAAGCTCCTCTGCTCATGATTCATGTATCCTCCATATTGTCCACGCTTCCAGAAAGTTTTGTGTTGAAAGCAGAATATTCCTCCTTGCCTGGTCTTGTGACTTCTGCTTCGGCTTACTCCTAGAAAACCGTGCGATGTTTCCACTCTTTCTGCACTGATAGCAGACAACATTAGACTTCCCCTCGGGTTGGCTTTGGTTGTCCGACTTATGATGGCGACTGCTCTTCGTTTTTTATGCGATTTCCCAGATGGATTTCTCCCAGACGATACTGAGAATGCGGTCTCGAATTGCTCAGCCAATGACAAATTTGCTTCTTCGTCGACTAATTTAGCTGCCAGATTTGCCAGCGTTTATCTATCTTCACTGACTGATAGCCAAGCTTGTCAAAAATCCGGTACTTCGATGGTAAGGTGCTAATAATTTTTGTCCTTATTGCCGCATCACTGACTTTTTCGCCAATGTCCTTCAACTTCTTTGCCAAATTTTCAACGTTTGCAATGTGTTGAGCAAGGCTGTCATTATCTTTCATACGATACTGATGAAACCGTTCGTGCGCGATCATCTTGCTGGACCGTTGCAAGTAAATGGAATCAAGCTTCCCTATGATCTGATGAGTTGACTCACAATTCTCAATCAATGTGACTTGGGAATAGCCCAACGCAGACGTCAAGATAAACATCGCTGTTGCATCGCTCTTCACCCATGTTTTCAGCGGGTTCCCGTCTACTGCCGGCTTCTGTTCAGTTCCATGAACGATGTCGTACAATCCCTTGGCACGAAGTGCACAGTTCATTTGAAAGTGCCACGGGTTGTAGTTGTTGCCATCGAACTTGTTTAGGCTGTTCCGTTCTAACCTATCTGCCATCGTGATTTCTCGACGGTTTCAGCTCTAAACATCAAAATATATCACCAGCACAACACGAGTCCTTACAGTCAATATCTTTTAACAACAGTTCTCACTACACGACAAACGTGACTTATAGCCGCACGCTTCCACAGCACGTTTTTTTTTTTAAATTTTGAGGTTATCTCTTTGGCGATTTGAAATCCTACTAACAAACTTCAAATGGCCACAATTCGTCAGGATCACCGACTTTACACGTGTCCTGGGCCCATAATCTTTTAATGAATACAACCGTTTATTGTGTTATATATTTATTTGTTTCATAATCAAAGTGCAAAAAACAAGATTTGGTACGCGTAAAACACACCAACGCGCAGAGCTCGCCTTTAGGTAAAATATGCGTTGCGAGCAGTGGTTTTAAATTATTATGGCCTTTTGGTTAACAATTTGAAAAAATGTTATAGATATAAAAAGTCTTACATTAAATTTTAGATTATAAGTATAAGAAATATTTTTTTAGTGCATATTTTAAATTCAAAATTAGAATATTTAATAATTTTTTTTGGGCTTTGCGTAAACAAAATGAAAAAATCTTGTGAACAAAAAATATCTTAGAATTTCTTGTAAAATTTTTAAATGTTTCAAGAATTTTTATAAGGGCAGTATTAAGGGGGGCTTCAAATTTTGGGGCCCTATAACTCGGAAAGTATACAATTGATTGGATTTATACTGCGAGCGGATTCAAATGGGATGCCAAATAATATGTGTACCAAATTTGGAGTGAATCGCTCCGGTACCTTCAGAGGAATAGAGGGCACAAATTTGGTCTTACGAGCGAGCGAACGAGCGACGACTAATATCCAAGTATATAAGTTATATACATTTTTGGATTCAAGGCGACGAGACTAACACTTTTTCTTAATGATATATTTTGATCCGAGAATGCTACAGACACACGACCGAATGCTTAAGCTTCTTCGGTACTACGTACGGCAAGCTAAAATATGTCCGCGATTCTTGTGTACTTCTAGCTGTATCATCAAGATGGCGCCAGCATCGAAGCCCGATAATTCAAATTAGTCAATAAAAAAGAAAATATATATATATATATATATATATATATATATATATATATATATATATATAATATTCAAAGTAAAAATGATAACATAAAACATAAAAAGCAAAAATTACCACAAATGTTTACTTAACAAGCTTAGCTACAACGCACCTATGCATCCAGCTCGTCTTATAAGTAATATATGTGACGCGAGTAGCGCTTTTTAATTATTATGGCCTTTTGGTTAATCATTTGAAAAAATGTTATTGATATAATTAGCCTAACAGTTTTTGTAGATTATTTTAACATTGAATAGGTCTGCGTTTAGCTTTGTGAGCTTAGAATAGTTTCAATGTATATGTTGCGAATAATTCGGTTTGCTTTATTCATTTTGACTTGTTGTTTGAATTGTTTTTATAATTTGTTCAATGTATTTAAAGCTTTAATATGTTTTGTTTTATTTTATTTTAATTAATATAATTTTGTGATTATTAATTAATTTCTTGACGGTTTTAAATAGATGTGTTCTTAATTAAATTATATTTTGTTGATTTCGTGTATTTTATTTCTTTTAGTTCTGATTTTTACAATTAAATACCATCATGGTCAATTGTCCAATCCATTAAATTTGATTTATCACAAAAAGTAAATGTAAAGTTACGAACAAGATTTGGTGTATTCGATACTTATGAAACTCTTTTTTGCAAGGCAATCATGTTTCCTCTTAACCTAATTTAAATACTCACTGTCCCAGCGCAGTACACAGAAACAGCAGACAATCATCATTTGCTCGGTTTGTTAAGGGAACATTGGTACAATCGGCAGGTAGGGACTTCTTAAGGATGGCCTGTAGTAAGCCATGAGGAGCAATTTCGATCACCACTGAATTATTTGGTATGTGCTTCGAGCCTTCTTCGAAACAAACGGCAGAGAGCAGATTGTTGGTCAGATATTCAGCAGAAACAGTCTTTGCCATATCTGTACTCCAAGCGGACTCTACCACCGACGTACTGATCCATTTCGCCGATCGCGCTATCGGCTTTGGAATTATCTAACAAAATAACAAATGTATGTCTCGGTTAACTGAAAGGATACCAACATAATACACTAGATCTATATGTTTTTGGCAAACTGATTTCTAAGATTTCAAAGTTCATTTTTTCGAAATGGCGAATGCACTATAATGATCCCCCCTTCAATTAACTTACATCCTTCAAATACTTTAATAACAATGGCGCGGCTGGTTTGATGTAGCGACTGTGGTAGGCGATATTCGAAACGTTCACCAGTCGAGCGAAAATGTTCTGGTATTGCAACTTGGCAACCAATGTTTGCATTTCTTCTTTTGGTCCAGAAAGAGTACAACTATTAGGGCCATTATGGCATGCTATGTCTATGCTTGGAGGACATTGATCTTTCATTTCCTTTGCACCTTTTCCTAATACAAGACAAAATTCATTTATCTGCTTTATTTTCCTAATAAATTATGGTCAAAAATATTCGACCAGTATGTATTCATATCTGGTCAATTGTATTTAATTAAATGGTTGAAATTTTGATACCAATGGCCGCCATCATTCCAGGAATAAGCTCTACTTCTTGAGATGCTCGTCCACGATAATACGCGCTGAGGATCATTTGCTCTACCGTAAGGCATCCATCGGCATAAGCGCAGCCCAACTCGCCTACAGAGTGACCTATCATGCCATCCGGAACAATACCGATTGCTCTCAGGAGATCAGTTAATCCAACCTATTTACGAGTATATATATATATATATATATATATATATATATATATATATATATATATATATATTCATATATATATATATATATATATATATATATATGTATATATATATATATATATATATATATATATATATATATATATATATATATATGTGTGTGTGTGTGTATGTGCGTCAGTGCGTGTTTGTACTTAACTCTATTTATAGTAACAATATGAGCTCAGATTTGTATTGAACGTTACGCTATTTATATAAAATACTGTTGTGAATTTGATATCTATAATTTGTACCTGAATTGCAGCAATACCAACGAAAGAATGCAAAATATTATCAAACATATGTTCATCGTCATCGGTAATGATCTGTTTCAAATTAAGCTTTTTTGTTTCCAAAACTTTGTGACATTTCTCTATGCTTTGGGCAAAAATAGGTAACTTTAGTAAATCTTTGCCCATTGTTTTCCATTGGCTGCCCATTCCAGAATATACAAACCAAATTGGTCGTTTGTTTCCCATATAACTCTGTCAAAAATGTTTATATGTTATTATAAATAAAAGTGACTGTGCGAAAAAATACCTTCGTATCATTTATCATATTTTCCCCATGAATAACGTATCCTCGGGACAAATGTCCTGGTATTGTTGTAGCAAAAACATCATGTATTAATCGAGAATATTCAGGGTCTATGATTGAATTCAATTTGATCTATGAACAATAAGAAATGTAAACATTGAACTCGTTGTTTTCCGTATTGATTCATTTTAGAAAATTTGTCGCTTGCATCTTACATCTTCGATTATTTCTTTCATCCCTTCTTCGGTTCTAGTAGATAATATATGAAGCGTTGGTATGTCAAGTTGTACTTCTCTTTTAATACGATAATTCGGCTTTAGTAGCATATGTCCAAATGCACCTGTTAATCCAAATCCATTCACTGCAGTTAGAGATGGAGTCCATTCTGTATTTTCGGAAACAACTTGAAGCTTGCCGTTGATCAAAGATGGAATCTTTTTATTTGGTGTTTTGTAGTTTATAGTTCCAGGAATGATTCCAGTTTCCATGGCAATAATCACCTTAGCGATACTAATCATGAATGCTGAACTTTCGGCGTGACCTAAGTTAGATTTCACTGAGCCTATTAGTAATGGTTCGTCTCGATGTTTATTGAACACAGCATCGATTGCTTCTAACTCCTTTTCATCTACAATCTGTGAATTCAAATTTAGTTGAATTTTTTAATGTTCGTTCTCATTCCTTTGAAATAAAACTGTGTGTTTTCATTAATAGGTATGTACCTTTATTCCACAACCGTATGTTTCGACGTACTGTACATCTTTTGGATCGACTTTGGCTTCTTTGTAGAAATCTGTTATGAAGTTGGACAAACAGTGGACGTTTATATCTGAGAAAGATCCGGATCGACTTCCATTGAAGACCGCGTTGCAGTTTATAATAGTGGCATAAATCCGTTTGGCAATATCGGCTCTTTGCAAATAATATACAACAATTCCGTCACTTCTTGCATATCCGTCAGCTGGAAAATTAAATCAAAACATTTCAAGTTAAAATTATAGACATGCAAATAAGTAAAGAAGTATTATATTGTTAGCAACATAGTGTTAAGAACGCAATTATTTAATTACTCGTTATTTTGTAACCTATTAAGATTAATTATATGGTAATGTAACATTGCGTACCGCTACATGTCATTCAATGTTCGGCAGTCTGTCGCCGATACTTGAATCAGCCATATGAAATTGCTGCTCGCGATTGTGTGATTGTGATCAAGTGGGAATAAATCGTATTAATTGGTGTAAACCGTTATTTCTATATTGTATTTACGTTTTATTAACTTTTTTTCTATGAATGATTTGTTGATATAATTACCATATTCATCGAACGCTCTGGTTACCCCGTCTTTGCTTATGACCCCAAGTTGAGTATACAGATGCGCTAGATAGTTGCTCCTTACTGAGTTACAAGATGCAACGATAGCCGATTCGATCTGTCCACTTTTAATTGCTTCGTATGCGGCCTTGATCACCTGTAGACCGTCTAACCATGAGTTGCTATTTACAACACTTGGCCCTACAAATTACCAATAATGAATATTACTTCTAAAAATATAGAGGATACAGTGTCAACTATAAACGGTGAAGAAAATTAGACATACCGGTGATATTTAGCCAGAAAGAGATTCGATTAGCCATCATTGTCTTAGCTTGTCCGGTTAGACCGAATCCACTCAATGTATTATTATACATTATATTGTCATTTTCACTGACAGTTACGCCAATGTAGACACCGATTTCTTTGCCGCGAACAGCCATTGGATTTACACCTATATGGTACATAGATAATATGTAAACAAGATTTGGTACGCGTAAAACGCACCAATACGTAGAGCTCTTTAGGTAAGATATGCGTTGCGAACAGTGGTTTTTAATTATTATGGCCTTTTGGTTAACAATTTTTTGTAGATTATATTGATAAAAAGAAATAAGTTGGTATTTAAAAATTCAAAATTATAATATTTAATTTCTTTTCTTCGTGCTTTGGGTTAACAATATGAAAAAATATTGTGGATATAAAATATCTTGGAATTTTTTAGTGTTTTAATTTTTTTCGTTAGGGCAGTATTAAGGGGCCCTATAACTCGGGAAGTATACGGGCGATTGGATTTAAACTGCTAGCGGATTCAAATGGGACGCCAAATAATATGTGTAGCAAATTTAATAAGAGTCGCTCAAGTTCCATTGTAGGAGTGGAGGGCACAAATTTGGTCTTACGAGCGACCACTAACATCCAGGTATATAAGTTATATATATATATATATATATATATATATATATATATATATATATATATATATATATATATATATATATATATATATATTTGGATTCAGGGCAACTAGACAAACACTTTTTGTAAATAAAATTCTTTGATCCGAGAATGCTACAGACACACGACCGAATGCTTTAGTTTCTTCAGTACTTCGTACGGCGAGCTAATAACATTCATGTTAGTGTAAGTGTAGGCGTATGTAAATGATGTAAAATTCCCGGCATTTATAGAAATTGTAAATTTCGTTAAATTTCGGATAATTTTTAAATATTTATCTATTATTAAACCAAAAGATGATTACATATACGTTGAATTTAGTGCGGTTGTACAAGAGAGTTATAGTGATTGGTCGTGTGTCTGTAATATTAATAGTCTAAAAAATGATTTTAACAAAAAGTTCTTTTCCCGTCGTTCTAAATCTAAAAATATGAACAATTCGTATGCCTGGATGTATGTCGCTCGCTCGGTCGTATGACCTGAATTTGTGACGGCTTCTCTGAAGATACCGGGCTGATTTTAACGACATTTGGTACACAAATAATATGAGTGCCCAAGAAATTCTCGTCAAATTTTGATTACAGTACAAACCTGCATCTATAAGTGCTTCATATGATTTTTCTAATATTACCCTTAACATGGGGTCTATAAATTCCACTTGTTTTTGATGGATTGCAAAGGCTAATGCATCGAAATAGTCGCTGTTGGCAATATTACCAGTTCTATCGCAAACATCTAGTTGTCCTGGTACAGAAACAAAAAGAAATTTAGTGATACTTAAACTGCATCCACAGCTAGTTAATTCATAATTACTTTCAGCTATTACAATTAATATTTATTTGCTTTATGACAAAATTGTACAATTAATGTATACCACTTAGTGAAAAATTGCATTTGAAAATTTAACATTTACGTTTCCCTAGTTACAATATTTATTGATATTATTTCATAGCAATCGTGGGATGAATTTATTACAAAATTAAGCATTACTATAAATATAGATAATGATAGCTCTTATTACAAAGAATCCAAACAATAATTCTGTAAATGCATTTATATATGAATGTCGAATGCAAAATTAACAAAAAAGATTTATGTGGGTGTAAGGGGTTGCCCGGGGTGGTCAATCCTTGGGTTCTTGCCAAATAGACGTGTAGGGTAAGGGATGAGAGTGAATAGACAATGGGCAAGCGCTGCCGTACAAATAGTTATATTAATAAAAAGTAATTTAGTAGTTTCTGATACAGCCCGGTGAAACAACTGCCTATTGTTGTCCACAAAGAGTTCTTATATAGTCTGTCAAATGGCTGACATAACAATTTGCATTTTTATTGTTATGACGTGCATTGCGGTTAGAAACCTCACTGGTTTGTGGTTATGTCACTTTGCTGTGTCAGCAAACTGACATTATGCTTTACATATCTCCCCCTCTAAAAATTGGCTACCCTTGGGAGCACAATTTACAAAACTTCGTAATGCAGTTTTGCTGGACTATATACGAACCCTTAACAATATTTTATACATATATTTCTTATCCTAAATTTCCTACTCTACCCAAAACTGTGGTTAAATCCTCCTTCAACAGCTCCGTTAGCTTCACTGCGAACACATAGTTCTTTGTTCCACTACCACATAACGTCTTCCTTTTATTAACTTTTAGCTTTCTCTACTACGAGGCCCGCATTTCCCTCATAAATCCTGTAAACTTTGCGTTGCTGTACATACATACAATATCCATCTACGAATGGCCACCTGACTTCTCCCATCAGACTTATTTCATTTGTTTCTAGTATTACTGTGGCTGGATGATGTAAAGTCTCGTATTGTAATTTTTACTGATGGCTGGAGGGTGACCACATCCAGGGTTGTTCTGTGACGGGCCCTCTACTTCGGGTATGGATTCTAGAATAAGGGTTGTGTTGTGGAGTGAGTGATTAATTTTTATCTTCTCCTACTTGTGTGCCAATTGCCTCTAATTCTACTGTGGTTGGTAATCTTCTATTTTTGGACCTGAATTTCGTTTTCCATTTCTACTTGTCCTTCTTCTTGCACGATTTCGAAATATACCTTGTAGGGTTTGTACCTATTTTCATGCACTATCATTTCCTTTTGCTCTGTATCTCCAACAATTTTGTAATTCACTGCACCCATTTGTTTTAAATGCAATACAGCCCTGTCCACGGCTTAAGGGGAAACAACTCGGTGACGGTTTAAAAAAAACCTTTTTTTTTCTATTTTATATAATTTCAAAGAATGTATCTTTTAGAATACTTCCCTAAAATATTATGCTGAAATTCGTACAAATAACGAAATTACACCGCATTTTCCTTTGACGCGCATATTGCTGACAATGGACGTTCATAATATTCTTAGTGTGATTAGTTGAAATTTTGAAGTGAAAATGGATCGAAATGGGTAGTAGATTAACCCCTAAACGACAATGACAGGACAAAAGAAAACAACATTGTTCTCCAAATCGTTTTGACATCGAACAGGATGACACGACACCAAACGCTGCGGCGCGGCGCTTTAAACGCGTTTTTCTCGAAACCTGGTTTTTTGCTATGGGGCTGGACGCCCACGCTAACATTTACTTCTGATATTTTTTTCATTTAATTTAACTTGAAGCTTATAAAATTGGCTTCAGTTATATGTAGGATTTTTTTTAAATTTTGATATTTTTGGACAAAATAGTGAGGCAAAAAATAGGTATTTTTTTTCAAATATCCACTATTTCGCGTTAAAAATATTTTTTTGCATTATCCTACGTACAACTGAAATTACATCTATATGGATTAAGATAAATAAATAAAATTTTGTATCAGATGATTACAACCTGCACTACATCCATGACTATGACGATACCTCTTCTTTGAGCTACCTCGGGAGAACGCAAAGAAAGGCATCAAGCTATTATTATATTTCAATTAAAAAAATCCTGAAGAAACTTTGATATATACCTTATTTAATTCAGCAAACCTCATCAATCTAGTATTTTTAAGTTCAGAGAAAAAAATTTGAGAAATTGAGCAATTTTTTCGGCCGCCACCGTGTGCGCAGCATTTTTATTAAATTGTTTGTTTCATTGATCCGTAGTTTCTCTCAGGTTTCTTTTCAATACTTTAAACGTGATTCGTAACCTTTCTTTTAGTTCAGCTGCGTAGTTACCTTTTATTAAAGGGCTGAGGAATTGTGCGAACCTGATTTTTATATCGTTGGAAACTTAGCCTATTCATGTAAAAAATGGCTGATTACACTATTTAAAAACAATGGCCATTTGACCGAACATGTAAATTTCAATACAGCTTTATTAAAAACGAGGGTTGTAATTGAAAATGCATTTGCTCTCCTAAAAGAACGATTTCGGTGGTTAAAGTATCTCGACATGAAATATATACAAGATATTGCAAATACAATTGTTGTATGTTGTGTGTTACTTAATATATGTTTACTACAAATAGACGAACTTGAAGACTACATTAACGATTATAATGATAATGATTTCAACATTAGAATGGTTGAGCATGAGAATAATGAAATTAATGGAGCTGCAATTCGCAATGTATTGATGGAGCATGTGTGGAATAATAACTTATAAAATATGTAGAATTTACCATTTTAATTTTAAAGTTATAAATATATAAGTAAATAACATAATTCTATTGTACAGAAACATAAGAAATAAAAATATTGTCTTCGGTATATAATAATAAATAATAATCTAATAAGTAACATTTGCTTACTACAATATCACAAAAACATATAGATAAAAAATAAAATACTTCGATAAATATTGAATTTTCTTTAATCTAACTTGCTCAGTAGTTTTTCCAAATATGACTTAAATTCATCGTGCTGTTTTTCTATCAATTCTTTCTTTTCTTTTGCTCGTTTCTCAACGTCTTGACTGTAGTTTTCCAACCAAGAAAGTAAATCTTTTCTGGCTGAGGGTTTTACTACTAATCTCGCATAATCTTTCTTTGCCTCATTAGGACTATCACACGATGAGAAATTGCTGCCCGAACTATCATATACTATTTTCTGAAACGAAGTTATTCTACTATTATTGGTTTTGGTATGATTCATGGATGAACAACTAGCTTTAGGTTGTATATTTGGCTGAACTTATAATCATTACCCGATTTTCAATTGTGGTCCGTAATTTCACGATATTTCGTGAACTACGAAATATCGTGAAATTGCGGACCACAATTCAAAATCGGCTAATGATTATAAGTTCTGGGTATATACAAAAATTATGACTGATTCTTTGGGAAACCAGCGTACAATCTTAGGCTAGTTGTTCATCTATTTGGGAAATCAGTTTACTCTCATACTGTAGCCATGAATAGTGATACCCATATACATTCAATTTTAAAAATATTGCGTTGTATATTTCTTTCTTTTTGTATTTCGAATTTGATAACATATATTTTTTTTTTTTAAATATATTGCGGATCGAATTCTATGGTCATTACCGCTCATATTAACGATCGTGTAATTGAATATTTTATATAAAAGTAGATCAGAGTTTATGAAGAAGGGAACAGAATTTATAAAAAGGAACCAGTTAAAAATATAGTTCTTTTTAGGAACGATAAAGAGAAAAAAATACATTGTTTTAGATAAAATATAGTGTGAAAGTGGGGAATAGTAACACATTTGAGAAACATACACTGCACTGTTAGAATGTGCAGGCACCAGTCAAGAACCAAGGTCTTTTTGGTAAAACCACAAAAACCACTGCCTCGGCTGAAATATAGTGCGAAGAAATGTAAAATTATTAATGAAACATTAACATTTATGAAAAGAAAGGAAGATAAAAAAGAGAACTGTTTCAGATTCGCTGCAACAAATCAGCTGCTCGAAGAAACATAAGCACTTTACCAACGCTATATATAAACTAAGCATTAATGTAAATACGTTACATATATATATATATATATATATATATATATATATATATATATATATATATATATATATATATATATATGTATATATCTATATATGTATCTAGTGAAAACAGAGTGAAAGAAAGTCGAGTGCAGGGCACTCCAGATATCTTTTAAATGCAAACTGGCATAGGCGGGAATCGAATTTAATTTAATTTTTTATTTAGATTCAAGAATTCTTGAAAGAGTTATTTAAATAATTTAAATTAAAATCCATTGCATTTTTATTATTGTTCCTATAAAGATACTTTTAAAATATTTAGTTAATAAATTGTATTCGAAATTCTGCACATTTTACAAAAATTTTATTTTCAAAATTTAACCTTACATTTTCAAAATAAATAAATTCAAACGATTTATACGTAAATATATACTCATTAGAACAAGGCTGCTATGGCTGAAACAATACACAATGACAATTAGTCCTATAAGCCATCAGTGCACAATGTAAACATTTATACATAAATCGGCATTTGATAATAGTACTGAAATAATGTGTATTATATAATTATTAATTGATACGTAAATAAGTACCTATCGGTCGGAATAAAGCCTCCTTCCGCTTAATTATTTCTATTAGTACCATGCACTGCCACAGTACCAAATGAAAACAATTATTAATAATATAATAAACAAAATCTTGAAGAGTAAATCCACACATATTTAGACCCATTGCCTGGCAATGATATTTCAAATTATTAATATTTTAATTTGTGTAGATTAGTTATCTGTCAAACGATACAAACTGAAGAAAAACCGTGTAATTATTATTAAATTACATGTAAATTCGCCACCCGTCAAAACTGACCTATGTTCTGTATACCATATGGGCACATGGTGCCCACGGGTGACCCTAGTTCTAAGAATAGTTAAAAAGAAACAAACATTGATGCAAGCAGAAATGCTTCAAGCTCGCCGTACCGACAAGCAACAATCATATGAAATACAATATTGAAAACGATCGCAATTGTTAGAGTTTAAAATTTTTTGTTGCAATCATCCAACAATCAATCAAACAACAATATTTTATATTTCAATATTATTATTTTTAATAAGTTTTTTGACCTTCAAATTCACAATCTGTAAAAACGTCTTAAATGTAAAATGTTTTATAATTTTTTGAAGATTTCTTTTTATGTAATAAAAGAAATTGTGAAGTTTCTTTTTTTTTATAGCTATGGTTCAAAATTCGAAAAAAGAAATTCGACATAGCATGTCTTTAAAGCAGAAAATTCTAAAATTTGTTGGTTTAATATATCTTCGAATTTTAAGTAAATAATTTTAGAAGTTGACTAAGGACAGTGTTTAGGAGGGCTCCAAATTTTGGGGCGCTATAACTCCGGACCTGTACAGACCATTAGATTTAAAATGCGAGAGGCACTTCACGGGCGTGGAAATTATATGTATATCAAACTTCATTTAAATCGACTCCGTACCTTCAAAGGATATACAGTGACTCACAAAATTATTGGGCCACCTATAAAATATGTATAAAATCGCATAAATCTTCAGTGAAATTAGCGTAATTTTTTTTTTGAATTTACTTCTTTTATGTGGTACAATGTCTGCCAAATAAACAATTACTTATGACTCATAAATGCAAAATAAACAGTTTTTATTGACATACTCATACAAGTTGAACCAAATAGTGCGCCACAAAATTGTTGGGCCAAGTGTTATTCTTTAAAGTGCGTCAGTTCGTGATAGCCATTATAGTGTAGTAGCGTTGATTATTGAATATATTTGGCATTTACGATGTTTAGTATAAACTTTAGCTTTAGAAAAAACAAATAATTACAATTAGTTTGTAAAATAGGACATTTGATCAGCGCTAATTGTTTATTTTTCACCATGCGAACGGAAAGAGAGAGTGAGAGAAATATAGCTGAAATGTAGCATATACCTAGAAGGACAATTGGCACCATTATTAGGTAATTAAAAAATCAACGCTACTACACTATAATGGCTATCTCGAACTGACGCACTTTAAAGAATAACGCTTGGCCAAATAATTTTGTGGCGCACTACTTGATTCAACTTGTATGAATATGTCAAAAAAATTTGTTTGTTTTGGATTTATGAGTCATAAATAATTGTTTATTTGGCAGACATTGTATCACATAAAAATAGTTAATTAAAAAAACCGCTAATTACACTGAAGATCTATGCGATTTTTAACATATTTTATATTTTGCCCAATAATTATGTGACTCACTGTATATATATATATATATATATATATATATATATATATATATATATATATATATATATATATATATATATCTAGTGAAAACTGCGTAAAAGAAAGTCGAGTGCAGGCCACTCCAGACATTTTACATTCGCTATGATAATATGCTTTTAAAAATTAAACTGTAATTACAAATGTTCATAAAACTCAAACTTTATTTCTAATGAGTATGTGCAACAAACTTTGCATTGGAGATTTTCTTTTAACTATCATCTTTATTGGTGTAAAATATGAACGAAACATGATCAAATCATGTGAAATTGCTTAAAATTGCAATTTTAATGTATAATTACTCCGAAACTTACTGTCTAAAATTTTCTGAGAAAATTCCCACGCATTGAAGACATTGGGAAATACAGTTTTTACATAATTTTATTAATTTTCATTTTTCACAATCATATATTTATATGGCTGGGCATTTCTGCCTTACATGAAAGTTAAGGTGGCGAGGTTCAATTTCGGGTTTGAAACTAATTCTTCTACGTTGCATCATATGTCATTGTAACGAAAATCGTAGTGGTCACGCAATAAAAAATGTTGTTTCTTTTTTCATTTCGTAATACGAAATAAGCTATAAATCTATTCTTGGGGACAGGACAGGACATTTAGTAGATGGGGAGAGGATAGGACATTTGGCCTTTTTCTGTTTCTCTACGCCAAGGAGGTAAAGTTTCATGCATCGCACATGACCGCATTTCGTAAAGGACTCCATTTTATACATAACTATGAATTTATTACATATTTCAAGTATTTGCTCTTCACTTTCTAGGGGCGACAGGGCAGGGCAACTACTGCGTGACCAATCACCAATTATTTTTCTGCCTTGCTCCCAAAATTAAACTTTAACCACTAGAACGCTCTATCTGCTTCGTTTACTGCTAGTCATCCATATTACCTATGGTAATTTTTTTCATACAAATTTAATCATAAGCGACTTGATGTAATTAATGATTATGATAATATACATCTTAAAGATAATGAAAATACTTTTTTTTAAACAGTTACCAAAAATAAATGGGACATCTATTGTAGGTAACATGTTGTAGGACATTTTGTCTAGTTTTTAGCCTGCCTGCTCTTTTAAAATTGTATTTTACAAATTGTAACTTGAAATATCTATAGAGTACGTTTTGTTATACTAAAATAATCCCATAAGTTGTCACGATATATACTAAAAATATGTTCTATATATCGTCGAGTAATATTTTACATTCGCTATGCTAATATGATTTTAATAATCAAACTGTAATTACAAATTATCAAAAAACTCAAACTATCTTTTCTAATTAAAATGTGCAACAAACTTTGCATTGTAGATTTTCTTTAAAATGTCATCTTTATTGTTGTAAAATATGAATGAAAAATGAGCAAATCGCGTGAAATTGCTTAAAATTCCAATTTTAAGTTGATTCACCACCTATACCCGTAAAATAGTCAAAAAAGACGTTTTCGAGCGCCACTCTACAGCCTATATGGATTAAATTAATGAAATTTTGAATGCAGATAATGAAAATATAAAGTTGAAACTCCAACTTGTCTGTCTTAAGATTTTAAAATTTTATTGTTTAATTAGTTTATCAAGCGTATGTATAAAAACTGACGCAAAAATATTAAATTCTAAAACAGATAAGTTGGAGTTACATTCTTTGTTTAGCTATTATACAAATTTGAAGTATATAAAATAAAGAATAAGGGCTGTACAGTGGCGCTCAAAAATGACACTTTTCATGGATTACTTTGAAACTTACTGAGAAAATTCACAAGCATTGAACACATTGAGAAATACAGTTTTTACATCATTTCATTAAATTTCATTTTTCAAAAACAAATTGAAATTGAATGCCGCTCCTATATATATATATAAATATAATACCTGCTTCCCATCGTGCAGTCTCCACCATGTCAACTTGTTCCATCAATTTCTTCTTTAGTTCCTCAATGTTGTCTGATTGAGGGAAGCATCCCCCGATGCCAGTGATTGCAACTTCTACTTCAACATCTGCAGCACTTGAATTCGCCATATTCACCAATATCGCAGTTGATTTTATCAAGTAAATTAAATTGCACAATTCGCACTGACAATGAACATTTTACTTTTCTGTCCATTTATATATGGCATCAAATAACTCCAAATTACGTATTAACAATGTTTGCTACATACAAAGGTATAATTCAATATTTGATATACATAATTTCATGGCCCAAATAAAAATGCATTGTCCATCGAAGCATCAAAATATGATTAGCATCTATTATTTTGACATTCTTATACTTATATATAATGAAGTATTGTAGTCATAAGAATTTTCGAACTCGAGCCTTAATATTATTGTATCAGACTAACTTTCTGACCTTGACAAGAAGTTCTTGTCTGGTTTTCTTGACTCCACTTCGCACTGTTTAAATAAACAATTAATTATATTTAATTTTTATGGAATTTGGTTTTTAATTATTATGGCCTTTTGGTTAACAATTGCAAAAAATAATATAGATATAAAAAGTCTTACAATTTTTTGTAGATTATATTGTTTAAAAAAAAATTAAGTGCATATAATTCAAAATTATAATATATAATATTTTTTTATGGCTTTTGAGTTAACATTATGAAACAATCTTATTGATATAAAATATCTTAGAATTTTTAGGAGAATTTTTGAGTGTTTTAATTATTTTTATAGTAGAATTTTTGGATGTTTCAGGACAGTATTAAGGAGAGTTCTACATTTTTGGGCCCTATAACTCGGGAAGTATAAAGGCGATTGGATTTAAACTGCGAGAGGATTCAAATGGGATGCCAAATAATATGTGTACCAATTTGGTGTAAATCGCTCCGGTACCTTCAGAGTAGAGTAGAGGGCACAAATTACGACCAAGCGACGACTAACATCCAAGTATATAAGTTATAAATATTTTTGGATTCAGGGCGACGAGACAAGCCCTTTTTACTTTCTTTTACGAAGTAATAAGTAAGTCTTGAATCGAATGTGACTATTTTCGGAATGACGTCTGTCTGTGTGTCTGTATGTCTGTGTGTCTGTGAATGCTCTAGAGCCAAAACTGTTGAACGTAAAATTATGAAACTTCAAACTTAAGACTTGTATATGCCTTAGATGTGCATTTCCTATTTTTGAAAAGAATATTCACACCGGAAGTGCATGTTTACTCTATGCATTTTTGTCCTATCTCCAATATCACTAGAACGGCTACACTTACGGTAAATATAGTTATGTTCATAATGAAAGTGATTAATATTTCGCACAACTTTTGTTTGAAACATTTCTTCGACAAATTTACCAGTTACGAGCAAAATGCTACGAAACATTATAAATATCTTATTTACGTAACCATGGATTCGCATGTAGCTTATAAAATCGGATCATCTGCTATTTTGACCGGAAAACAAAATAGACTCAATTAGATAAATGACAATTCAGAATATTTCTGTAGAGTATTGGTTAGTTTGATAGCTGGTTTTGGGTTATATATATATATATATATATATATATATATATATATATATATATATATATATATATATACATATATCTAGAGAATACTGCGTAAAAGAAAGTCGAGAGCAGGCAACTCCAGCTATTTTTTAATGAAATTTTTTGATCCGAGAATGCTACAGACACACGACCGAATGCTTTAGCTTCTTCGGTACTTCGTACGGCGAGCTAAAAACCTTTAAAATAAAATGCATTGAAAGTCGCAATTTGATAACATAAATAATGTATAAAATTAAAGAAATAATTATCTGGAGTGTCCTTCACTCGATTTTTATAACTAGGGAAACGTACAGGTAATATGGCTATTTTCAAAAGCGATTTTTCAGGAAATTGCACAATAGTTTGAATACATTTTCTTCACTTATTCTTGCCCATATCAAAATGTACAAAAAATGACACGTGTAATCTATTACTTGCGTACAAAATATCTTTAATTAAATATAAGAGATTTTTAAATATGCATTCGTATAAGATAGTAATAGCATTTAATTGTAATTTTGTGGAATTTTTTAAATAGAACAACGTCATTACCGTGGAGATGGCAGGGGGGTATTTGTTCCAATGTCCACTTTGATAAACTGTCGTTTTTAATTAGAATAATTGCATTTGTTTATGCTATTTCTTTTAAGGTCGCAGGTCGAAGCGACTGAATTATAATAGTGCACCTATGGACTGACGCACTTCAAGTTCTGTTTTCAAGTAGAACTACTTTGCATAGGAGATTGGGAGATAATGACAAATACATATTGATTTAGAAGCTTTGCAATCATTGCTGTTTCAAAGGTCCGTTAAGTTTGCACCCACACATTGAAAATGTAATGTTAAATGTATATTAATTGAAAATGTTTGAAAAATAGTACTCTGTACATTTTCCAGTTAATTTACATTTAATTTGTCAGTACCAACTTAACGATAGCACTCCCAAACATAAAAATCTATAATTTCAATAAACAAACAAAATATGCTTGAAAAGTACGAAAACTAAATAACCTTTATTCACTGTTCTACGAACTATTGACAATCGTGGTTCATTCCATAATGAATATATATTCAACAACCTTTCCTAAAACGATCTTATAACTGGCAAGTTTGTATTTATTAAAATTAATTAAATGCTTGCTTCTTGTTGTGTAGTCATGGTTATCACTGTGGTTTTTTTATTACCCTGCAACTAGTCTTAAGAGGAATCCCCATAGCCGCTGCAAAAATAGCAAAACAAGGTTTCTTCGAACCCTTAAAACTCCTTTGTTACAATATTAAAATGAATGAAAATTTTTTTTCAGATAGCTAATACTTCGCTTTATCTTTCTCTAGATTTCGATTTTCAAGTTTTTGCTTATATATTTTTTTTTATATTGTTCTATACTTGCCCTATTTTCAAGTGTCCATAGTTTTTAATGAGATGACAAATTTAAAAATTCAAAACTAGGACTATTTTTCTACCGGAATATTCTAAAAGTATTATTCAAAAAATGTATTAGCAAGTATTTTAAGGGACAAACGCTTCAACTGTGTAGTAAATAGTATTGGCTCTAATAACGCTACAAAATTCATGCGCTTCCCTAATTACACCGACCCTTAAAAGCAACTATGGGAATTCTGCAGTTGAAATATCACTTCAATTTGACTTGAATAACCCCATTCCGTTACTCCGTAATACATATGTAATGGAATAGACCAAAATATGGTTGTGCCACGATAGACAACAGTCGATATGGATGCCTAAAATTTTGACGTCTCTATCGTTGATGGCATTAGTGGAAATATGTTTTACCGAAAATATTACTTGTGATGTTTAGGATGATTCTGTATATTTGATACCTTTGTTACAATACCAAAGTGATCTGATATACATGGGTCAACAACATGTGCTCAGATATATTTGTGATTATGTTGTCAATACAAGTGGCTGTTGTTTTACAAACACGAGTAGGTTGATTAATTTTATAAGAGAACCCATATGACAGTAGCAAAAAAATTGTTTTTGTGAGTAGTTGTTGAAATCTCCGCTTATATTTAGTGATGGGAAGAATCGAATACTTTTAAGAATCGAATACTCGGTACTCGAGTACATTCAATAATGGAATACTTATCCGAGTACTTGAGTAATCGGATGAATACAGATACACGACAAAGACACAGAGAAATCCCCCCCCCCCTCACCTAAAATGTAACCTATTTATTGCAAACAAATCAATGAAATCATATATATATATATATATATATATATATATATATATATATATATATATATATATTTTACGTAGAATTGTTAATTTGATATCTTAGAAAGTCTGGTTAGTAGTCTAGCAGTATTTGTATAGCAAAAAAAAAAAAACTATTTTGTTGACTATATATCTTAGGTATGCGTATTATTTATAACTCTGGTGAAACTAAATTTTTATCTAGCAAATTAAAATAGATAGAGTCAACGGGTTAACAATTAATTACGTTTCACATTTCACAATTCCCTACCTTTCGCAGGCAAAATCAAGCATGCAGATAACAGAGATAAAGATAACTACAATAAATAAAAGAAGAGCAGTCTGGAATATTACAAAAAAGTACAGCGTAATCGAATAGACTGTGTAAGCACGACGATTCTTAACCGAGTACAAAATGTATTCGCATACTCAACTATAGGTATAGTATTGGTACGGATACGAATACACGCATACGGTGGAATCGGACAGATCGCGTGAGTACGCGTTTCGGCGTGCTCACCCTATTCAGCTGGCATCGGAGTAGTTGACTATTACAAAATGTATCGATACTCAGGAACGTGTACTCGAGTACAGCGACTATTTTCAAGAGTCGAGTGCATATCGATTCTTTGTACTCGAGTACCACATATACACTTATAAACACTTTTTTTTGTGAGATTTTTATTATATCTAGTACTTGTTCTAATTAATCTAATATAATATCGAAATTACCTAAATTAGATCTGTATACATTTACAATAATATCAATTTCACAGAATAGACAGTCTTGTTAAACGGAAAAATTCTAAATATTCATTATTTCGCGATACATTAAATTGTTCTTAATATATACCAGTACGCCACCATGAATTTTTACTTTTCTGTAGAACGCTGAGGCAAGTTTGTAATTGTGGATATTGTACTTGGTAATTTTACACTCGCTGAGCAAATGTTCACTAACACAGACTATTTCAGGTTTAACGTCATTTAGGTACACCTCAAGTTAATTAATTTTATTATGTAAGCACTGAGTGTTCAAACAAAATATGTTGAAGATACTTTTAACACATTGTATGTTTTGATTTATAATTCATTCTAAATTCAACATTAACATCAATAGCACGTGTTTCAACAGTATTCTCTCGGTGTGTGTGTGGATTTACATATATACCTAGTGCTTTTTCTATTTCGTTTTGTTTCCCTATCATATAAAGTGCGCAAATTAGTTATAATAGTGTATGTATAACAACGACCCCACAGGGGGAGGAACCTTTCCTCCCCAATTTGATCCAGGCGGTATCATAACGGAAGCTAGTAATCTAATATTGTACCCGGATTCTGGAAATGAGGTAACATTTCCAGAGTACGATCATAACAACAGCAATTTCGGTAAGCCAAATTCTAATAAAATACTAAAAAGGCAGCAAGAACAAAATGTACCACTGTCAGCAAAAAAAATACAAAACATCAAAAAACAACTAGCTGCAGAAGCGGACCGATCAAATTCTTAACTCTGATATTAAAACAAATCATCTATATCAATCTAATCATGCTCCGTCTCAGTCTGATAATAATACTCCCATAAATAACATACCGACGCAGTCTGGTAACAAGGCTCCATCAAATAATAGTCAAAATATGAATATATCTCCTGATAAAACCGCAAGCGAAAAAAAGCAAAATCGATTCAATCTTACAGAAACGGGACCATACGTCATATTTGTAGAAAATAAAATTAAAAATTCTCGAATGCACCCTATGTCACTGGGCAAAATATTACATGGCAAAGACCAAAATATAAGTAACAGTATTCTAAACATGACAACTTCTGGTAGGAACCGAATTAAAGTAGAAATCAAAACAGCTGCTATGGCAAATTACATTGTTTCATCTCCAATTTTTGCGGAAAATAACCTGGATGCATACATCCCATCATACCTGACATATCGACAAGGTATAATCAAAAACATAGATATTACAGATGAAGAAATACAGAAATATACAAAATCAAACTCACCCATCAGCAGAATCAAACGCATTTAAAAGAAATCAGCCGACAACAAGCTAGTACCCACTTCAATCGTAATTGTCACATTTACAGGACAAATATTACCACAATATGTTAGTATTTATGGCGTTCGATGCCCAGTTGAACAATATATACAAAGAGTTGTGCAATGTTACAAGTGTTTGCGATACGGACACTTGCAAAGTCAATGCAAAAGTTCAGACAGATGTTCCAAATGTAGCGAAGCTCACAATACACGCGAATGTCCTAATCTAGGGTATTTGAAATGCATATCCTGCAAACAGCCACATGAATCAACCAACTGTAAGTGCCACGAATACATAAAACAAAGTAAAATTAAAAGAATCATAGCCTATAATAACATTTCCATTCCGGAAGCCATCATACTAGTAAATAAAAGAACATTTGCTGAGGCCACTAAAAATAATACATCGGATATCAATGCAAATAAACCAAACACAATCCTACAACAAAATCATGTATATAATGACAACAATAATCAACAACAAGTCATATCACCATCATCTAAAACACAACAAAAACACTTCACAATAAATCAGCCATGCCCTCCCTTACCGCGACGAAACAACTTTCATCCCAATGGAAACATGTTCCCAATGACCCAAGAAGGTGAGTTATCAACACCAGTAGGTGGCCTCATACGAAACAACCTTTACCCTCCGCAACGACATCGAAATCCAAATCCAGGAAATAACTCTGAATTAAAAACAAAAATTATAAATCATGATGCAATGCGTGTATTCCACAAACACAGATAGCCTCTCCGAAACAGATATTCTCTCTCTCTTAATAGAAAGCTTCCATTCTCAAAACCAAAATGGACACTAGGTTCAAAATCATCCAATGGAATGCTAGATCACTCTCAGCAAATAAATCTAATTTAGAACAGTATATATGCCAAAATAACATATCAATCGCATTAATTACGGAAACCTGGTACAAACCAAATTTAAAATATACCTTTCCCGGCTTCAATATAGAAAGAGACGATAGACTGGACGGAAAAGGAGGAGTAGCTATTTTAATTTAAAAAAAAAATACCATATACCGTCATTACCACTCCTCCATTTGCACAAAGCATTCAAACCATAGCCCTAAAAATAAAATCAAAAATTAATATAACCGTCATATCTGTATATCGCAAACCCAAAAAGTAATTAAACAACTTCAATATTAAATAAAATCATAAATAATGTTCAATCGCCGGTCATATTAGGTGGCGATCTGAATGCACATCATGGTATGTGGGGTTGTACGATACAAGATAACGCGGGGAACCAAATCATAGATTTTATAGATGATAATAACCTCATTCTATTAAACGACGGCTCCAACCATATATTACGCCCACCTAATCAAAATCCCTCTATCGTGGACATAACATTATGTACTGCGGATATTGCACCTAAATTAGAATGGAAAACAGAATATGACACCCTAGGATCCGACCACCCCCCTCTAGTAATAACACTAAATGAACAAATTTATTCAACCCAAAAAACAAACAAAAAGTGGAATATATCTAAAGCCGACTGGGAACTGTATAGTTACACAGAAAATAATAAAAACAAAAATACAAATTGACCAAACAATAACAATTCAAAATATAATAAATTTATAGAAAACCTAAACAAAGCTGCGGATTACCATATCCCAAAATATAATAACAATAATAAAAATAAACTAAAATCGAAAGCATGGTGGGATGATAAGTGCAAAGAAGCAGTAAAATTAAAAATAAATGCGTTACATATATACAAATCAAATTGTACGATTGAAAATTATATTAATTTTAAAGAAGCAAATTCAAAAAGAATTATAAAATCCACAAAAAGGCTAAATGGCAAGAATACTGTAATAACCTAAATAAGCAAGCACCTCCGAAAGAAATATGGAATATAATCCGTAAAGTTCGAGGAGTTTATAAACAGTTTAGCATAGATGATAATCCATTATGGCTAGATTCATTTCTAAACTCACTAACCCCACAAGCGGCACAAGAACAAATAATCACGAACAATACGTTACAGTACAATCACCATTTAAATAAAAAATTTACCAAGAGCGATCTAACTCTAACTATTTCACATTCAAAAAACACTGCTCCAGGTGTAGATCATATACATTACCCAATGCTATCCATTCTTAGCGATAACTCTCTATCTATCTTACTAGATATATTTAATGAAATATGGGAATCCGGAGAAACACCATTACTTTTATGTATTAATACAGAATTAGTTATTTGTTTCTGCAAGTGAATACAGTCCACCAGTTGTACAACTATTTTTGACGATGCATCGTCATTCAGAAATTCGGATAACACAACCATTTTATTCATGTTGACAAAAAATGTAACTTCAAACTATAAACTTCAACCAAAGACAGATGTCGTATTCAAAAATTATCGAAATTGGCGGGAAACAGGCGTTCAATGGGGTATTATATTTCGCTGCTGCTAGGCAAAATCAGCTGGCTTAATTTTCTAGCTTACTAACTTCATTGAACACCGCACTTACTGCATGAAGTGCCATCAAGTAGTACTTCAAAGTTACCGCGCTTTTGCCGACTTTGTTATCAGAAAGAATTGTTTCATACATTTATGCAAATAATGATTATTATCAATTTTAATTAACTGTCCAAAATTCAGAAACTTTAATTATTTTATTATATTCTATAATTTAGTCACTTAAAAATTAATAAAACCATGCATCAAATTAATAAATAATAGTAAATATGCATTCTACAATATATTTAACTACAAGTAAATGCAGTAAATAAATTTATAAATTATATAATAAACTAATTCTTGAAGAGTTAATTCAAACATATTTAGACACCTGATTGGCTGGAAAAATATATCAAATTATTAATTTTTTTTTTTAGATTTGCTATACAAACTGAAAGAAAAACCGTGTAAGGGTAATCCTTTATTTTTATTTAATTTACAAGAGAATTCGCCACCCGTCAAAACTGATCTATATTTTGTGTACCATATGGGCACACGGTGCCCACGGGTGACCCTAGTAATAAGATAATAAGACAAAAACAAAGAAAAACAGCATTTAAAATAATTCTTGATTGCAAAGAATTTTTTTTTTTTTTCAGCATTTTTGCCTTTTAACCGATTACGCCTATCTGAAAGTAACTGACCAGCTTTGATGATTACATGGTGCAACCACAATCACGACAAAATGTAACGTAAAATCTGATTAGGTAACTGTTTGTAAAAGTAACGAATACTTTGTTATGTCACTACTAGTAACTTCGGATCTTTCCTAGTAACGAGTACTCGAGTAACGAATAGTTACTTTTTTACATCTCTACTTAGCAAATAGTATTTCACATGTAAATGTGAAATTTGGAGTCATTTTTTCCAATACGAGGTTTTCTAATAGGTTTTTTTTTAAAGTTCGAGTAGTAACTTCTCGCGTTCCAATATTTGATACCGTATTTCGGTCAAGGACACCGGCGTGTTTTGTCACCGCAAATAGGACAGGTCCACTTTATTTCATCAACTGATCCACAAATAATACCACATTTTGTGTGATAACTGGATTCACAGGAATTGCACTGCACTCCATTTTTAACTTTTTATTTACTCTTGATACACTTAAGACGATGAGAAACCCATGTGAAAAACAACGTTTTTCTGCGCCTTCACACAGCCCATATTTTAGATAATAACAGATTTAAAAAAAAATCTACGTTTGGAAAGGATGACACTCCGAAACGGTCGGTTTAAAATTTTCATTTAAAGTTTGTTATTTCATTTCACATCAATGAAAATTTCAAATTGCTTCTATTTAAAGCGAACTCCCTGTGAAAGCGCTGAAAAAGCACTTTTTCATGATGAATATCATGAAAAAGTGCGTGACTGTTTTGTATCGTTTATAAAATTAACTATATTGCTAGAAGTAAATTGGCACCGCCCAGTACAATATTTTCAAAAGTATTTATTCAATGAAATATGTTTTATAGACAGCTTGAAGTACTTCGTTATACAAAATAATATACAATCGACGTATTTCTGCTATGAAAGGAGAATTATATAAGGTGGTACATTTGAATTTCTAGGGTCTTATTCAATAGTGTGTTGCACTACATTTTTATAGGTTGAACTTAGAGGGTAGTTCATTATAAATTCCTCGCTCATTGAATTAATTTTTATGTTTTAATGGACGCGTACTTTACTTAGTTTTATAAAAATGTATATTATAATTGTTATATAGATGTAGAATCGATTGTATATGATATGGGCACAGGGAGCCCATGGGTTAACCTAATTTATAATAATGCTTTGTTTTGTTTTAAATTCACCCTACGAATGCTATGAAAAAAATATCTGGAGTGGCTTACACTCGACTTTCTTTTACCCAGTTTTCACTATATATATATATATATATATATATATATATATATATATATATATATATATATATTTATATATATATAACCAAAACAAGCAGTCAAACTAACCAATACTCTACAGAAATATTCTGAAATGTCATTTTGTTTTCCTTTCAAAGGCGCTCAAATGATCCGATTTATTAAGCTACAAGCGAATGCATGGCAACGTAAACAAGTTATTAATAATGTTTTGTAGCATTTTTCTCGCAACTGGTACATTTTTTGAAGAAACTTTTCAACCAAAAATTGTGCAAAATATTAATTTCTTTCATTATGTACATAATTATTTTTGCCGTAAGTCTAGCCGTTCTAGTGATATTGGAGATAAAACAAAATATGTATAGAGTAAACATGAATACATATGAATATACATCTAGGGCATATACAAGTCTTAAGTTTGAAGTAAGAAAGTAAAAATCTATATTTATTGTAACTAGGAAAACGTAAAGATATAAAACAACTATTTTCAAAGACGATTTCTTTAGTAAATGGTACATTTTTTGAAAAAAGTCATTTACAAAAGTATCTGGAAAATTTAATATCTTTAACTTTTAACAGAATATTTTTTCTCTAATTCATGCTATTTCCGAGGTATTTAAAACACGTTCAAAGATACACAGTCACTCAGGCGTCATTCCGAAAATAGACATATTCGGTTCAAGGATTGTTTTAATGAATATTTTAAATTTTGATATTATAAAATTTGTTTTAATTACTGCCAATCATTCTAATGTAATAATTGAAGTTATAGCCGGATATAATGGTAAACAAGTTTAGCTACAACGTACAAAGCACCTATGCCTTCAGCTCGCCTTATATACTAAATATATATATATATATATATATATATATATATATATATATATATATATATATTTATATATATTAAATCAGATACATGGAACTCTATTAATTTATCATTCTTAATTTCGTACGATTACCTTGTACCCTAAAAAGGGCAAAATTAGAAATATAAGTTAAATCTGAAATAATATTCGGCAATTTCGCTTAACGTGAAAGTGACCAAAAATATATATATAAGGGGGAGTAGGTTCATCCCTTAATACCACCCCTCATATATGCATGCCGCTCATCCATGTATACCGAATTGAGCTCAAGGAATTAAAATTTACTAATTTCAACCTCATAAGTCTATTATGGTGAAACTCACAACTTCACGAAATATATATTTATATCTGCATCTAAGCTTCTTATTATTAGGTGATCGCTGATTGTACAGTATGTACACAAGAGCTATAGTATGCAGTCGTGTGTCTGCAATATTGTCGGAATTGAAAATTTTTCGATCAGAAATTCGTTTTCTTTTTGTATCCGGAAAAAATATATACGTCTCTATATGATAAGACCTGAGTATGTGACCACATCTTCTTTGAAGGTACCGGGCCGGCTTTGCTATGGAAGAAGTTTCAATCTCGTTTGAAAATCAGTAGTTCTTTTTCTTCTCGAGTTACAGGTCCCTAAAATCGGACCCATTAATTTTGTTTTTTAATTATTTAACTTTGTTGAAAATCAAAACAGATAAATATATGTGCATTTGTTGAAAATGTGCAATGATCATAATTCATCCTAGCAGCCACAGTTTCCATGCGCTATACATTGTTGTTTTCTTATTCAATATATATTCATTCAAATTGATTATACGGTGACCTAAAGATTTCGTTATGTTTTAAATTTTTCTCTTTTTAATGATAATACCCAATACTCAGCCTTGGATTTACGTATGGACAATATGGGTATCTGCCCTGGCGGCAAAATTTCAATAAACATAAAAATATTAAAATACAAGCATAGGGGGCAGGTACCAATGCCTTATATTCTGCAGTTTGGATTTTTTACTTTCTTTTACGAAGTAATAAGTAAGTCTTGTAATCATGAAACATTTCGAACTCGAGATTTCAACGGATATACACGTTTTGACATTCCCTGACTTGAATGTGACTATTTTCGGAATGACGCCTGCCTGTCTGTGTGTGTATCTGTGTCAGTGACGCTAGAGCCGAAACTGTCGGACGTACAATTATGAAACTTCAAACTTAAGACTTGTATATGCCCTAAATGTGCACCTTTTATTTTTATAAAGAATATTCAAACCGGAAGTGCATGTTTACTCTATGCATTCTTTGTTCTATCTCCAATTTCACTAGAACGGCCGCACTAATGGCAAAAATAGTTAAGTTCATAAAAAAAGATATTAATATTGCGCACAACTTTTGCTTGAAAAGATTCTTCAAAAAATGTACCAGTTGGGAGAAAAATGCTACGAAACATTATAATTGTCTTGTTTACGTTGCCATGAATTCGCATGTATCATCTGCTATTTGTATGTGCCAAAACACAGTGTTTTTTGAAAATATGACTTGCGGTATGATTATATAGTCGATCCAATTCTAATATCTGCAAGTAAGTATATTTAAAATTCTGATTTTTAAAGAAATTAAATGCTGTTAAGAGATAAATCAAACATATTTAGAAACATGATTGGCTGACAATTTATTTCTTTTATTAAATGGCTGGGGCATTGTGTTTTAGCATATGACCAATTTTCACTTATAAAACTACAGTGACACTGCAAAATATACATTTCTATAACAATAACATTTCTTCTGCTCTTCAGTTCTTTTGTATAGTTACATATAATTTTTTTTTTTTTTTGGACATAAATTCAAGAAATAATGAAAAAGTAAGTTAAATTAATTAAATTTAAATCCATTACATTTTTATTGTTGTTGTTGTTGTTATCATTCTTTATCATCAGTTAATAAACTGTACTGTGTCTTTATCGTGTACCTGTATCCATGTACTCGGTACTCGGATAAGTATTCGATTCTTGAAAGTTCTCGAATACCGAGTATTCGATTCTTCCCATCACTAAATATTTTGAAAAAAATCAAAGCCACAATATTTAACAAACAATGTTGGCATTTGCATTTGTTAATTTATATCTGCATATCATTCAGGAATGTTTAGGAAATGTAAAACAGCCGAAAACGACAATCGTGCTAAATACATATTTTAGGTAATGCGCGCAAATACATGCAACCTTGATTTTTTAGGTAACAATGGCATTATATTTAAGAATCCAAATGAAGGCGACAATAAAAATAAATTTAATATGCACCTTCTTGTCCGCATAAGCAGGGAAAAACTATTTGTATGATTTGTTGTTTTCGAGTGTTATTATAATCAAAGCGCTCATATTCTTTTACTTCTACAGATAATTTGCGATTATCATGGTACAATTCGGATAGATTTGTATCTACGGTTACTACATACCTATAATTTTCTAAATTCATAATCGATTTTCCAGTAAATGGCATTATTTTTGAGAATACTAAAAAATCAAATGTCAATATCTTCGCTTTTCATGCCGGTATCAAAACAAAGGTGGACGCTCATACACAAACACAGATTCAGACAAACAAACAGACATGCTGAAAATATTCAGATTCGATTCAGAGATGGCAGCACGTGTATTTCCGTAATATACCGAGTTCGAATATTATCATTTTTTTAATACAACCCACAAACATTCGTATAATAAAGTAAACGTGTAGGACATAACAAAAATGTTTGATTATCTTTTAAGCTTCATAATTATAACTGTACGGCACATCTGCTATGTTGTAATCATGGACACAATTTTGACCGGATTGATTCAAGATAATCGCAGATCAAATATCAACATTTAAAACAAAAGTGAAACAATATTATGAGAGTGTTTCGGAATAACCGACCTTTGATTATAATAACACTCGTAAACAACAAATCAGAAAACATCAATTATGCGGACATGAATGTTCATTGTCAGGTACTACATTTAATTTAATTTGTTTAGCTGACCGCACGAAGTTCAGATGACCTTCAGCATTCGGTCGTGTGTCTATAGTTAGTGTCTTGAATCAAAGAAAGCCCTTAACAAAAAGTTTTTTTTATATTATATAATTAAAAAAATTCTTCAAACCAAAGGTAAAAGAATAAATTAATTAATAATTATGAATTTTAACATATCAATTAATTTTTTTAAATACATCAAAATAAGCAACAAAAGTTATCTGCAATAATTACACAGGTCAACATTTGATATAAAACGAAACACTCGGAGTGCTATGGTGCTTTGGGGGATTTTCGGGTCGCTGATTACGATGAGCGGGTTGGTTAAGCTTCATCACATCAGGTTCAAGGTCATTTGAAGGTCAATGTGTCTTAATGCGACCGAAAAAATCTGAAAAATTCATGCGTATGTTTTCGAGGTCCCTGAGTACGATTCCGTAGTTTGTTTGACCTTTCGCCTTTGTTAAAAGTCATTTGAAGGTCATTTTATTTTAAGGTCAAATCGACATATTTCGACCAAAATATCTGCAACAAATTCATGCGTATGTTTTTAAGGTCTCAGAGTACGATTCCGTAGTTTGTCTGAGCTTACGATTTTGAAGTTACAAAAATGAAGCATTACCGCACGCTGTTGAAATGCAAAATTTACTGAGTTCTAGAGGAGCAATTTTCTTTATTTTTTTCTTGTCCAACAATGTCAAAATTAATATATCGAATATATTTTCTGTTTTTTTTTTTATTATTTATTTCATGGTTTATTCATAAGACATATTCCTTACCATATATTCAATGTATTGAAAAATTTGGTATATTTGGATTGACAGAGGTCACTACAGATCCGTAATTTGTACAAAACCTTCATAGTGCATAGCTTTTCAAATAATTAAACGAATTTTTTTGGATATTGCAAAGGATAATGATTATAAAAAAAAAAACGTTTGTATATTTCGACAAAAAAATAAAAATAAGAAAGTAACAGTTTTTGAGGTTATTGATGATACTCGGTAAACAATAATTGATCATATTTTGATCATAAAGCCATTTCATGATGCTTGAAACGTGAGTTGTTCGGGACCTCATTTTGCAAATATTTTAATTACGTTAGTTTTATCAACAATTTTCAGCCATTTGAAAACTTACAATTATATAACGTTATTCTTTCATATAGATTAAACATCTTAATTTGGTCAGCTTGAATTAGAAATCTTACATTTATTAATATACTTAAATTACACCGTACTAAAGCAAATGTATAATTATTATATTTAAAACATCATTTTTAGTTGTATTAATAACGTCTAAATTTAAATTATTTTACTTCGCATAAATAACGTTAATATGAAAACATCATTTTAGCTCATAGTACGAAGTACCGAAGAAGCTATAGCATTTTGTCGTGTGTCTGTAGCATTCTCGTATCCTTAACAAAAAGTGTTTGTCTCGTAGCCCAGATTCCAAAAATATATATCACTCATGCCCTTGGATCAAATTCATCGCTCGTAAGACATAATTTGTGATTTCTAGTGCTGCAGATATTCGATAAAACTGGTATTTGTTTATTCGTGACGCATACTATTCGAATATCAAATATTTGAACTATTCGAATATTCGAACTATTTGAAAATTCGAACTATTCGAATATTGGAACTATTAGATAATAAAATATTTACTCTTTTCGCATATATGAATGATTCGTAACGTTTATTTTATTTGCCTTGTTAATTTAGAGGATACAAAAGAAGGTTTGGAAAAGAGTTTTCGTACTTTGAATTTTTTATTAAATAAATGCAGTATCATGTTAAAAATAAAATACTCATATTGTGAAATATTCTGTATTTGTATGACGCGTAATTGTGCATGGCATACAATTATTATGCATTTGTATCGAGCGGCACAAATTTAGTTGACTTAAGGGGGTATTACTCTTTCGACGGCCTATTTCAGACGGTTTTCAGGAATTTTTTTTGTGGGTAAACTAAAACACTTGGGACCTTGAGCTTTTTTGCATCTTGTTTATTAATTCTTGGAATACAAAATGTATTTTTTTTTATGTATGTGGTCCATGTCGATCCGTCTCAAAATGGCGACCATGTCCGGCGCCTCAGTCTGTGCGGCCGGAAAGGTTTTGGCACTTTCCGCTATTTGAAACATAAAATCGAGTAGGTATTATTAATCTGCATTAAATTCTACGGAAATTGACCCTCAGGCGAAACATTTTATCGAAAAATGAGAAAATTGCAGCCGTCTGAACAAAAATTTCAATTTTCGCCTGTTTTTTTCAACTTTGAGGCGCTCTGAAAAATCCAATTTTCAATATTTTGCAACGACAGAGGTTCAATTTCCGTAGAATTTAATGCAGATTAATAATACCTACTCGATTTTATGTTTCAAATAGCGGAAAGTGCCAAAACCTTTCCGGCCGCACAGACTGAGGCGCCGGACATGGTCGCCATTTTGAGACGGATCGACATGGACCACATACATAAAAAAAATACATTTTGTACTCCAAGAATTAATAAACAAGATGCAAAAAAGCTCAAGGTCCCAAGTGTTTTAGTTTACCCACAAAAAAAAACCTGAAAATCGTCTGAAATAGGCCGTCGAAAGAGTAATACCCCCTTAAGACTAGAACTGCAGATGCTCGATGAAACTGGTTGTCTAATATTCGTGACGCATAGTATTTGAATATTCGAGTATTGAGTCAGCTAATATTCGAATATTCGATAACTTTACTATTTGAATATTTTCCGCAGCACACAGCAATTCATACTCAATATTATTTTGCATCCCATTTGAATCCGCTCGCAAAGGCCATATAAAATTATTAAATATTAAAAAAATTAATTTTAAATTATGCACTAGTATAATCTACAAAATATTGTAAGACTTTTTATAACTACAAATTCTACTAACAATTACAAGATATTTTATATCTACAAGATTTCATCATATTGTTTACCCAAAGCCCGAAAAAAATTATTAAATATTATAATTTGCAATTTTAAAATATGCACTAAAATTTCTTTTATCAAAGTAATCTATAAAAAATTGTAAGAATGTTTTGTTGTCCTGAACAATCTGCCCAGGTGCCCTGAGGGACGAAACTAGTATAATCTACAAAATATTGTAAGACTTTTTATAACTACAAATTCTACTAACAATTACAAGATATTTTATATCTACAAGATTTCATCATATTGTTTACCCAAAGCCCGAAAAAAATTATTAAATATTATAATTTGCAATTTTAAAATATGCACTAAAATTTCTTTTATCAAAGTAATCTATAAAAAATTGTAAGAATGTTTTGTTGTCCTGAACAATCTGCCCAGGTGCCCTGAGGGACGAAACACAGGTTCTTCTTCGCTGAATCGTGCTTTAAGGTCGCGTAAAAATGTCGATTTACGTCTTGATACAAATGAGAGAAATAATGTCGAAATTATGTCAACACACAAGTAATCAAATAATAATTCCTTTAGTACACTGATTCTATGATGTATCTAGATTGCTCTGAATACACTCGGAATGCTTCGTGTGCTGGTATCCACAACATTTTTTCAAATTGTTAACCAAAAGGCAATAATTATTAAAATCTGCTGCTCGCATAGTATATATTACTTATAAAGCGAGCAGGACGCGTAGGTGCGTTGTACCTAAGCTTGTATATTATGAAGATGAAACAAATTAAATATATACTCGTATATTCAATTTTAAATTTATAATTTTTACTAACATTTACGAAGTATAGGGATAACCTAAAAGTCGACCTCGATATTTCAACGGATTTACACGTTTTTACCTTCCATGAATCGAATGTGATTATTTTCGGAATTACGATTGTGTGCATGTATGTCTGTGAATGCTCTAGAGCCGTAATTGTATAATTGTGAAACTTCAAACTTAAGACTTGTATATGGTCTAGATGTGATACAATATGATGAGTTTTTCGGAGTGTCTGAACCTTGCAATTGTAATACCCGTAAATTATCAGAACAAAAATATATAATTTATTTAGTTTCATGTATACAAATCTTATTAACAATATATACATTCGATTGTCTTTAAATATTTATTGTGTCATTATTTGAACGTTGCACTGCAGAATTCATTATATATTTTTCTTTTTGACTACAACAATTTCTATTTTAGCTATCGGCTTCATTTGGTTTATAAATAGAATGTCCTTGTTAACTAAAAAATAAAGGTTGCATATATTTGCACGCATTACCTAAATTATGTATTTAGCATGATTATCATTTCTGAAATCTATTTGCATAATGTGCAGGTATATAAATAGACCAAATTGTATATTAAGTAATGCGGCTTTCATTGCTTTCATAATTTATGTATTTATTATTATTATTCTTTTACATTCCTATTCTATTTTACATTTGAAAATGTTTAAGTTTCAGTGGAGGATATGGATTGTGATTGAAAGGGTTTTCGGTAGGGTACGATTTAGATACTTGTGGAAATATGCGTTTCTTTTGTTGTGTGGGTGTCTTTATTTGTTGACTTGTAAATAACCAACATCACTTTAAATTTCTAAATAATGCTACCTATCGTTGTACTCGATATAAGTCAATTTTAGTATAATTTATTTATTCTGCATCCGATACGCATACAACATCCCTTTACTTCGTAAAGTAATTCAATTGTAGCATTACTTTTATTCATTATTTAATTTTATCATTGCTGTTCTTTATTTTTATTCAATTATTAAATATATCAGTTCTAGGCGTAAAATTCATACTTAAAATATGTAGGTTGCAAGTTACGTGTTTGTAGTACAGTGACCCTAGTATTTAAATAGGAAAATACGATGATAGGTGCAATTGATGAGTCGTCCCAAGGTGCGATACCTTCCCCTACAATATAATTTTTTTTTATTTAATATTTCTGGTAACTAGAAGTTCTTGTTGTATATTTGTACATTTAATTAAGTATTGATAATTAGCTCATCTATACATTTTTATTTAGCTTTATTTTAAAAATGTATGAATGTGCCCCAACTCATCCTGCTTGTATATGACTTAATAATTTTAAATAGAACCTAAGCCCGCTGAAAATTTTACAAAATCACAAGAATTACACAATTTAACAAACTGTCGGCCTTAAGAAAAACCATCAGGTCCATCTAGTTCGAAGTAATGCCGCCCCGCTCTCGGCTATTTTAGATGGTGGCGCTACCATCGACTTTGAATGTTCAAGCGTAACCAGTGATAGAAATCATGCACACGCACAGTATTAGAAATTAGCTATTTTTACGCTATAATCAAAGATATTCCATCGAATATAGACTGTTTATTGAATATAAAGGCATTACATGGACACATTGTTACACTTTTGCTTAAAGTTATATTTCTTAATTACATAAAACTACTCAAAACCTATCATGATTAAACAAACCTCGATTATACAAAAACCTACCTACTTTTTAAAGAAAAAAAAATATCAGTAAATTTGTAATTGCATAAATAATGCTTGGTACAAATGATATTCTTTTTGTATGTACAGTTTCGGAGATAAAAAATGAAAACTATAATAAATGACCTATTTTGGAGGTTTTTATTTTTTATTTATCTGAAACTGTAAATACAAAAAGTATAACATTTTTACCAGGCATTATTTATGCAATTACGAATTCACTGATTTTTTTTTTTCTTTAAAAAGTAGGTAGGTTTTTTTTTCGAACTTGATGTTTGACCTTAAGTCACGATCGTCGGTTATTTGAGGAATTTTAGTATTATTTATTTATTCTGCATCCAATGCGCATACAACATCCTTTTACTTCGTAAAGTAATGCAATTGTAGCATTACATTTATTCATTATTTAATTAAGTTAATTTTATCATTGCTGTTCTTTATTTTTGTTCAATTATTAAATATAATAGTTCTGGGCGTTAAATTCATACTTTAAATATGTCGGTTGGAAGTTACGTGTGGGTAGTGAGTGTGAATATCATGAGTGACGACGTGGATGACCCCCAGGTAGTTACCGGCAGTACGACGTAGGTATTGTGGTAAGTAGTGATGGGAAGAATCGAATACTTTTAAGATTCAAGTACTTTCAAGAATCAAATACTTATCCGAGTACCGAATACATGAGTACTCGGATGAATACACGATAAAGACAAAGAACCCCCCCCCTCCACCCTTCACGTAATATTAGCAATATGAACCCGTGGACGCAACTTGTAACCTATTTATTGCAAGCAAATCAATGAAATCATATATATATATTTTTATGTAGAATTTTAAATTGGATATCTTCGAAAAATATGGTCAGTTTATTATTTTCTACGGTAATTTTAAAGAAACCTAGCAGTATTTGTATAGCAAAAAAAAAAACGATTTTGTTGACTTATATATCTTAGATGTGCGAATTATTTATAATTCTGGTGAAATAAATATTTTATCTAGCAAATTAAGATAGAGTCAACGGGTTAACAAATAATAACGATTCACAATTCCCTACCTTTCGCAGGCAAAATTAAGCAGGTACATAACAGAGATAAAGATAACTACAATAAGAAAAATTACAGCGGTCGGAAATAGTACAACAAAGTACAGCGGCATCGGATAGATTGTGTAAGCACGATGAGACGCGTGATTATTTTTAGTGTGGCCTCCTGTAGTCCGGGAATGGAACTACACAAGAAAGCGCTGTATACCTTATGCATTACGTTAGCCGTCTGCATATGTTGGCTCTGTGCTTGTGATATGAATTCGGTTTGCCTGTCGCGTCGTTTATACGAATACTTTCCTGTGTTGCGGGTGACCTACTGTTGGCGTATTTATGAATAGATGTGCAGCTCCTATTTCTGAAAAGAGTATTCAAGCCGGAAGTGCATGTTTACTGCATGCATTATTTATTCTATCTCCAATATCACTAGAACGGCTACACTTACGGCAAATATAATTATGTTTATAAAGAAAGATATTTATATTTCGCACAACTTTTGTTTGAAAAGTTAGTTTAAACAAGATTTGGTACGCGTAAAACGCACCAACGCGCAGAGCTCGCCCTTAGGTAAAATATGCGTTGCGAGCAGTGGTTTTTAATTCTTATGGCCTTTTGGTTAACAATTTGAAAATATGTTATAGATATAAAAAGTCTTACATTTAATTTTAGATTATATTGATAAAAAAAAACTTTTAGTGCATATTTTAAAATTAATAATTATAATATTTAATAATTGTTTTCGGGCTTTGGGTTAACAAAATGCAAAAATCTTGTAGACATAAAATATCTTAGAATTTTTAGTAGCATTTTTAAGTTTATTATTTATTTTTATAAGGGCAGTATTAAGGGGGGCTCCAAATTTTAAGGCCCTATAACTCGGGAAGTATAATGGCGATTGGATTTATACTGCGAGCGGATTCAAAAGGGATGCCAAATAATATGTGAACCAAATTTAGATTAAATTGATAAAAAAAAAAATTTTTGGTGCAAATTTTAAAATTCAAAATTATAATATTTAATAATTTTTTTCGGGCTTTGGGTTAACAAAATGAAAAAATCTTGTAGATATAAAATATCTTAGAATTATTAGTAGAATTTTTAAGTGTTTCAATTATTTTTATAAGAGCAGTATTAAGGGGGCTCCAAATTTTGGGGCCCTATAACTCGGGAAGTATAAGTGCGATTGGATTTAAACTGCGAGCGAATTCAAATGGTATGCTAAATAATATGTGTACCAAATTTGGAGTGAATCACTCTGGTACCTTCAGAGGAGTAGAGGGCACAAATTTGGTCTTACGAGCGACCGAGCGAACGAGCGGGCGAGCGACGACTAACATCCAAGTATATAAGTTATATACATTTTCGGAATCAGGGCGACGAGACGAACACTTTTTCTTAATGAAATTTTTTGATCCGAGAATGCTACAGACACACGACCGAATGCTTTAGCCTCTTCGGTACTACGTACGGCGAGCTAAAAAAAGTGCATATTTAAAAATTCAAAATTATAATTTTTTAGCTTGCCGTACGTAGTACCGAAGAGGCTAAAGCATTCGGTCGTGTGTCTGTAGCATTCTCGGATCAAAAAATTTCATTAAGAAAAAGTGTTCGTCTCGTCGCCCTGATTTCGAAAATGTATATAACTTATATACTTGGATGTTAGTCGTCGCTCGCTCGACCAAATTTGTGCTTTCTACTCCTCTGAAGGTACCGGAGCGATTCACTCCAAATTTGGTACACATATTATTTGGCATCCCATTTGAATCCGCTCGCAGTTTAAATCCAATCGCCCGCATACTTCCCGAGTTATAGGGCCCCAAAATTTAGAGCCCCCCTTAATACTGCCCTTACGAAAATAATTAATACATTAAAAAATTCTAGTAAAAATTCTAAGATATTTTATATCTACAAGATTTATTCATTTTGTTAATCCAAAGCCCAAAAAAATTTATTAAATATTATAATTTTGAATTTTAAAGTATGAACTAAAAAATTTTTTTATCAATATAATCTAAAATTAAATGTAAGACTTTTTATAACTATAACATTTTTTCAAATTGTTAACCAAAAGGCCATAATAATTAAAAACCAATGCTCGCAACGCATATTTTACCTAAGGGCGAGCTCTACGCGTTGGTGCGTTTTACGCGTACCAAATCTTGTTTTTTCTGGCTTTGGGTTAACAATATGAAAAAATATTGTAGGTATAAAATATCTTAGAAATTTTAGTAGAATTTTTTACTGTTTTAATTATTTTTATAAGGGCAGTATTAAGGGGGGCTCCAAATTTTGGGGCCCTATAACTCGGGAAGGATAAGAGCAAATGGATTTAAACTGCGACCGGATTCAAATGGAATACGAAATACTATGTGTATCAAAATTGGTGTGAATCGCTCCGGTACCTTCAGAGGAATAGAGGGCACAATTTATAATATTTAATTATTTTTTTCGGGCTTTGGGTTAACAATATGAAAATATCTTGTAAAAATAAAATATCTTAGAATTTTTAGTAGAATTTTTGAATGTTTTAATTATTTTAATAAGGGCAGTATTAAGGGGGGCTCTAAATTTTGGGGCCCTATAACTCGGGAAGTATACAGGCGATTGGATTTAAACTGCGACCGAATTCAAATGGGATGCTATGTGTATCGAATTTGGTGTGAATTGCTTTGGTACCTTCAGAGGCGTAGAGGGCACAAATTTGGTCTTACGAGCGAGCGACGACTAACATCCAAGTATATAAGTTATGTACATTTTTGGATTCAAGGCGACGAGACAAACACTTTTTGTTAATGAAATTTTTTGAATCCGAGAATGCTACAGATACACGGCCGAATGCTTTAGCTTCTTCGGTACTTCGCCTCAAAATTTGGAGCCCCCCTTAATACTGTCATTATAAAAATAATTAAAACACTAACAATTCTAAGATATTTTATGTCTACAAGATTTTTTCATATTGTTAACCCACAGCCCGAAAAAAATTGTTAAATATTATAATTTTGAATTTTAAAATATGCACAATTCTTTTTATCAATTTAATCTACAAGAAATTGTAAGACTTTTTATATCTATAACATTTATTCAAATTGTTAACCAAAAGGCTTTAATAATTAAAAAGCACTGCTCGCAACGCATATCTTACCTAAAGGCGAGCTCTACGCGTTGGTGCGTTTTACGCGTACCAAATCTTGTTTAATGCATGCACTAAGTGAATTTATATGTTTTATACATTTTCTGAAAGGTGTTAGTGTGTAATTACAAAAACAGCTCTCCCTTGTTTCTTAGCCAATTAGATGTTTGTAAATCAGGGAAACGTCGGACGACGTGCTGTTTGTTCCTATGAGCCGGGGGTTTTTATGATAATGATAATTCATAATTCCTGAACATATTTCTAAAGTTTTTGATTATATATAGCTAATTATTAAAATTCTACACAAAATGAAACACAATTGAGGTCTTAATACTACGTATTAAGCGAAATAAAAATCTAGGGGATTTTTAGTATTTTAGGTTGGCAACAAAAATTGTATACTGTAGAAAACTGTGGATAACTTTACCGATATTCTCACTAGTGGTACGTCGTCGTTATCTCAAATCTCACTTCAATATATTGAGTTGAGACACTCAGAATAGGGGTCCAGTTACAACATTTAATAAAAGCAATAGACAAATTTTGAAATAATATTAGATTATTGAAGAGGCAGGAAAGCTAGTGCCGGTTTTTTCGCTGAAACAGGTGTTCAATGGAGTTCCGTGAAGTTAGCACCCCGACTTGAGGCACAAACAAAATAAATATTACCATTCGTTTGTGCTTTGTTTGTGCCTGTTTGTGCTTTAATTCCTGATTAAATCACCCTTCCCAAAATTGAGATATACCTATTTTGTTGTGAAGGGTGCCAACTTCACGCTGACACCCACAAGTTTGGATTCTTTTTTTAAATTCATATATCGTTTGTGCTTTGTTTGTGCCTGTTTGTGCTTCAATTCCCGATTAAATCGCCCTTCCCAAAATCGAGATATACCGATTTTCCTGTGAAGGGTGCCAACTTCACGCTACGCCCCAAGTTTGGAAATTTAATTTTTTGCAGTCATAGATCGTTTGTGCTTCGTTTGTGCCTGTTTGTGCCTCAATCGCCGATTCGATCACTCTTCTCATAATCGAGATATATCGATTTTGCTGGTTAGGGTTACAAGTTCATTTTTTTTCATTTTTACATACATGGCTTTTACTCTAATTCCCAATTAAATCACTCTTCCCGAAATCGAGATATACCCACAATTTTGGAATGCAAATTGTTGCCTATTTTTGCGCATGTTACAATTGCTTTGAAACTATATCAATATCCAGGGAAGTTTACATGTGAAATAGCTATTTTTTAAGGTGATCTCACTAAATGGTACATTTTCCAAAAAATTTAAACATAACTTGCTAGAAATTTTAATATCTTCAACTTTTGTATATATAATAAGTAGCATGAGCAAAGTATTACTTCTGGTTAAAATATAGCTTTCAAAAGTAGTTTTGGGTGTAGAGCAATCTCAGACACACAAACACACAGACGTAATTTCGAAAATATTCAGAAACGATTCAGGGAAGCTCAAAATGTGTATTTCCGTTCAAATCTCGAGTTCGGAATGTTTCGAAAAAAAAATTAGGGCTGCGCCGAATATTCGGTTTGCTTTTGTATTCGGTATTAAATTGTATGCAATCTAAAGTATGTATATATATACAAATTATTATTATTTTATATTTATAAGGTCAATTTTTATTTGTTTGTGTTCATTATATGTAGCTATGTTTGTTGAATAATGAATAAAACTAGGAATAATGATTCTCCTAATATCATTGATTTACCTTAGCATAACTTTCAATGTTCTTCTTCCTCACTTAAGCTAATATAATGAAGATTTGTGAATAACCGTTGATAAACAAATAATATTGCATTAGAATGACAAAATAATTGTAAAATTTACCCTTTTAAATACAATCTAATAGACTACAGTGACGCGACCTAATTTACCTTTGATATTTTATTTAAAACACACGACCGATTGCATTAGCTTCTTCGGTACTTCGTACGGCGAGCTAAAAATCACAAATAGATCGACAAAACGTGTTTCAAGCGTAATTATATATATATATATATATATATATATATATATATATATATATATATATATATATATATATATATATATATATATATATATATATATATATATATATATATATATATATATATATATATATATATATATATATATATATATATATATATATATATATATATATATATATATATATATATATATATATATATATATATATATATATATATATATATATATATATATATATATATATATATATATATATATATATATATATATATATATATATATATATATATATATATATATATATATATATATATATATATATATATATATATATATATATATATATATATATATATATATATATATATATATATATATATATATATATATATATATATATATATATATATATATATATATATCAAAACTGAACTATATTCTGTGTACTATTTGGGCACACGGTGCCCGCGGGTGACCCTAGTTTTAATATAACTAATAACAAATATTTATTAGAAAGTTATTAACATAATGCTTAGTGCTCGTCGTTTAACAATTGTAAATGCGAACTGTGTATTATAGTGGCCATTTTATGAAAACATGGTCACACAAATGATGTAGTGCACTACAATATTACGTACGCACTACAATATTAATTATTTTAAAATAATTATATATTTTAAATATGGTAGTTCTGGGTTCAATATCTAAAAAATATTATAGTTATAACAAATTTAAAATTTTATACAAAAAAAAAACCCATCTAAAATTCATAATCAATTTCTAAAATAATATTGAATTTATCGAAATGGTTAGTCTGGCATGTTATGTTGGCTATATTATTTATAGATCAAATAAAATTCAACGTTTTCAGAGATAGTAAAGTCGACTTATAACGAAAAACGACAAATGAAAATTATCTAGCATTGTATGCAGTGAAATCGGCTGATTATCATAACTGCATATGAAGAACTTACGAATAAATTAAACATGAAATTAAATAAAAAAATTAATGTAGAGGAAGTGAAGAGAGTAAACTTACAAAATTAAGATCACAGTTTATAGAAAATATGGGAAAAATAAAAGCTTCCCAGGCAAGTGGAGCTGGAGCTGATGATGTGTATAAACCTACGTGGTTTCTGTTCAAACGCTTGCAATTCATTGTTCCGCACATTAACATTATACAAAGGAAAGGAAAGAGTAATTTGAACAATACAATTGCAACTTCATCTTGCATGGAGTATGGTAACACAGGAACTGATTTCTGAATCTATAGAATCACAATCACAGGTAACTAATCAATAATTTTTTGTTATAACTTATTAAGATTTTCCTTTGAAAAAGAATATAAAAATTAATATTTATATTAGATAGAGTTTAACGATTTGATTAACGGGGAAAATATTCAGTTGCTTCCTGCATCGCCGGAATCATCGATATAAAGGCGGTATCACATTACGAGGATATCGATATCCTCTTCCTTTAGGAGATACCGATGATCGATATCTGTTTCTATCACATTAGCAAATTGACATCAGAAATTTAGTAAATTTATTTACTTGGTGGTGGTGTATTCAATTTGGTTTTAAAAATGATATTTAAACAAGCAGAGATATTTTAATTTTCTTTCTTGCATTCGCCATTTTAAAATAAATATAATTATCAACCAACACGACCAGTATATAAATCTACAATGAATGCAAACAACACAATTGACAGCTAACAACAAAACCAGGGACATTTCTTTAAGTTGCGCATGCGCACAACACAAGACATCGATAAGCCAAGGAATACGAACACGTTTCATATTTAAACGCCTATTATTTGCTCCCTATCACATTAGAAATGACACCGGAAAACTGAAAAAACATCGCAAAATCGATGTCAAACTATCGATATCCTCGTAATGTGATACCGCCTTAAGATGGAAGCAGAACAGAGGGTCCGGAGACGTTGAGAGCAGATACTTCTACACCTACGTCCAGTTGGTTTAGTCAATCAAAAGAGCCGCGTCAAGCAATGAAAAGAAAAATGAGTATACAGACGGATGAGTTTTTTAAAGAAGCCAGACAAGCAGTGCAACAATTAACAGCTGTACCTATGAATGTCCCATCGATTAATGTTGACTAACTGGATTTTTTTTTTAATTATTTAAAAGCAGAAACCAGACAAGAATATGAAAAAAATTGTTTCAATGCAATTTTGGAAGCAAAACATTAATTTCCATAGGTTTTATGCAGTCAGGATATATATATATATATATATATATATATATATATATATATATATATATATATATATATATATGTAAGAAGGATCACGGATGTGCGGTGTATTGGGTAATAGTTATGGGAAATGAAACTCCATAAACTATTTATGACTCTTTAATTTTCAGAATCAATATTTCGCAAGAAATTCCTTGCTTCTTCAGGATTCATAAATTGTGAGTTCAATATTTAAAATTGAGCAAATTTTGTTACAATTGTTATATTTTAAAACCATATTTAAATTTTATTACGTTAAGTTAGTTTATAATCATGGTTGTTGTATGTTTTATTAGGAATTTAAGTTAAATTTTAGTTACATTTATAAATTTGTTGAAGATATTGTGTTTGACATTGTTGTTTTTAGCTCGTCGTACAGTAAGTACAAAAGAGCTATAGTGATTGGTCGTGTGTCTGTAACATGCTCGGATCGAAAAAAAATCTATACAAAAAGTTCTTGTATTTTCGCCCTGAATCCAAAAATATATATAACTCATATACTTGGATGTATGTATCTCGCTCGCTCGCTCGATCGCTCGGTCGGTCCGTCGTAAGACCTGAGTTTGTGACCGCAACTCGTCTGAAGGTACCGGGCCGATTTTAATGAAATTTGGTATACATATAATTTCCATGCCCGTGATGTTCCCGTCGCATTTTAAATCCAATCGTCAGTACAGGGCCGGCGTTATAGGCCCCCAAAATTTGGAACCCTCTTCAATACTGCCCTTAGTCAACTTTTAAAAAATTTAGAATTTTCTACTTAAAATTCTAAGATATTTTATGTGATTAAAGTTTTTGCAAATTGTGAGCCCATGGGCTTAAAAAAAATTATATAAATATATTTTGAAGTATATCAGACATTGATCGCCATCTGTTAGTGAAATGAAAAAGTTGTCTATTTGACAGTAATTTATTGGTTATATTTTCCAATGTATAAACCATTTGCTTCTGTGTTCTAATTAATAAAATTAGGAAATGTTCATTTAATAATTATCAATATCCTTGGCAAATCACGAAACAAACGATATTAACGTTACCCATGTGGATGTGTGCAATTTTAAATGTGGAGTTTTTGGAAATTAAAACTGTTATGGTACAGGAATAAATAAATCAAAGGGATCATAATTGGTTAGATTGGTTCAATGGGCTATGTGAGTATAATGTCGATGATTAAGAATTATATACGTAAACTTAGAAATTTATTCATTTCATATTAAATGCCGATGAAATATCATAACAACAATAAGATTTGTACTATAATAATTGCTATCGCTTTTAGTTTTGTATTTATTGATGTGACCGCGCTCGCCGGAACGGCGAGCTGATAGCACTGGCGCTAGCGCCAATGCTTGTTTGAAGAACAAACACTTAAAAAAACGAAAAACGCAACACGTGTGTTGTTGAGGTTTGGTTAGTGTGACACACTTGTTTGTCTATATGACAACGCACAATGTCAAGGTTACAGGGTAAATTAGCGCACAAGTAAAACAATTCGTTGATATTTAGGTACTAGGGTCACCCGTGGGCACCAGGTGCCCATATGGTATACAGAACATAGGTCAGTTTTGACTGATGCCGAATTTTCATGTAATTTAATAATAATAACACGGTTTTTCTTCATTTTGTATCGTTTGACTATAATAGTAATACAAATGTCCACATCGCAAATAATAATAAAGAAAAAATCGAGTTTTCTTTGAACGCTATTTTGTTCTTAGATCACAATGCTGAGATTAACTAATTGATCGCTTATCATGAACTGTGTAACATCCGATAAATTTAAACTAAATTTTGTTTAACTTTGATTTTAACCTTGTATGGTGCATATGTGTTGTATCTTTTAGACAGTTTCCATGATTGTATATAAAAAACAGGATTATACATTTACTTACGATTGCTGTTTATTATTTGAATCGATTATTCAAAAAATATGTATTGCAAACCGTATTTACACAACATATTTAATGATTTGACATTTGATTCATTATTGTTTTTGATTTAAATAATCAGGCTAGATTCCGAATTTTGCAGTATTAAATTGCATTGTCACAACGGCAGTTTTAAAAGTGATGATAATTAGTTATATGCTAAAATACAATGGATTGTGCCATCAAAAATAAAAGAATAAAATTGCCAACCAAACATGTTTCTAAATATGTTTGAATTATCTCTTCAACATTTTATTTCTCTAATAATCAGAATTATAAATTTACTTACTTGCAGTTATTATAATTTGACGAACTATAAAATCTTACCGCAACTCATATTTTCAAAAATCACTGCTTCTTGGACATTTTGAAGTGAAAAATATTAACTATGAATTAAAATAAATGTACAGAAACACGTATTTGCTAAAAATATTTGCTAATTAGGCAATAATATACACTTATTTCATATTATATACTTAAAAATTGAAATTATAACATGCTACTCCCCTTAAACTTAAGATTAAACTTTGAATTGAAGATTTATCACACAAAAACCAATTTTGACTGATTTCATTCTGACGTTTGATTCGTTTTTGTCTATTTCAAAGCAGACTGAGCCTTCAGTAGAGTAGTGATTGTTTTATTTCAGTATAAACTATTTGATTATTTTTTATAACATTATTAAGAGTCGCCATGGTGCAATGGCTAAGTGTCATGCCTTTCTCTCTGGGAGGTCGTGAGTTCGAACCCCGTCTATGCCAATCTGCATTTTTACAAAAAAAAGCGTTCTACACATACACACTCACATACACACTCACATACAAACATTTCTGGGTTATAATATTAATGATACAATTTATTTTATTAATAAAAAAGAAAATACATTTTCTAAAAATAAAAAACCAAATAAAAAATATATAAAACAGTATATAGTAAATAATATAGGAACTTCTTTTTAAGATACCAACCCTTACTTTTAATATACGAACATAATTATATATATATATCACCATTGGGATAATTATGCAAAATAGTGATATGCACATTAAATGTGATATGCCTGGAGTATTGAGTTATATTTTTTAATATCGAAAAACACAATAAACCATTCAGGATTTTTAATTGAACCAATAATTATTATTATTGGCTGAAAGCCCATAGATCCAAGTTTATTTTTTTCTGATGACATGTTGTACATCGTTGACGTTCTAAAACAAATTTTATAAAAAATGCATTACAATATTGCGTACCGAATTCAAATATAAGGTCAAACTGTCGATGATGGGCCTCACGTCCAAAATGGATGAAACTTTGTGGAAAAATCCGCAAAAAAATTAGGATTATGGGAAAAATAATCGCATGTGGGGGAAACCCTTGGATGACCTTGAAATTAATTAATTTGTTTTTATAGCTATTTATCAATTACAATCAATCTGTGCGTGCCTAAGAGTGTGTGTTTCTCCAGCCACGATTTCTGTTACCAACTTCAAAATAACAAAATCCCCTTGATTGATTTTGGCTCTACTATTAATACAAAATTACTTCCCATCACTTAAAAATTAAACAACCACAACGTAACCACAAACAGTGATTTTGTGTGTACAAACGAATTATTTACATTTTCGCTGTTTGTGGTTACGTTGTGGTTGTCTAATTTTTAAGTGATGGGAAGTAATTTTGGTTTTAATCGTTGCGCTAAAACCAATCAAGGGGATTTTGTTATTTTTAGGTTGGTAACAGAAATCGTGGCTGGAGAAAAGGGTGAAACTGTCGATGATGGGCCTCACGTCCAAAATGGATGAAACTTTGTGTTAAAAATTATAATATTTAATCATTTTTTTCGGGCTATGAGTTAGCAATATGTAAAAATCTTGTAGGCATAAAATATCTTAGTATTTTTAGTAGAATTTTTGAGTGTTTTACACACAAACACACTCAAACAAACACACTCACACAAACCCACTCACACACACACACACACATACACACACTCTTAGGCACGCACAGATTGATTGTAATTGATAAATAGCTATAAAAACAAATTAATTAATTTCAAGGTCATCCAAGGGTTTCCCCCACATGCGATTATTTTTCCCATAATCATAATTTTTTTGCGGATTTTTCCACAAAGTTTCATCCATTTTGGACGTGAGGCCCATCATCGACAGTTTGACCAAATATAATATAGGTATATGAAAACATAAAATGGATACATACTTTTACTTCTAAATGGAAGAAGTGTCGTCTTTCAGTCGATGTAAGCTTCCAATGCTACTTATTTCCAGTGGATGTTTTCATTGGAATTTTAGCAGTCGAAGGATGTATTGTTGTCATAAATGCAAATATGAATACATCCCGTTGTTCTAAGTAAACAAAATTTCGTTATTAAATAAATTTATTTAATTAAAACAAAATGATAATGACCATTTTCTAAATTTTTGGTATTCCTAATATGTTCTGGTGAGGTTTCTGTGATTCTTGAATAAATAATTGGTATTATGTATAATATTTCGGATTAATCTGGATAATAATGAAGAAAATCGTTTTCTACCTAAGGAATATAAAATGGAACAATATTAAAATTTCAATTGTCGTTTTACCGCAGTATGTTTCTCTTACTCCAGGATTCCTTCTATTTCCGTCAATTTTACTCACAGAGTGATCACAACCACAAACTAAATAACTACATAAGAACACAAAGTAAATCGAAATACTGAATACAACTACGATGTGTAGGAATGGTGTACGATGCGTATGAACGTGTTCTGACTTGCATCGTGTGGCGATATGAAGACGCGTGGGGCCGTTTTTGCGCGTCAATGAATGTAGTTAACAAATCAAATTGCTATCCACACAATGCAAAATAAGCATATTTAACATAATATTTGTATGCTCTACAATTTTCAATAGTATATATTGAAAAAATGCATTTCGGAATTGTCGGAACTGTCACCTAGTAATAATAATATAACAAAAACGAATGTTCCCATTAAAATGCAAATTGTTGTTTTAGATACTGTTGTAAATTGTTCCGTTAACATCAAGGCATGATTAGTTTACTATAATAAATATGTTATTTCTACATATCAAGCAATAGAGTGCACATCGAACAATTTGTTATTTAGTCTTCATCCAATAGTATAGACTCCATTTCAAATATGTATGGATAACTAGATAGCTGTTTTATACACCACATCAAGCGTACGGTATACATCTGTTTCTAACAATAAGTTTTGGTTATTTTAACAATTCAAATTTAGTTAACAATTTAGAATTGATACAGTAACAAAATAAATTGTGTATTATAGCCAAATAGCTGTTAACTGAAACAAAATTTCGTTGTAAATCTTACCAATCCATTCACCAATTGTTGAATTGTCGGTTTTACAAAAGTTTTCTTTCAGTGTAGTCGCATTGTAACCTTGTTTAAAATATAGAATACATTTTTAAAAATCAAACTCTCCGAGTCGTTGATTTAATGTATATATAAATATATATATATATACATTTTATTTTTTCAATAATATTTAAATTGAGTGTTAAATAAAAAATATTGTTATATTTTTGATAATATTTATTTCATAAATTTTATTACAAAACATTTATTTGTCTTATTAAACAATATTAATATTGTTGATTCTTAAGTAACATTATTTTGCCATGGTACCTGCCCAATACCATTGAAATAGTTTTTAAATTCATTTCTATAACCCCCACATTTGAAATTGCACGCATGGGTTCGTTTCGTGATTAGCCAAGGATATTGAAAATTATTTGATGAACATTTCCTAATTTTATTAATTAAAACACAGAAGCAAATAGTAAATATATTGGAAAATATAATCAAACAAGATTTGGTACGCGTAAAACGCACCAACGCGTAGAGCTCGCCCTTAGGTAAAATATGCGTTGCGAGCAGTGCTTTTTAATTATTATGGCCTTTTGGTTAACAATTTGAAAATATGTTATAGGTGTAAAAAGGCTTACATTTAATTTAAGATTATATTGATTAAAATTTTTAGTTCATACTTTCAAAATTATAATATTTAATAATTTTTTTCGGGCTTTGGATTAACAAAATGAAAAAATCTTGTAGATATAAAATATCTTAGAATTTTTAGTAGAATTTTTAAGTGTTTCAGTTATTTTTATAAGGGCAGTATTAAGGGGGGCTCTAAATTTTGGGGCCCTATAACTCGGGAAGTATACGGGCGATTGGATTTATACTGCGAGCGGATTCAATTGAGATGCCAAATAATATGTGTACCAAATTTAGATTATATTGATAAAAAAATAATTTAGTGCATATTTTAAAATTCAAAATTATAATATTTAATTTTTTTTTTCGGGCTTTGGGTTAACAAAATGAAAAAATCTTGTAGACAAAAAATATCTTAGAATTTTTAGTAGAATTTTTATGTGTTTCGAATATTTTTATAAGGGCAGTATTAAGGGGGGCTCCAAATTTTGGGGGCCTATAACTCGGGAAGTATACGGGCGATTGGATTTTAACTGCGAGCGGATTCAAATGGGATGCCAAATAATATGTGTGTCAAATTTGGAGTGAATCGCTCCGGTACCTTCAGAGGAGTAGAGGGCACAAATTTGGTCTTACGAGCGACGACTAACATCCAAGTATATAAGTTATATACATTTTCGGAATCAGGGCGACGAGACGAACACTATTTTTGAGTGAAATTTTTTGATCAGAGAATGCTACAGCACACGACCGAATGCTTTGGCTTCTTCGGTACTACGTACGGCGAGCTAAAAAATAACTGTCACGTAACTTCTTCGTTTCACTTATAGGTGACGTTCAATGTCTGATATACTTCAAAATATATTTATATTATTTTTTTTAAGCCTATGGGCTCACAATTTAAAAAAACATTAATGACATAAAATATCTTAGAATTTTTAGTAAAAAATTCTAAAGAATTTAAAAGTTGACAAAGAGCGGTATTTAGGAGGGCTCTAAATTTTGAGGCCCTATATCGCCGGCCCTGTACTGACGATTGGATTTAAAATGCGACGGGCGTGGAAATTATATGTATATCAAATATGATAAAAATCGGCCTTGTACCTTCAGCGGAGTTGCGGCCACAAAGTCAGGTCTTACGACCGACCGAGCGAGCGAGCGAGCGAGATACCTACATCCAAGTATATGAGTTATATATATTTTTGGAGTCAAGGCGAAAATACAAAAACTTTTTGTTAAGATTCTTTATTGATCCGAGATTGTTACAGACACACGACCGATCACTATAGCTCTTTTGTACATTCTGTACGGCGAGCTAATTAGATTTTCTAATATACATTTGTAAAAGAAAGTAAAAGGATTTCATATTATTTTATTGTATATTTGAAGTAGAACTACGTCTTTACCATAAACAGGGCAAAGGTTGTTTGTTTGATAAACTGTCGTTTTAATATAGTAAAATTAGAATAATTTATGCTATTCCTTTCATAGTCGCCATTCGAAGCGCCTAAATTGTTATTCGGCCCACAATTTACTGATGGCCATACAAAGTTCATATGTCCATTTGAATTATGCTAAATATACACCTATGAACTGCCGCATTCCAAATTTTTTTTGACCTAGAACTACATCTACCCCGCCTTACGTGACAATTTATTTTACGATTATTCTTTTCTACATGAACATTATAACCATTCGTATAAAAGATCACAACATTTAACAATTATTTCCAGGAACCGCGTAACCAGATCCCTGAAAAGGTTACTTTTGTACTAATTCGGAACGAGTAACCGCATCCACGGTTACTGTGGTTACCAATTTTGAATATACTATTAGTAGCCAAATAATTACTATAAACCGTATCAATTTATTTTTAAGCGTAAAAATTCAATATTTAATTTATATTGAATTTTTTAAATAAGAATTTCAAATTTCGAACTAACATTTTGTAGCCTTTGTACTATTTTACGTGAGAATTGGGAATTATAATGAATCGTATATTCAATAAATAATTGTATTGTTAGAAAATATATACATAATGCTATGAATTAAAGATATGTTATGTTCTACTTGTGGTGGTATAACGAGTTTTTACATATTCATACAAAATTAACATATTTTTAATAATTAAAATATCGTAAAAGAATATCGTCCAATTTCCAAAAATTATTATTATTATTATATATATATATATATATATATATATATATATATATATATATATATATATATATATATATATATATATATATATATATATTACTTACTTTTACGAAGTAATAAGTAAGTCTTGTAATAATGAAAACTTTCGAACTCGAGATATCAACGGATATACACGTTTTAATCTTCACTAAATAAAATGTGACTATTTTCGGAATGACGTCTGTCTGTCGGTGTGTGTGTGTGTTTGTGCGTGTGAACGCTCTAGAGCCAAAACTGTCGAACCTAAAATTATGAAACTTCACACTTAAGACTTGTATATGGTCTAGTTGTGCACTTTCTATTTTTGAAAAGAATATTCAAACCGGCAGTGCATGTTTACTCTATTCAGTTTTTGTTCTATCTCTAATATCACTAGAACGGCTGCACTTACAGTAAAAATAGTTATGTTCATAATGAAAGATATAAATATTTTGCTTTTTTTTTGTTTGAAAAGTTTCTTCAATAAATGTACCAGTTACGAGAAAATTGCTACTAAAAATCATAAGTATCTTGTTTATGTTGTCATGGATTCGAATGTAGCTTAATTAATCGGATCATCTGCGCCTCTCAATATTTCGACAAGAAAACAAAATACATTGAATTAGATAAATGATATTTCAGAATATTTCTGTAGTGTATTGGTTAGTTGTGATAGCTAATACTTGAAAATCATTAGAAATTGGTATTGGTATAATTCATTTATATAAGGTAAGCTTGGTCTTCATATTATATCTGTTGGATTATTATTTCCTAATATTATATTTCCATAATCAATAAATATTGATGATACAATATTTGATAACAGTTTGTTTGGAATATATATATATATATATATATATATATATATATATATATATATATATATATATATATATATATATATATATATATATATATCTAGTTCAATCTGCGTAAAAGAAAATCGAGTGCAGGCCACTCCAGATATTTTTATTTTGTTATCAAATACTGTTTTGTCAATATTAAATATAAATTGAAAACTACGTAAAAGAAAGTCCTGCGTTGGCCACAACCCATTTTTATAATCTACAAAAAATTGTAAGACTTATAATATCTACAACACTGTTTCAAATTGCTAATCAAAAGGCCATAATAATTAAAAACCACTGCTCGCAACGCATATCTTACCTAAAGGCGAGCCCTACGCATTGATGCGTTTTACGCGTACCAAATCTTATTTTTAGTGTAGTTATCTTTATCTCTGTTATCAACATGCTTAATTTTACCTATGAAAGGTAGGAAATAATGAAAATTGAAACATAGTTATGTGTAAATTGCTAATATTAGGTAAGGGGGGGGATACTCGGTACTCGGATAAGTATTCGATTCTTAAAAGTATTCGAATACAGAGTATTCGAATCTTCCAATCACTAGTTATTTACATAATGAATGATATTCATATATTGCAAAACTTTTGTTTAAAAAAAGGTCTTCAAAAAATGTACTAGTTACGAGAAAATTGCTACGGAAATCTTAAATATCTAATTTTCGTGCATTAATAACGTAATGCATCAATAAAGGGTCCTACTGCTTAAAAAAGGATATTATATACTCAGTGCACCAGATAAAAATATATGAATTTGGTTAAAAAGTACTCATTTTTAACAATTTAACAAATTCTAAGTCGGTGTACTAGTGCGATGATGATGTATAATTCGCATCCCATCAAGAATCCAGTGTTCCATTACATTTTCCTTCTTTATATTATTTTATCAAAGCAAATTAAAATCAATAACAATGACACTTAGAATTGTTTCATTGAATATGTAAAATGAAGATATTATCATTATGCATATTTCGTATCAAATTTGATTATAATGATTATTGTTTTTGTGAATATTATATAAGCTACTAGTGTATAGAATAACCGACATATGCAAAGAAACAATTCTAAGTGTCATTGTTATTGATTTTAATTATGTTTGGTATACATATATATATATATATATATATATATATATATATATATATATATATATATATATATATATATATATATATATATGTATCCCAAACAAGCTGTCAAGCTAGCCAATACTCTACCGAAATATTCTAAAATGTCATTTATCTAACTGAGTCTACTTTGTTTTACTGTCCAAATATTAACAGACGCAGATGATCCGATTTATTAAGCTACATGCGAATCCATTTATTGAAGAAACTTTTCAAACAAAAGTTGTGCGAAATATTAATATCTTTCATTATGAGCATAACTAATTTTGCCGTAAGTGTAGCTGTTCTAGTGATATTGGAGATGGGACAAAAATGCATAGAGTAAACATGCACTTCCGGTTTGAATATTCGTTTAAAAAATAGGAGGTGCACATAAATTTCATAAATTTACGATCGACATTTTTGGCTTTAGCACGTACACACACACACAGACGTCATTCCGAAAATAGTCACATTCAATTCAGGGCAGACCAAAATCTGTATTACCGTAGAAATCTTGAGTTCGCAATTATTCATGAAAATAAGTAATTATTACATCGTAAAAGAATGGGATTTTATATTTATTTTATTTTGCATGGATTGTATTCCAATTATTAAAAATATGTTAATTTTGTATGAATATGTAAAAAATCGTCATTGCACCACAAGTAGAACATAACATATCTTCAATTCATAGCATTATGTATATATTTTCTAACAATGCAATTATTTATTGAATATACGCTTCATTATAATTCCCAATTCTCACGTAAAATAGTACAAAGGCTACAAAATGTTAGTTTGTAATTTTAAATTATTTAAAAAAAATTCAATATAAATTATATATTGAATTTTAACGTTTAAAAATTAATTGATACGGTTTATAGTAATTATTTGGCAGCTTAATTCATATGTGTCATTATCTCCCTATCAAGAGCTTGAAACTTGATGTATAACACTTCCAGTCTCCAATCAGAAATCGTAAATTGTTTCTTATTTATTGTTACTAAATAATTTAATCAATCTATATTTAAATATATATATATATTTGGGGCAATGTGCGATATTCAAACGGCGCCAGTACTTTTCGAACACAATCTTAAGATAAACCAACAGATGCATTTATAGTTTAGAGAAACTCCGCTAGAAATCATATATGTTTTTACGCTACAATTAAATATAATATTTCCTCGAAAAATATCTTTATAATTAGAAACATCATATTGTTATGTTCAATGATATAGGTTATAGGGCGTACACATAGACGTCATTGCGAAAATAGTCAAAATACATTGAGAAACACTCAAGACGGATATTTCCATTCATATTTTATATCCCATATAAATTGTAATAGTAAATAGTAAAATATATATTTTATACATACGATTTGTTATAATGTTTATGTAAATATGAATAATCATAAAATCGATTTCGTTTTACGTCAAAAAGAATTTGAAGTGCGTCAGTTAGGTGAATATGTAGTAAAAGTCAAAAGGAAATGTGAACTTAGTATGGGTGTCAGTGTATTGGGAACCGAATATCAATTTGGTCGCTTTGATCGGCGACCTTGAAATAAATAGCATAAATAAATGAAATTATTCTAATTTTACCAAATGAAATCGACAGGTTGTCAAGATGAACTTTGGAACAAATGCCCCCTGCCCTGTAAAGACGTAGTTCTACGACAAGAATAACATGAAATCTTTTATTTTCTTAAACGAATATACGATATATACATAGAATATTTCCTAATTTTTGTAAGGTTTTTCTTAATGGTTTATTCGTGTCATTTAAGTGGGCATTCACCTTTTGCGGATTCAAAAAATCGATTTTTTATTTTTTGCAGAATCGGACACTTTGAAGTGTTGACTATGGGTTTCTGAAGCCGTTTTTCGAAGTTCGAGTTGGAAATATGTGAAATTGCGATTTAAAAAAAACAATGTTTTTGCTCAAACAAGGCGTTTTCGCGCGCGTCAGCCTGAAGTTGAAACTTTAAACGCGTTTATCTCGAAACCATATTTTTTAAATCGCGCGGTAGAATATCTCAACAACGAATTAACCGATTTAACTCTCGATAAGCGCATCTTAAAGGTAATTTTCTAAGAGTTGATCCTCGATGAGGTGTGTCCGACAATTATTAATATTTTTTAAGGCCCGTCAAAGGAGAAAAAAAGTGGCAAAAAATGACACTTTGCGTACGATGGTCGCCATTTTGCTAATTATGGTCCAAATGGAGGATCAATTCCTAGACAATTTAATATACTTTAAAACCCTTTTTTTTTTTAAATAACTGGGACCAGAGTTATGCTACCGCGCGCCTAAATTGAGCTGCCCACTTTGGACTTGGACATCTTCGCCGCGACTAAACGTACTCGACTTTAAAAATTACCTTATTAAAGAGAAAAGTTGAATAAATACGATACAAAAAACCGCGTGCGAATATCTCAAACGTACCCTGAGAAAAAAAAAGTAAAAAAACAGCTTTTTTTTTGTGCTCAAAAGGTGAATGCCCCCATATGGAGGAAGGAAAATAATTTATTCGAAATAATGTACAATTTGCTGAAAAATCGCTTTTGAAAATTTTACGTTTACATTTTCCATTTACACATGGATATTGTTACATTGTAATGGTAGAATAAATTTAAAACACAATATGACTATATATGAAGTCGAGTGAAGGGCACTCCAGATATTTATTTCTGCAATTTTATACAATATTTTTGTTAACATATGCGAGTATTGCTCAATGCATTTCTTTTAAAACAATAAAAATTATATAATGACAGACGTTAGTTGTTATTGTTCCTTATAGGAATTTATATAAGGAAGTATTGTAATCATGAAACTCTTCGAAATCTAGATTTAAACGGAAATTCACGTATTGATCATATCTAAATCGTTTCGGATTTGTATCGGAATGACATCTGTGTTAGTGAACGCTCTAAAACAGTGTTTCCCATACTTATTTGGCCTACTGCCTACTTTTCAGAAAAACAAGAACTGGCGCTAGCGCCAGTGCTACCAGCAATAAATCCATTACTAAAAGCGATAGCAATTCATTATTGGAACATATTCAAATTATTGTTTTATACAATATTGTATTAATATACGGCGAGTCTTTAAAATTTGGTTTATGTTGTCTTGAATATTTGATGACATTTCTTCTGCATTTAATATAAAATAAATGAATTTCTGAGTTTACGTATATAATTCCAAATCATCGACATTATAATCACAGAGTCGACTGACCCAATCCAACCAATTATGATCCCGAGATTTATGTATTCCTGTACCATAACAGTATTAATTTCCATAACCCCACATTTAAAATTACACACATGCGTTAATATCGTTCGTTTCGTGATTAGCCAAGGATATTGAAAATTATTTGATGAACATTTTTTAATTTTTATTAATTAAATCACAAAAGCAAATAGTTTATTTATTGGAAAATATAACCAAAAAAATTACTGTCACATAACTTATAGATGGCGTTCAATGTCTGATATACTTCAAAATATATTTATATTATTTTTAAGCTTATGGGCTCACAATTTAAAAAAACTTTAATGTCATTAAATATCTAAGAATTATTAGTAAAATATTCTAAAGTACTCAGCGCCCCCTGGAAATCTACATTCTTTAAGCGAGCAAACAGAAAGATATACGTATCTATATTTCTACCTACGTTCTAAAATATAGTAAAGATATATGTTGTAAATAAGACACCTTGAAGATTGAAATTGTAAAATAATTTATTATAATCACAGAAAATTAATATAACGAAGGATAATATGAAAATAAAAATAACGTATAACTTTAAAAATAATCCTAATGATATAAAGATATCAACTCCGGGTTTCTTGCATGTTGTTTATTCATAATTCGACTACATTTTTTGATTTCATTTAATTTTGGTATTATATGAACTCAAAACCTTAAAGACGTTCTTCACGAAACAGGGTTGTTATCGAGCGATTTTCGTTTTCTTTGTTTTTATTAAAGTATACGCAATTTATTGGAACTTTAATCTATTTCACGAATTTTCATCAATAATAAATATTTTTTTGCAGCGGGCTGCCATATCGTCAATTGGCCTCAACGAGGTCAAAGCTTCAACTAATCTGGTCTAGTTTAAGATTTTCATTGTAGATATTTTTAAAGATGACCCGGACGACCTTCAGGTTTCCGCACGGCGTGCACGCAGATGTTGAGGGCGCCATTTCTCGGCAGAATATTCAAGGAACAGTTCAATTTAATCGAAATATTTAGTCGAAATATGAATAAACAACATGCAAAATACTCGGGGTTAATAATATTTACCCAATCCGAGAAAAAAAAATCTCGAAAACATGCTTTTTGGGCAACGTTACATCAAGTTGACCGCCGATCGGTTATAACTTGAATTTTGTGTGTTACTCTATGTTACACAACAGATGAAATATGTTTCTCTAAATCTACTCTTCCTTCTTTATGCTTTCACCGCCTCCTTATTATTATTCAACGCCCCCCATATGCACCCGAGGCTACTATCACCCCCTGGATCTTTCCAGTGCCCTCCAAGGGACGGTATCGCCCACTTTGGGAATCACTGCTCTAGAGCCAAAGCTGTCGAAACTTTGAACTGAAGATTTGTGTTTTATATGTGATTTTCCACCGGAAAATACAAATAGATCGACAAATAATAGCGTAATGGTTATTGCGGATAAATATTGAAATACATTTTGGGAAACAGTACGTACGCATATTCAAGAAACAATCTATATTTAATATTGAAAAAACAGTATTTGATAACATAATAAAAATATCTGGAGTGGCCTGCACTCGACTTTTTTTTTACGCGGTTTTCACTAGATATATATATATTAAATAAAATAACTCGTGGTTGTATCACAATAATTTTTATTTATTTCGACACATGTTTCGACTTCACAGTCATCATCAGGAGTGAATAAACATATATACAAAACAATTACAAGTGAATTGACTTGTAATTGTTTTGTATATATGTTTATTCACTCCTGATGATGACTGTGAAGTCGAAACACGTGTCGAAATAAATAAAAATTATTGTGATACAATCACGAGTTATTTTATTTAATATATATATATATATATATATATATATATATATATATATATATATATATATATATATATTAACCAAATCCAGCTATTGAACTAACCAATACTCTACAGAAATATCCTGAAATGTCATTTTTCTAATTGAGTATATTTTCTTTTCCTGTCCAAATAGTAGATGATCCGATTTTATAAGCTACATGCGAATCCATGGCAACAAGATATTAATAATGGTACTTTTCTTGAAGAAACTAAAGTTGTGCGAAATATTAATATATTTCATTATGAACATTACTATTTTTGCCGTTAGTGTAGTCTTACGATTTTTACTTTCTTTACAGAGTAATAAGTAAGTATTGTAATCATGAAAAATTTCGAACTCGAGCTTTCAACGGATATACATGTTTTGACCTTCCCTGAATCGAATGTGACTATTTTCGGAATGACGTCTGTGTGTGTGTGTGTGTCTGTGGACGCTCTAGGGCCAAAACTGTCTAACGAAAAATTATGAAACTTCAAACTTAAGACTGGTATATGCCCTAGATGTGCACTTTCTATTTTTGAAAAGAATATTCAAATCGGTAGTGCATGTTTACTTTATGCATTTTTTGTTCAATTTCCAGTAACACTAGAACGGCTGCACTTATGGCAAAAATAGTTATTTTCATCATGAAAGATATTAATATTTCGCACAACTTTTGTTTGAAAAGTTTCTTCATAAATTGTACCAGTTATGAGATAACTACTACGAAAAAATGGGTTGTGGCCAACGCGGGACTTTCTTTTACGTAGTTTTCATTATATATATATATATATATATATATATATATATATATATATATATAAAGAAATTAATAATTGTTTTAGAATGACCGTAGTATTTTTACGTTTTTAAGTTCCTTTATGTTTCAATATAATTAATTTGTAATGAAAGTTTTGTATATATTTTATTTTGCGCGATATGATTTCTTTTTACCCATTATAGCTTTATATTTTTTATATAAAGGCAATGCAAAGTTTTAGAATTGTTAACAAATTTAGCAAAACTTATTAGAAGTGGTAACTAATTTAGCAAAATTTATGAACTGTAATCTATTATTGCGCACCAATTTAACAGAAATATTCTACTTATTTATATAACGGAATTACTTAATAAATATTTTAAATATTAAAAACGATTTTGGATAACAAACTACTGTCTAATACTTAGAACGTTATTTTAAATACTCCAAATTCAAGTATTATATACCCTAGATATGTACCTCCTATTTTGAAAAGAATATTCAAACCGGAAGTGCATGTTTACTCTATACATTTCTTGTTCTATCTCCAATAACACTAGAACGGCTACACTTACGGCAAATATTGTAATGTTTATAATGAATGACATTATTATTTCGCACAAATTTTGTTTGAAATATTGCTTCAAAAAGAAAGCTGAGTACAGGCCACTCCAGATATTTTGTAGATTATATTGATAAATATAAAATTTAGTGTTTATATATCAACAAAAAAAAATATATAATTTATTTACAGTACCATACAATATATTTGTGTTATATCCCAACCTATCCTAATATCCAATATATTAATATTACTAATATTAATCTTTAAATAGGAACAAATGGTTCATAATCTAATATCAATAAATTCATTAAATATTAAAGAGTAATTTTTTCGCATGCAAATATCATACATTCCAACGAAAATAGTTGCCTCTTTCTCCATTACTAACCCCTGTGAGCAATACTAAGTATTGTATTAAACACATTTTTAGCTCGCCGTACGTAGTACCGAAGAGGCTAAAGCATTCGGTCGTGTGTCTGTAGCATTCTCGGATCAAAAAATTTCATTAAAAAAAGTGTTCGTCTCGTCGCCCTGATTACGAAAATGTATATAACTTATATACTTGGATGTTAGTCGTCGCTCGTAAGACCAAATTTGTGCCCTCTACTCCTCTGAAGGTACCAGAGCGATTCACTCCAAATTTGGTACACATATTATTTGGCATCCCATTTGAATCCGCTCGCAGTATAAATCCAATCGCCTGTATACTTCCCGAGTTATAGGGCCCCAAAATTTGGAGCCCCCCTTAATACTGCCCTTATAAAAATAATTGAAACACTAAAAAATTCTACTAAAAATTCTAAGATATTTTTTGTCTACAAGATTTTTTCATTTTGTTAACCCAAAACCCGAAAAAAATTATTAAATATTATAATTTTGAATTTCAAAATTTGAACAAAAAAAAAATTTTTTTTAATATAATCTAAAATTAAATGTAAGACTTTTTATTTCTATAACATTTTTTCAATTAGTTAACCAAAAGGCCATAATTATTAAAAACTGCTCGCATCGCATATATTACTTATAAGGCGAGCTGGACGCATAGGTGCGTTGTACCTAAGTTTGTTTATAAATAAATTAAATAGTTGTTGGTAGAGTACATAAAATGAATTGTATTAAACCAAAAAATGGGGGGGGGGTATTGAATAATTGGGTTTGATTTTTAATTTGCACTAAATTTACTTCAAGATATAATAGTACTATCAGGAATAAAGAAGTAGACTGTTTAAATGTTGACATTCATTAATAATGTTATTTATATGTAAAAATTCAGAACCTGATTCAAAAGAATCCTGAAATCTTCGTTTTGCCATTAACGATTGGGAAAGCTTTATTTAGTTGATGTCGTAGGGCCAATGTATAAATAATATTTCTCCTTGAAGTAATTATATGAGCTTTAGTTTTTGCAATATATGCAATTTGCGGATGATGTTGAGGGTAGCGTATAAACAATCGAACTCGACATTTCGCATTCACTATTGGAAGTCCAATTTTGTAAATCCAATTCTCCAACAACATTTTCAGAATTTAACTGCAACACATATTAATACATTTGCCAATTACGGAATCCATTTGTAATGTGTAATTTAGAAAATGATTTTCTCCCCAATATTTATCTTTTATATTTTCTAATTCCTCTATAGAAAATCATTTTCTAATTAAACGAAATGTATTATCCATGAAAACATGGATATTCATTTTTAACTAAGAAAAAGTTTAACTTACTTTCAAATGATTCCACCAAAGAATCAACTTTCCAACAGAATGATTTTGTTTCTTCATTACTCATTTTAACAGCAAAAACAAAGGTTTGCACGATATAAATAAGCGCATCAAAATCATGCGAAAACCAGTGAACAGTGACGCGTAACACATTTGTGCTGTAAATGAACTTGTCCAGGTAAGTGAGTCTTAAAATATATTACAAATTATACATATTAATATTTACAATAGTATAGCACAATTTAAGGTAATTAACTAAATATGATGATATGATTAGTTATTAGTTAACGAAGCCAATATCCTCACTTTATTGGAAATAAATCGTGTATTTGGAAAAAAATAACAATAGTTAATAGATAATTTGATGTAAATATTTTCACTTAGTCAGAAATAAATCTTATATTAGGAATAAAATTAAAATATTTTACTGTGAAATCAATATCTTTACTATTTAGTATTCCATTAATTACGAATGAACTTAAAGTACAGTACATTAATATTTAATACATAAATTTCAATGCGAACTAACAACCGTTGAAAGAATAATTGGTTTAAAGGAATCGTACCAAATATATATATATATATTCATTATCTTGTAACAAATCGATTTTCCACCTAATTAGATCATATAAATTTAAACAAATCCGACTCAAACCATGGCATCATTAATATAATAACCCAGAAATGTTTGTATGTGAGTGAGTGTGTATGTGAGTGTGTATGTGTAGAACGTTTTTTTTTGTAAAAATGCAGATTGGCATAGACGGGGATCGAACTCACGACCTCCAGGGTGAAAGGCATGACACTTAGCCCCTGCAACATGGCGACTGTTAATAATGTTATAAAAAATGGGTTGTGGCCAACGCGGGACTTTCTTTTACGTAGTTTTCATCAATATTTATTGATTATAAAAATATAATATTAGAAAATAATAATCCAACAGAAACAATATGAAAACCAAGCTTACTTTATATAAATAAATGGGTTGAAAATTATACCAATACCAATTTGTAATGGTTTTGAAGTACCTACTAACTATCAAAACTAAACAATTCTCTGCAGAAATATTCTGAAATGTCATTTATCTAATTCAGACCATTTTGTTTTCTTGTCGAAATATTGACAGGCGCAGATGATCCGATTAATTAAGCTACATTCGAATCCATGACAACGTAAACAAGATTCTCATAATCTTTGGTAGCGGTTTTCTCGTAACTGATACATTTATTGAAGAAATTTTTCAAACAATAGTTGTGCGAAATATTAATATCTTTCATTATGAACATAACTATTTTTGCCGTAAGTGCAGCCGTTCTAGTGATATTGGAGATAGAACAAAAAATGCATAGAGTAAACATGCACTGCCGGTTTGAATATTCTTTTCAAAAATAGGAGGTGCACAACTAGACCATATACAAGTCTTAAGTTTGAAGTCTCATAATTTTACGTTGGACAGTTTCGGCTCTAGAGCGTTCACATACACACGCACACACACACACACACACACACACACACAGACGTCACTTCGAAAATAGTCACATTCGATTCAGGGAAGCTCAAAACGTGTATATCCGTTGAAATCTCGAGTTCGATTTTTTTGGTGATCCCTATACTAACTTATTACTTCGTAAAAGAAAGTAAAAATAATCAAATAGTTTATACTGAATCAAAACAATCACTACTCTACTGAAGGCTCAGTCTGCTTTGAAATAAACAAAAACGAATCAAACGTCAGAATGAAATGTCAAAATTGGTTTTTGTGTGATAAATCTTCAAATCAAAGTTTAATCTTAAGTTTAAGGGGAGTAGCATGTTATAATTTCAATTTTTAAGTATATAATATAAAATAAGTGCATATTATTGCCTAATTAGCATATATTTTTAGCAAATACGTGTTTCTGTACATTAATTTTAATTCATAGTTAATATTTTTCACTTCAAAATGGCCAAGAAGCAGTGATTTTTGAAAATATGAGTTGCGGTAAGATTTTATAGTTCGTCAAATTATAATAACTGCAAGTAAGTAAATTTATAATACTGATTATTAGAGTAATAAAATCTTGAAGAGATAATTCAAAGATATTTAGAAACATGTTTGGTTGGCAATTTTATTCTTTTATTTTTGATGGCACAATCCATTGTATTTTAGCATATAACTAATTATTATCACTTTTAAAACTGGAGTTTAATACTGCAAAATTCAGAATCTAGCCTGATTATTTAATTCAAAAACAATAATGAATCAAATGTCAAATCATTAAAAATGTTGTGTAAAAAGGATTTGTAATACATATTATTTGAATAACCGATTCAAATAATAAACAGCAATCGTAAGTAAATTTATAATCCTGTTATTTTTATATACAATCATAGAAACTGTCTAAATGATACAACACATATGCACCATACAAGGTTAAAATAAAAGTTAAACAAAATTTTGTTTAAATTAATCGGATGTTACACAGTGCATGATAAGCGATCGATTAGTTAATCTCAGCATAGTGATCTAAGAACAAAATAGCGTTCAAAGAAAGAACTCGATTTTTTCTTTATTATTATTTGCGATTTGGAAATTTGTATTACTATTATAGTCAAACGATACAAAATGAATAAAAACCGTGTTATTATTATTAAATTACATGAAAATTCGCCATCAGTCAAAACTGACCTATGTTCTGTATACCATATGGGCACATGGTGCCCACGGGTGGCCCTAGTTCGTTTAATAATAGAACTACATTTCGCTTAGTGCACAAATATAATATTTGAATTGTAATAATAGAACACCCGGTATATTTTAATTAATTTATTATTGCATAAATATATATTTCGGTTTTAATACCATAATGGTGTTAAAATCGAAATATATATTATTATGCAATAATAAATTAATTGAAATATACCGGGTGTTCTATTATTACAATTCAAATATACCGAGTGTTCTATTATTACAATATAAACATGTAGTGCCGACGCAAATCTCTCCCACATTAAATAATATTTGAATATTAAAACAAGCATAGGTGGCTGGCACTAATGCCATCAACTCGCCATATATTCTTCGGTTAGGTTTTCTTTTTATTTATTTACTTATACAGAACACAGATTCGGTCGATTGAAGTATCAGCAACTTTTCAAACAATGTGGTAGTGTTTTAAATAAATAAATGAACGAAATGATTTAATTTAATGGAAAATGCTGAAATGCACGCATTATTATACATAATATTCGGACACACTAGACATTCTGAAAATAGTCAGATTCAGTAAGGGGATGGTTAACACGTGTAGTTTCCTTTAAAACTCGACTTCGAACATTCTTATGATTACAATACTTCATTACGTACGTATTAGAAAATCAAAATAATATATGATAATCATAATTGGTAGCTTCGTTGTGTCGTTGTACAAAGAACTATTTATTTATTCCATGAAATTATGAATATCAAATATTTAATCGACCTTTTGTACGGAGCAACATTTTGTATTACGTAATAAGGGGGAGGGGGCAAGCTCATTATTTCACTTATATAAATGGGCAGAAAGGTAAAATGTTCATTATCAGTGCTATTTGACTTGATAAAATCCAGCGCGATATACGTAAATATGGTGAATTTAAGTGCGGCAGATGATGAAATAGAAGTTGCAATCACTGGCATCGGTGGATGCTTCCCTCAATCAGACAACATTGAGGAACTAAAGAAGAAATTGATGGAACAAGTTGACATGGTTGAGGATGCACGATGGGAAGCAGGTAATTCAGTTTATATACTGAGAGAAACGATCATTTACTTTAAATGTTACTTATTAATAATAAATGAATTATTATTTTAAATACAGCCCAACAAACGTATTATTAGAAATGAGTTAACATTAGTTTGGAATAACTGATGTCATTTATTAATATTTAATTTAACATGTTTTAGTTGAATAGATATATGTCCTATTATTATAACAGATTCGTTTATAATAAATGCATCATATTTAAAATTGAATAACGTAGTCTTAAATACTAATAATGAATAATTTTCATTGTACAATCGTTATTTAACAATGAATTTACATGTATTTATATTCACTTTATAATATATTAGTAATTAATCCAACATTTTTCCTTTGAACGTATAATATTTGCATGCGTATAAATTACTCTTTAATATTTAATTGATATTAGATAACGAACCATTTGTTCCTGTTTAAAGATTAATATTAGTGATATTAAGATAGGTTGGGATATAACACAATTATATTGTTAGATACTGTAAATACATTATATTTATTTTTTGTCGATATATAAACTATTATTTACAGAAAAAACCTTAATTCTATTTCTTATTAATAATAACAAATACTTTGGTCATTAATTAATATAAACATAATTCATTACTTATTTGGCAGTAAAGAATTAATAAGAAATATAATGTATAAAATATTTACACCAAATTATACTTATAATAATTACAAAAAAGAACATTTAATCTTGAAAATAACAATTTTTATAAGTCCTGCTTGATATCATTTATAGCCCCCAACAACATTGACAGAATTTATCTGCAACACATAATAATACATTTGCCAATTACGGAATCTATTTGTAATGTGTAATTTAGAAAATGATTTTCTCCCCAATATTTATCTTCTATATTTCCTAATTCCTCTATAGAAAATCATTTTCTAATTATACGAAATGAATTATCCATGAAAACATGGATATTCATTTTTAACTAAGAAAAAGTTTAATTTACTTTCAAATGATTCCACCAAAGAATCAAATCTCCAACAGAATGAATTTGTTTCTTCATTACACATTTTAACAGTAAAAACAAAGGTTTACACGATATAAATGAGCGACTTATAAAAGTTCAGTTAAAAAATATCTTTTTAAAAACTTTATTATTTGATGTTTAATTAATACAATTCATTAGCATAACAATACACTGACTAACTATTCTCGCAGAGAATATTAGAGTATATCTTACATAAATGCTGAATTAGCTTTTTGATAGAACAAAGACTATAATGAATCACCAGTTTATAATACTTATACATAACTCCTCCGTCCTAAAATGGGGTTTCATCTATAGCGGGTTCAAGATTTTGAATATTTAAATGTTTTCGTTTTAATTTAATATGTTTTAATTTGCCTTTACAAATAATTAAGCAAATACTTATTATTATAATAATTATAACAACAGAGTTGATTATATTATGACCGCTATTATTATTTTGAGTATTTTTATTTTTTAACATTGGTATTTCTTTCATTATAATATTTTGTTTATTAATTTGAACTAACTCAATGGTCTTATTACTTAATTGTTTATTTTCAATTTTGAATTCAATGTCTTCAAATATTATTTCTTTTGCATCAGTTATATAATTTTCTAAATTATAATTGTTTATCATACAATTCTTATTTGTTTTAAATTTGTAAATTCCTTTAATTTGTTTATGTTTTACATACTCAGTACAATTAATATTTAGGTTTCTTTCATTTTTACTTGCAATTATAAAAATGTTAGAATTCTCAATTTTTATTACCATGAATCCTTCAGATATTGTATGATAATTACATTCTCTGTTTTCTTGTTTGTTAATAATACCCTTCAGACATTTATTAGTTTCTATATAATTAGTTTTACAATAAAAATTATGTTTTATTTTATTACAGTTATTAGTTAACATTAGCTGGTTTTCACTTTGGATTATAAATTCTTTATTTTCATTTAACATATACATTTTATTTTCATTGATTATCGGGATGGGTGTTATTTGTAACAACTTTCTATTAATGTTATATTCGTATTTGGGAATTTCCAATAAATATTCAATTTTATTGTTCGTCAATTTACAATGGCTAGTGATCTGTGAAGTAATGTCCCAGAAATTTGTTTCTGAATCTATTTGGTCAGTTGTCCTTTTTAATTCATCTAAGGATATTATTGAACTATGTATTTTATTTAAATTGCAAAATGTTAGACTGGTTTCAATTTCTGTTGTGATCTCGATTAAATTTATGGTTAACAAAATTAATTGATTAAATATATCTTTTAATTTTTTCTTCTTGAATATTTTCTTTAATATTATTGTGAAGCAATTTTAATTTATTATTATAATCTATTAAATAATCATTCATTGTGTTATTGGTATTAAATATATTTTTATCTTTATCGGCGCCGAATAATATTTCGTTGGGAGTAAATTTCGTAATGGAATTAATAGAGTTATTATAAGCTATTAAGGCAAAATTCAATTTATTTTCGAATTTAATATTTTCAAATTCTTTACTTTGATTGATTATTCGGAGATGTTCAATCAGGGTGGAATGAAATCTTTCGATTGTTCCATTGCTTTTAGGATTGTCAACGCAAGTTACATGCATTTTAATTTTATATGTTTTTAGTAATTCTTTTACAAGGTTGTTATTAAATTCGACTCCACTGTCATGTACTATTTCATTAGGAATTTGATATTTGCTAAAGAAATTTAACAAGCATTCTGTTATATTTACGGCGTCTGTTGTTTTAATAAAATAGATTTGAGCGAATTTAGAAAAGGCATCTATTATTGTTAAATATTTCTTCTTTTCTAATGTAAGTGTATCTATATGCATTATATCAAAAGGATATTTACTTGTTTTCGTTAAGTTGTCTTTTAGTTGAAACGGTTGTCTTTCATATTTATTATGTTGGCAAATTTCGCAATTGTTAATAAATTTTTGGATATCATGTTGTAATTTAGGCCAATAATAATTTCGTTTTAATTTTTTATAAGTTTCCAAAATACCTCTATGATTGGTTTTGCCTAAATGGTAATTAGTAATAATTTCAATTTGATCGTTTATATTCTCAATATCTTCCAATACTTGTTCGCATTGTATTATTCGATAAGAATCTTTTGTGGATTTAGTTTGTAAAATTTCATTTATTGATAGAACTATTTCTTCATCTATAAGACAATAGTAATTTATTTTTGGAATTAAATAATCTTTAATGAATTGGAAGATTTCTTCACAAATATTATTTTTATTTAAATGAATTATCAATCTTTGTTTAGAATATCCAAATAGTTTTTTTATTTCTATGTTAATTGGTTTATTATGTGTTTTTATTATTAACTGATTTTTTCCAACATTGATACATGTATCTTTGTAAATAACTCCGTTTGTTTCATTTTCATTTGCTGAATGGCAGGTTTCTAAGTCATCATCGCTAACTTGCGCGATAACGCTTTCAATGTCATTGATAAGGACTTCCGTTGTTTGTTCATGAATTATTATCTGAATATGACTGTTCTTAAATATTTTATTTATTATCTCTTCGATAAGTTGGAATTTAATTTTATCTAAGCCGCTACAGATCTTAGGCATGTGTAATTCAAAAATATCATTTTGAATACAATAATTTCTTAAATTTGTTAAACATTTAGTAATATCTGTTTCGTCGGGTTTAGAAAAATAATTTGATTTGGTTATTAAGTGAAACAATTTATATTTGTTATGAATTGGTTGTATAAAAATTTCTCCTATGTTTTTATCTTGATTATTTAAATAATTTTTACTGTGAAAGTTAGAATCTATTTGTTTTGCAAATCCTCTGCCTAATTGTTTATCTTTAGAAATGCAGTGTACTAAATTGCATGGTTTGTCAAAAATGTCATTAAAAGTTTTATGAATTTTGAATTCAGGTCTAATTCTTGAAAGAGCATCGGCGTTATTATTTAAAATTCCCTTTTTATGTTCAATTTCATAAGAATAATTGTCGAGTTTTATTTTCCATCTTATGAGTTTACTATTTGGGTCTTTTAAATTCATTAACCAGATGAGTGGTTTATGATCTGTTCTAATTTTAAATTTAGGGCCATATAAGTAAGGTCGAAAGTATTTTGTTGACCAAACTATACCAAGTAATTCTCTTTCTGTTGCGTCATAATTTATTTCGTGGTCATTTAAAGTTCTACTAGCATATGCTATTGGTAGATCTTTACCGTTCACATTTTGACTTAATACCGCTCCTAAAGCATATTGGCTAGCATCAGTAGTTAGTATAAATTGTTTTGAAAAATCAGGATAATGTAATATTGGTGCGTTAATTAATAAATTTTTACTATGTTCAAATGATTCTATGTATTTTTTGTCATTTATGTTTATTGTACTACCTTTTTTCAAACATTTAGTCATAGGTTTAGTTGTTTCGGAAAATTCGGGGATGAATTTACGATAATAGCCCAATAGTCCTAGATAGGATTTTATTTCTTTGGGGGTTTTCGGGATAGGAAAGTCTTTTACAGCTTGGATTTTTGTTGGATTGGGTTTAACACCATCTGGTGAGACAATATGTCCTAAATAAACAACTTCTTTTCTTAAAAATTCTGATTTATCGATTTGGATTTTTAAATTGTATTCTCGTAATTTGGAAAATATTTTTCTTATGTTTTCTATATGTTCTTGTAAAGAAGTACCCAAAATAATGATATCGTCTAAATATACTAGACATATCTTATTTATATGATCACGTAACGCAAAATTCATCATTCGTTGAAATGTTGCGGGGGCATTTTTCAATCCAAAAGGCATTCTACAAAATTCAAAATGTCCTTTTTCTGTATTAAAAGCTGTCTTTTCAATACTATTTTCGTGCATTTGTATTTGGTGAAATCCTGACATTAAGTCGAGGGTTGTAAAATAAATATTTTTTCCTAATTTGTCTAAAACGTCAGTAATGTTAGGTATGGGAAATTTATCGTCCGTTGTTTTTGAATTTAATTTTCTATAGTCTATGACCATTCTAAATTTTCTTTCATTAGATGCGTCTAATTTTTTTGGAACCATCCACACAGGGGATGACCAAGGGGAATATGATTCTCTAATTATTCCGTTATTCAAAAGGTTTTCTACTTGATTATTAATTTCTTTTTTGTAACATTCTGGATATCGGTATGATTTTGAGTAGATTGGAATTTCGTCGCTTGTCTTAATTTCATGTTTTATCGCGCTGGTGTGTGATAAAATTTCGTCTTGTTTTGGGAATAAAGATCTGTAATCTGTTAAAATTTTAGAAAGTGCCTTTTTCTCTTCTTTATTTAAATGATCTGTTCTTACTTGAATAGTATCAACATTTTGAAAATTTATATTATTTTGCGAATCAAAATAATCAAGTTTAAATTTTTTATTTTGAATTTTAACACTTTTATTTGAAAAATCGATAGTGACATTTAAAGTTATTAAAGCAGGTGTTCCTAAAAGAACATTAAATTGTCTATGAAAATTATGTAGGTAACATTTAATTTCTTTGCCTTCGATTTTTAAAATAATATATTCATTTCCAGTATGTTCACCGGTAGCAGTTGTAAATGTGAATTTTTCGTTGATGATCGTGAATTTAGTTTTATTAGTATAAACATAAGTTTTATTTATTAAATTTATTGATGAGCCTGAATCTAACAATATTAAATAATCACGTACTTTAACAAATGGTAATGTCGAATTACACATCATATTTACTATTTCTCCTCTATATCTATAGGGGTATTTTCTAAAAAAGATTGATCTTGAGAATTAGTTTGTTCGGAATTTTCGTAATTCGTTTCTGAATTATCAGCAAATTCTAATGGTTCATTTTCATCGTATAAGTTTTGAAATTCTGTGTTGTTTAGTTCTTCAAACGCGAAATTGGGTTGTCTATTATGATATTGATTTGGTTGCCAGATTTGTCTGGTTTGAGTCGACATAGGTGTAGGTTTAATTCCTTGAGCATTTTTAACTTGCATTCTAGGTGCAAAATTTCTAACTGGTTGAGAAGTAGTTTTTAAGTTAATAGGACCAGTAGGGAAATTCGTTCTTGGAAATTGTTTAAATGGAGAATTGGAAAAATTTCTATTATTAATTGTAGGTTTAATTGGGGATTGATTTGGTTTTAGATATTGGAAATCATTTTGTAAAAGTATTTCGATTTCAGTTAAGCTAGTTGGGTTTCTTGTTGCTAAATTATTTCTATGCGGATCTTCTATTATTGAAATGAAATTATTTATTATTAATTTTTCAGAAAATTCTATTATAGCCAATTTTTTTATAATATCATCTACTTCAATACTTAAACGTGATTTGAAAGACACAAATTTTTCTTTTGTAATCTCGAGTAATTTGTAAGGATTTTTAATATGTTGAATTTTTAATAATTCATTTATTATTGTTGCTGAGTTTGTTTTGTCTTTAAAGTTTAATATTAAATGTGTTTTGAGATCATTCCAGCTTGAAATATCTAAATCTTTTATGCTATCTAATGCTTTATCTATTATTTTACTTCGAATGTTTAAAAATGAAATTGATTTATCAAATTCATCAAGAGGGGGATTTAAAGTACCAAATAAATTTTGAACCAAATTTACGGCATTTATAAAAGTATTTAATTTATTAGGATCTCCATTGTAAGTTGGAATAGAGTTTAATGCGAAATTTATTTTGCCTGTACGGTCAGACATTTCTGATTTAAATTAATTACTTAGTTAATAAAAATATTATTATTATAAAAGAATAAAATTAGATTATTTATTGTACGATTTTTCGTCAATATAAATTGTTACAGTGATTCGATCCCACGTTAATCTGTTTGATTATTAAACAGTGATTCGTACAGTACGTTAATATGTAGCAAATATTGCGAACTCACAGTATCACTATGTAGACTGCGGAATTTAAAGATGATATCTTCATCTGCGGGTTGGAAGTTGACCTGGTGCTGGCGGTATGGCTTCCGTCTAGTTGACGATACGGGTACTCGCTCTGCGGACTCTGTGTACCGGAGTTCAGTGGTTGTAGCTTGAAGTTGTCAAGGACCTTGGCTCTAGCTCTGCTGGCTCTGTAGGTTCTTTTCGTTGTTCGGAACCGAAATTAACGTTGAAACGACCGTTATTTCGTTTAAACGAATTGATTACAATTATGTAATTTCGACGAAAAAACGTTTTCGGTATCCTACCGACTGCGCCACTTATAAAAGTTCAGTTAAAAAATATCTTTTTAAAAACTTTATTATTTGATGTTTAATTAATACAATTCATTAGCATAACAATACACTGACTAACTATTCTCGCAGAGAATATTAGAGTATATCTTACATAAATGCTGAATTAGCTTTTTGATAGAACAAAGACTATAATGAATCACCAGTTTATAATACTTATACATAACTAGCGCATCAAAATCATGCGAAAACCAGTGAACAGTGACGCGTTATATATTTGTGCTGTGAATGAACTTGTCCAGGCAAGTGCGTCTTAAAATATGTTACAAATTATACATATTAATATTTACCATATTATGGTAAAATTTAAGGTAATTCATTAAATATGATGATATGATTAGTTAATAGTTAACGAAGCAAAACTCTTCACTTTATTAGAAATAAATCCTGTATTAGGAATAAAATAAAAATATTTAATAGATAATTTGATGTAAATATTCTCACTTAGTCAGAAATAAATCTTATATTAGGAATAAAATTAAAATATTTTACTGATAAAACTATATCTTTACTATTTAGTATTCCATTTATTACGAATGATCTTAAAGTACAGTACATTCATATTTAATACATCAATTTCAATGCGAACTAACAACCGTTGAAAGAATAATAAGGAAACGAACAAAATATATATATATTCATTATCTTGTAACCAATAGATTCACCTAAAGAGATGATGTAAATTTAAACAAATCCCACTCAAACCATGGAATTCGTTTAATAATACTTACTACTTTTTTCTCAGTGTATATACTTACTTACACCAAATTAAAAACAAAAATTGTACTATCAAGAGTGAAATAATACAGTTATCTTTTGAATTGTTTTTCACTAATAATTCTGTACATGTACAAATGCAGAACCTGTTTCAATAGAATATGGAAAACTCTGGAAAAATTTTAGTTAATGTCGTAGATCCAAAGTATAAATCAGTTATATCATATTTCTTCTGTAATTTTTTATTGTTATAACATTTTATTATTTTATACAAACTTATTACTAATAAGGTTATAATAACTAATCATTTAAAGTAATATTTGGAATCATATTTTTTGAAAGTGTTTTATTATTTTATTATTAAGAGGGAATACTTTTCCTTCAGGATTAATTTTTTTATTAAATTGTAAATTATATTCTTTTGCCATAATTTCGTTAATGAATTTTTCATTATCTATAACACATTTATTACCTTATGTATTTTTTTCAAATTTTATATTTATGTTAGTCAGTTTAAATGAACATTTTTCAATTTATTATAAATTATGTTTGAATGAAGTATTTGTTCAATCCATTTTGTAGATTTGAATTTATTATAATCACAATTTTAATTGTTACTATTCTTCTATTATATTGGTGTATCTATTATCTTATAGTTGGTTTTAAAATAGTTAACATTGTTTATTTCGTTACATTTTATTGTCTTTTACAATATATATATATATATATATATATATATATATATATATATATATATATCATTCGAGTGAACGTATCTGACGGTGACAGACGTGTCTTTTGCCAGTCCGGAGTGTTTACCTTTTTCTCTGCTTAAAAGTAGCTATTTATAGTGAAATTTTTGTTGTATATTGTGAATAATAGTGTCTTCTATCCGTGTGAGATGTTTTTTCTTCAAAAAAAGCGGCTATGTATCGTCTCCCGGTGCGCACTTATATTCCTAACCCTCTTCGTTGCTTTCAATGCCAGCGTTTCGGACACTCTGCTGTTAAATGTACCACGCCCAAGATATGTGTATGTGGTAAAGCTCCGCACAAAAGTTCTCCATGTAGTGAACCGAAGTGCGTGAACTGTGATGGAAACCACCCCGCCAGCTCAAGGAACTGCCCCAAGTTCAAACTTGAATTCGCAGTCCTTGAATATAAAACGCTACACAAATGTAGCTTTCCAGAAGCTAGGCAATACGTCACAAAAATTAGGCCGACATTAACAACATCATATGCTAATGCGGTTGCAGCCAAACCAACACCTAACGTACAATTTAAACCATCTTCTTCTGTCTCTTCTTGTCTCACAGCAAGTCAGTCAAGCTCTGCTGATTGTAACATATCTGTTGAAAGCCCTGTATCCTTAAATCAAAAATCTATTGTTACTACGCCTACCGTATCTGTTCCAAAAATAAACGTAAGTGTTCAGAAAGGAGTACACAACGACTCCAAAGATAACTCGGAGGCAAGTAGCACTGCTCCCTCTGAAGGGGACCCTTCCAACCCCAATAAACGGAAGGATAATAGAGGTTGGCCGAAAGGCAAGAGTAGGAGTACCTCTTCCCAGCGTTCGAAGCCTAATTCTTAGGTTTCACTCGCCCTTACATTATCTTTTCTTTTCTTATGTTCTTCACCCCATCAGCTATTTATTATAGCGCAACTATTTACCCTCTACTATAATTTAATTTATAATGATTCTGCAATGGAACTGTAATGGCATCGTCCATCATATATCTGAACTCAGATTGCTATTAGCTGATCATAGCCCCTGCTGTGTCTGCATTCAAGAGACACATTTGAAGCCTCAAGATTCATTTACACTCCGAGGATACAATGTCGTGCGACGCGATATTGTACCTGACGGTCGCGCACACGGTGGTGTTGCAATACTGTTAAATACTAGAACACCATATACTATGTGTCATTTACAGACGCCTTTTCAGGCAATTGCAGTTCAATTGTTTGCGCCTAGGAAAATAACAGTTTGCAACATTTACCTGCCCAATTCCAATTGGAATGTTAACGATCTTGAGGCTATTATCAGACAACTAGAGCCACCTTTTCTTCTTGTTGGCGATTTCAATGCGCACAGCATACTGTGGGGCTCAGCTCACACGGATGGCAGAGGACAACTCGTTGAAAATCTATTGGATACCAACGATGCAGTTCTCTTAAACACAGGTGATCCCACCTATATTAACTTGCGTTCCAATACATTTTCGGCTATAGATCTATCTATGTGTTCTTCAATCATCGCACCGCATCTATCGTGGTAAGTGCTTGACGACGCTTACTATAGTGACCATTTTCCTATTCTTGTTTATTCTTCGTTGCCCCTGGCCGCTCCTTCTTTATTGAAAAGATGGCGGCATGATAAGGCCAACTGGACAAGCTTTGCTGACGATATTGCAGTTCTTGATCCGTCGCACGGTACCAATAAATCTATCAGGGATATTAATACTTGCATCATATCTGCAGCAAAGAACAATATTCCGTTGTCCTGTCCTCGTTTGCGTAGGAAAAATGTTCCGTGATGGAATGTCGATGTAGCCACGGCTATCCGTTTAAAGAAGCAAGCGCTCAAGTCTTATCGCCGTAATCCTACTTTGGCATATCAAATCCTTTTTAAAAAAGCCCGCGCCCAAGCTCGTCGAACCATCCTACAGGCGAAAACTTCGTCATGGAGGAACTATGTGCTATCGATCACATCAGATCGACTGCAAACCGAATTGTGGAACAAAATCCGATACATGTATGGTTATAGAAAGCGCAATATCATTTCCATGCTCCAGGTCAACAACGTGACATACACTGATCGTGTCGAGATAGCCGAATGCCTAGTTGATCATTTCGCAACTGTCAGCAGTACAAATAACTACTGCCCTGAGTTTCTGCAGACAAAAGATGAGGTTGAAGTACCGCTAGATTTCTCAACTGATGTAAACCAGCTTTATAATGTTCCATTTTCAATGGATGAGTTTGAATTTGCACTCATACACACAGGCAACACTTCTGTTGGTCCTGATGGCATCTCTTATGCCATGATTAAACACCTGCCCCTTGAGATGAAAACGCACATTTTGAATTACTTCAACCAAATCTGGCGTACAGGCTCTTACCCTGAGGTCTGGGGAGAAGCAGTAGTTATCCCTGTACTGAAGCCTGGCAAAGATTCGTCACTGCCTACCAGTTATAGACCTATCTCTTTGACCTGTCACCTGTCGAAGCTGTACGAGCGAATGATCAACTACCGGCTAGTCTGGTTCCTTGAATCAAACCGTTTTCTTGATCCGTTTCAATGCGGCTCACGGAAACAGCACTCCACCTCAGATCTTCATGTGTACCTCACAAATGCTATACATTGTAATTTTCTTGCTCGCAACCATCTTGTTGCTGTTTTCTTCGACCTAGAAAAAGCATTTGATATGACCTGGAGACATGGTATTTTGAAACAACTACACGAGTGGGGACTACGTGGCAATTTACCAATCTTCATTCAAAGCTTTCTGCATAACCGTTCATGTAAAGTCCGTATTGATGACAAGTATTCCACTACGCGCCTTCTCGAGAACGGTCTTCCTCAAGGATCGACCATCAGTGTGACACTATTTATGGTTGCCATCAACGGCGTTGCACAAGCCTTGCCCGCATCTGTGGACTATGGTCTGTATGTTGACGATCTAACTATATTTACCTCGGCATGTACGATTGGTGAGTGTGAAGAAAGATTACAACAGGCTATCAATATTGTGTCTGGTACTGCTACAGCGCGTGGTTTTCGTTTCTCGGCTGAGAAAACGAAATGCGTCGATTTTTGTCGCCTACGAATACCACACAATAATCCATCTTTCCACCTGTACGACACTGCCATTCAATGCGTGTCAGAGGTAAAGTTTCTTGGTATTAACTTCGATCGATACCTCACGTGGAAACCGCAGATTCTAAACCTCGCGGCACAATGTCGAAGGACGCTTAACACTGTTAAGTGCTTAGGCAGTGTCAACTGGGGAGCCGATCAACACTGTCTTTACCGACTGTACACAGCTTTGGTACAATCCAAACTGGACTACGGCTCGATTGTCATGGGTACTGCTAAACAAGCGCACCTGCAGCGTTTGGATGCCGTGCACAATGCAGGAATACGAATGATTACTGGCGCTTTTCGCACTAGTCCGGTTAATTCCCTGTATTGTATATCTGGCGTGGCTCCGCTACATATTCGTCGCTTACGGCTTAAGACATGTATTTGCTGATACGAACTTGGTCTCCAACGCTGAACTTTATCTTGGGTGGTCCTTTTACCTGCGTTGTGTATACCTGAAGACTGGTCGATGATGTGACATCTACTGGCTTCATTTGTATTGTACGATGTTTTGAGCGGTTGTATTCATTGACGGTGTCTGATAATATATCTGTCCATTTATGGCTACCTCGTCAACTAAACCTTTTCCAAAGTTTCTCTTTAAGAGTGCGATTCCACCGCTCTACAATGCTAGCTTTCAAATGTGTGAAAGTGGAGTAGTGATTAATCTGTTTCTTTTGCATTAGAGTTTGAAATTCTGTGTTAAAAAACTCTTTTCCATCGTCACTTTGTATATTTTTTGGGATACGCCCGCTGCCGTTGAAAACGTGTTCCATTGCTGGTGTTACTTCACGCGCTTCTTTTGTCTTGAGCGGCACGGCCCACGCATACTTTGAGAATGTGTCAATCACCGTTAATATATAGCGATTCTTACTATTTATAGATGCGTAAGCGCCCATCTCAATAAGGTCTATCTGCCAAAGATTATCGAAACCGAGCTGAACAACACTTCTTCGCGGGAAATTACGGCGGGCATTCTTGTGCAACTCGTTCACAAGTTGTTGCTTTGTCATTGTCAATGACTGCTAATTGGAGCGTCAAAGACTGTTGATTAATGTCGACTTTATTTGTCAACGCGTGTACTTCACTCTCTATCTTACGCACAACTATAGCTACACTATCACGTATTGTTCTTAAATCATTTGATATGCGATCAACGTATTGTTTAGTGACAACGTCATTTAAATGTACTGGCGAATCGCTATTCACAAGTCTTTTCCCAGCCAAGTCATAGTGTCCGTCTTCCGTGATTAGAAACCCGATACCTGGAGCTCCCCTTTGTCCCCGCACCGAACTGTTTTGAACACGTCCAAACTTGTCGATAGACATTTTATGAATGGTTGCTATTCAATTAGCCGCTGCTCTCTTAACTCTTCTTCTATGGAGATGATTTCATTGTCGTGACCTGTATGACCAATGGCACGTGATGAGTGTAACAAATACAAACGTTCAACTATTTCATTTGGATTATCCCAATAAATATAATCAATTGGTCTATCGGTGGCTCTCATAACGATGCCCCCTCTCTTTGTATTGGCAAAATATTTAACTATTTTATTGTACTTTATAGTTCTATTACCGACAATACGTTCATTCAGCGAATAATTCCTCCTGTTTGCGTGTGTAGCAATAACAATTCTCTTGTACATTGCCAAATCTTGAGCTGTATAGTTGGCAGCGTTATTTAAAAATAACAATTGCGCAAGACCCTCTGTTACCTTGTAATGATCTCCTTTTATGTGAGCATGGTCATCAGCTGTGAATGTGATCACTGAATCTCCGATAGAAAATACATCGCCATCTTTTTTAACACCGTACTGCTTATCATATAATTTTCTGTTGGCACCCTTTTCATATATTATGTCGCAATTTCTGTGTTTAAATATCTAGCAATTGTATCGTGTGCAACGGGCTTCTCGGACTTGGCCAATTTATTAAGAGAAAACACACTATCACTATACTCGTCTTTATTTATTTCAACTTTTTCTAGTTCCTCTTCTTCTTCTTTCTCTATTTTATGATCTGTTGGCGTTGCGACTTTAGCGATTACTTTATTCAATGGATCTACAATAGGTTTGTATTTCTTGGCGAAATAATCCTCCGACGAGGCTAGCTTTTGTCTCAGGTCTTTATATTTGCGTCTTATTGCAGAGACGGCCTCTTCAATCTCTTGACGAACGTCGCTGCGGCTCTTTGACAGCGTCATGTCCACACAAAGTACCATGTTTATATGTTCTTAACCTAACAACTGAATCTAAATTTGTCACCATTAATCCGTGAGGTTGCGTAATTGTTTTCATTTTATAACGTCTCGTGCTACACTGATCCATATGAAACACTAATCATTATTATATACTCCACACACACACACACATGCGCAAGCGCATACATATAAAAGGAAGTGTTGTAATTAAAAGTGCTTAGTAATTGTGAAACCGCGATCATGAAATCACGTGTAATTAAAAAGCGTAGTGGAAAAGCGTTAGTCGATAAAATAATAAGTAACCTTCCATTTGAGGCGCATCTACCTGGATATCAATACTGTGGACCGGGCACCAAGCTAAAAGAGCGTTTAGAGCGAGGGGATCCGGGCGTAAATCCACTCGATAAGGCTTGCAAAGAGCACGATATTGCGTATTCGCAAAACAAATCATTGGACGCGCGCCACCTAGCCGATAAAGTCCTAGAGAACAAAGCATTTGCGCGTGTGCTTGCCAGGTCTCTACCTGAAGCCTTATCGAAAAGGTTTGGGTGTACAAGTGTTGCCAAAACACCAATAAATTTGCCGAGGGAGGCTATGAGTGATGTTGACCTATTTAAATACGTAAAATATTACGAAATTCCCCATTTCAGAGGTATATTTATGCGTGATGCATTACCTAAGAAAGCGCATCGCACTGAATGCGCCATTGTGAACTTGGATAGTGGGGAGGGGGAAGGGACGCATTGGGTTGCTTATGTAAAAAGAAATAATAATTGCTTTTACTATGATAGTTTGGGGAATTTAAGGCCACCGCGAGAACTCATGGTCTACTTCGGCAACATAAACATTTTCTATAATTATAAACGTACACAGAGACCTAACACCGTTATCTGCGGCCACCTGTGTCTAAAATTTCTCATGCAATATAAAGAGTGACAAATGATCCAAAATGGCCACTATTACTCGATAAGTCATCGCATCATGTCGCTGACGCTCACCCTAAACGGCAATAAATCGCTCCTAACCGCAAATTATTTTCCACCAATAGAGCTGGAACACACTGGCTATGCAATGGGTCTAGTGCTTTTCCAAACGTTCAACTCAATTCCCAACGTGGACACTTCAAACAATAATTTTTATTATGGCTCTGACGAGCGTATAGTAATACCTGAAGGTTCGTATAAAATAGAAGACTTGAATGACCATTTGAAAAGTAAAATTAATGATATTGAATTACGCGCAAATAATAACACATTAAAGAGTGAAATAAAATGTGCCAAATAGATTCATTTTAATAAGGAAAATTGTTTGGGGTCCCTGCTGGGATTTACGCACCGTAGTCTTTCACCCAATAAATGGCATCAATTGGATTTACCTGTAAATATTATCAAAGTGAATAGTATAAGAATCGAATGTAACATTACAACAGGTGCTTACGACAACGGTCGACCTGTGCACACAATACACGAGTTTTTCCCCGCTGTGCCTCCAGGCTACAAAATTCTAGAGGTGCCAACCACCATTGTATACCTACCGATTCGAGTACCTGCAATAGAGAACCTTTCTATCCGAATAACTGATCAACATGGCGATCTAGTTAATTTTCGCAACGAGAATATAACAGTGCGTCTTCACATTATGCGGCAGTCACTATAGACACATCATGATTGTCGTACATACGCAAAGACGGGGCTCCCATAAAAAGGGTGTTCGCGCTCCGCGAATGAACACTGTGAAAGTGACCTCAACGAAGTTAACACCTCGCTCTAAGAATATACTGCGCTCTCTCGGCTATAGCTTGAGAGATCGTCGAGACAAAGAGAGACGGCCAAAAAAATAAAGTGTCGTTGTTGGCATTGTGAGTGGTATCGCTGTAAAATCTCACTTCTACGAATTTTTCTGTGTGTGAATGACGACCGGGGCAGTGATGACTCATGATGAGATCCTAGACGTTGGCGCCAAGATACAATATGACGAGTCAATTACTCGCATAGAGTGGCACTCCCATCAACCCTACGTAACGTCGACATTTAATTCAAATGATGAAATACGGATTCCTGTACATCATCAGGACATTTACACTCTGCCCAGTGACAGTTTCCTGTATAGTGAAGGGCGATTAGAAACGGATGATTCACAAACAACACCGCCCGCCAAGCTTGTGAACAACGCTATCTCGTACCTATTTGATGAGATACGATACGAGCTGAAGGGGTAGCCAATTTTTAAAGGGGGAGATATGTAAAGCATAATGTCAGTTTGCTGACACAGCAACGTGACATAACCTTCAGTGAGGTTTCTAACCGCAATGCACGTCATAACAATAGAAATGCAAATTGTTATGTCAGCCATTTGACAGACTATATAAGAACTCTTTGTGGACAACAATAGGCAGTTGTTTCACCAGGCTGTATCAGAAACTACTAAATTACTTTTTATTAATATAATCATGTGTACGGCAGCGCTTTTCCCATTGTCTCATCCCTTACCCTACACGCCTTTTTGGCAAGAACCCAAGGGTTGACCACCCCGAGCAACCCCTTACACCCATATAAATAATTTTTGTTAATCATTCATTCGACATTCATTTATAAATGCATTTACAGAATTATTGCTAGGAGTCTTTGTAATAAGAGCTTTCACTATCTATATTTATAGTAATGCTTAATTTTGTAATAAATTCATCCCACGATTGCTATGACATAATGTCAATAAATATTGTAACTAGCGAAAACGTAAATGTAACATGGCTATTTTCAAATTGCAATTTTTCACTAAGTGGTATACATTAATTGTACAATATTGTCATAAAACAAATAAATATTAATTGTACTAGCTGGAAGTAATTACGAATGAACTAGCTGTGGATGCAGTTTAAGTATCAGTAATTTTCTTTTTGTTTCTGTACCAGGACAACTAGATATTTGCGATAGAACTGGTAATATTGCCAACAGCGACTATTTCGATGCATTAGCCTTTGGAATCCATCAAAAACAAGTGGAATTTATAGACCCATTGTTAAGGGTACTATTAGAAAAAACATTTGAAGCACTTATAGATGCAGGTTAGTACTGTATAATAGAGTCAATTTAAATAAGGAAACTTTGTAGACAACATATATTTTAAGCTTTCTTGCTGTTTTCAAAATATTTGTATGTGGATACTATTAAGGAGGCCTCTAATATTTGGGGGTACTATAATTCCGGAAGTATAATGGCAATTGTATTTAAAATTTGACGAGAATTTCGTGGGCACTCATATTAAAATCAGCCCGGTATCTTCAGAGAAGCCGTCACAAATTCAAGTCATAAGACCGAGCGAGCGACATTTCAGACATTTTCAGATTTAGAACGACGAGAAAAGAACGTTTTGTTAAAAACCTTTTTTGAACCATTAATATTACAGACACACGACCAAACACTATAGCTGTCTTGTACAACCGCACTAAATTCAACGTATATGTAATCTTCTTTTGGTTTAATAATAGATAAATATTTAAAATGAACCGAAATTTAACGTAATTTACAATTTCTATAGTTGCTGGAAATTTTACACGTAAACTAAGATGAATGTCATTAGCTCACCGTACGAAGTACCGGAAAAGCTAAAGCATGCGGTCGTGTGTCTGTAGCATTCTCGGATCAAAATATTTCATTCTCGTCGCCCTGAATCCAAAAATATATATAACTGGATGTAAGTCGTCACTCGTAAGACCAAATTTGTGGCCTCTACTCCTCTGAAGGTTTCGGAGCAATTCACACCAAATTTGGTACGCAGCTTAAATCCAATCGCCCGTATACATTCTGAGTTATAGGGCCTCAAAATTTGGAGCCCCCCTTAATACTGCCTTAATAAAAATAATTAAAACACTCAAAAATTCTACTAAAAATTCTAAGTTATTTTAT
>OW121813.1:2612500-2797500 GCA_933228885.1 Leistus spinibarbis
ACTTCGTAGAAGAAAGTAAAAAATTGTAAGCCTTTTTATATCTATAACATTTCATATTCAAACAGGAAGTGCATAATTACTCTATAATTTTTTCCTCTCCAATATCACTAGAACGGCTACACTTACGGCAAATATTGTTATGTTCATAATAAAAGACATTAATATTTATCACAACTTTTGTTTGAAACATTTCTTCAAATAAGGTCCAAGTTGCGAGAAAAATGCTACGAAACATTATAAATATCTTGTTTACGTTGCTATGGATTCGCATGTAGCTTATGAAATCGGATCATCTGTTATTTTGACAGGAAAACAAAATAGACACAATTAGATAAATGACATTTCGGAATATTTCTGTAGAGTATTGGTTAGTTTGATAGCTGGTTTTGGTTATATATATATATATATATATATATATATATATATATATATATATATATATGTCTAGACTAGTGAAAACTGCGTAAAAGAAAGATATTTTCAAATTGTTAACCAAACGGCCATAATAATTAAAAACCACTCCTCACAACGCATATCTTACCGAAAGGAGATCAACGCATTGGTGCGTTTTACGCGTACCAAATCTTGTTTACATAATATCTATGTACCATATAGGTGTAAATCCAATGGCTGTTCGCGGCAAAGAAATCGGTGTCTACATTGGCGTAACTTTCAGTGAAAATGACAATATATTGTATAATAATATATTGGGTGGATTCGGTCTAACCGGACAAGCTAAGACAATGTTGGCCAATCGAATCTCTTTCTGGCTAAACATCACCGGTATGTTTAATTTTCTGCACCGTCTATAGTTGACACACTGTATCCTCTATATTTTTAGAAGTAATATTCATTATTGGTGATTTGTAGGGCCAAGTGTTGTAAATAGCAACTCATGGTTAGACGGTCTACAGGTGATTCAGACCGCATACGAAGCAATTAAAAGTGGACAGATCGAATCGGCAATCGTTGCATCTTGTAACTCAGTAAGGAGCAACTATCTAGCGCATCTGTATACTCAACTTGGGGTCACAAGCAAAGACGGGGTAACCAGAGCGTTTGATGAATATGGTAATTATAACAACAAATCATTCATATTATTAGAAAAAAGGTTAATAAAATGTTAAAACAATATGATTAAATGTATGAGCTGTAGGCACTTGTTGATACATAATTATTTAATAAGGAATATTTGAATAAAAACACACTTGGTTGGTTTCAAAATTAATTAATTTAATGTAACTTAATACGTATTTCGGCTATTACACCATCGTCAGAAGTGTCGGAAGGAAGTAAACTGCAAGGTATATATACACACAAATAAATTTAACAGGTATAAAGGTTATAAGCTAAAATTAACTTAATTCTAGAATAACCTAAGTTACAATATATATATATATACAAGGTATTACAAATTTGAACACATTGAAAGGGATAAATAACGGTAAAAGGATTAAATGAATGTTATGTTTAGAAGCGGTGATACCTTAAGGTCTAATTGTTCATTCATCAGAGATTTACCTTGTTTTATAGCTCTGTTTATTTCATACGCTTCTAATACATTCATTATTAATCCTTTCTTTACAAAATGTAAAATATTTAGGGAATCCAAGGATATTATATGGTTGTTCTCTATCAAATGTTTGGCGACATTAGAGTCGGTCTTTCCTAATCCCCAAGATCTGACATGTTCATTGAATCTTATACAGAAACTACGACCTGTTTGTCCTATGTAGATAAAGGCACAATTGCTACATTTTATTTAATAAATTCCGCTGTTATTCAGCTTGTCATTGATATTAAGTTTATTATTTACTAGTAAATTGTTTAATGTGAATTTATTATAAAAAGCAGCGGAAATATTTGCATTTGATAATTGCTTAGAAATTTTATTGCTGATATGGTTAATGTAAGGTATCTTCCTATACATAGCAAATAATGTATAGAGTAAACATGCACTTCTGGTTTGAATATTCTTTTCAAAAATAGGAGGTGCACATCCAGACCATATACAAATCTGAAGTTTAAAATTTCATAATTATATTTTCGACAGTTTTGGCTCTAGAGCGTTTACAGACAGACTTCATTCCGAAAATAGCCAAATTAAATTCAAGGAAGGTGTAGATCCGTGAAATCTCGGGTTCGAAATTTTTCATGTTTACAAGATATATATACATATATATATGTATATATATATATATATATATATATATATATATATATATATATATATATATATATATGTATATATATATATATATATATATATATATATATATATATATATATACATATAATATATAATATAAATTAATAGATTATTAATTTGTATATAACAATTTCAAATTTTCATTTATAAAGTTTCAAAATTTGTACCTGAATCGCAGCAATACCAACGAAAGAATGCAAAATATTATCAAACATATGCTCATTGTCATCGGTAATGATACGTTTCAAATTTAGCTTTTTTGTTTCCAAAACTTTGTGGCATTTCTCTATACTTTGGGCAAAAATGGGTAACTTTAGTAAATCTTTGCCCATTGCTTTCCATTGGCTGCCCATTCCGGAATATACAAACCAAATTGGCCTTTTGCTTCCCATATAACTCTGTTGAAAATGATTAATAGTTAAAATAAATAAAAGTGCCTAAATCTGTACGAATAAAGTACCTTCTGTCCACTTATCATATTTTCCCCATGAATAACATATCCTCGGGACAAATGTCCTGGTATTGTTGTAGCAAAAACATCATGTGTTAATCGAGAATATTCAGGGTCTATGATTGGATTCAATTTGATCTATGAACAATAAGAAATGTTAACTTTGAACTCGTTGTTTTCCGTATTGATTAATTTTTGAAAATTTGTCGCTTACATCTTCGATTATTTCTTTCATCCTTTCTTCGGTTCTAGTAGATAATATATGGAGCGTTGGTATGTCCAGTTGTACTTCGTTTTTAACGCGATTATTCGGCTTTAGTAGCATATGTCCAAATGCACCTGTTAATCCAAATCCATTAACTGCAGCTAGAGATGGAGTCCATTCTTTATTTTCGGAAACAACTTGAAGCTTGCCGTTGATCAAAGATGGAATCTTTTTATTTGGTGTTTTGTAGTTTATAGTTCCAGGAATGATTCCAGTTTCCATGGCAATAATCACCTTAGCGATACTAACCATGAATGCTGAACTTTCGGCGTGACCTAAGTTAGATTTCACTGAGCCTATTAGTAATGGTTCGTCTCGATGTTTATTGAACACAGAATCGATTGCTTCTAACTCCTTTTCATCTACAATCTGTGAATTCAAATTTAGTTGTATTATTTAATGTTCGTTCTCATTCCTTTAAAATAAAACTGTGTGTTTTCATTAATAGGTATGTACCTTTATTCCACAACCGTATGTTTCGACGTACTGTTCATCTTTTGGATCGACTTTGGCTTCTTTGTAGAAATCTGTTATGAAGTTGGACAAACAGTGGACGTTTATATCTGAAAAAGATCCGGTTCGACTTCCATTGAAGTCCGAGTTGCAGTTTATAATAGTGGCATAAATCCGTTTGGCAATATCGGCTCTTTGCAAATAATACACAACAATTCCGTCACTTCTTGCATATCCGTCAGCTGGAGAATAAAATCAAACCATTTCAAGTTGAAATTATAGTTATGCAATTAAGTAAATAAGTATTATATTGTTAGCAACATAGTGTTAGGAACACAATTATTTAATTACTCGTTATTTTGTAACCTATTAAGATTAATTATATGGTAATATAACATTGCAACTTGAAATGGTTTGATTTTATTCTCCAGCTGATGGATATGCAAGAAGTGACGGAATTGTTGTATATTATTTGCAAAGAGCCGATATTGCCAATCGGATTTATGCCACTATTATAAACTGCAACGCGGACTTCAATGGAAGTCGATCCGGATCGACTTGCTACATAGGAGACAAAATAAGCAGATTTTGAAAATATTATACACAGGTCCTCCTACAACGGAACCTAAAGTGTATAGGAAGATACCTTACATTAACCATATCAGCAATAAAATTTCTAAGCAATTATCAAATGCAAATATTTCCGCTGCTTTTTATAATAAATTCGCATTAAACAATTTACTAGTAAATAATAAACTTAATATCAATGACAAGCTGAATAACAGCGGAATTTATTAAATAAAATGTAGCAATTGTGCCTTTATCTACATAGGACAAACAGGTCGTAGTTTCTGTATAAGATTCAATGAACATGTCAGATTTTGGGGATTAGGAAAGACCGACTCTAATGTCGCCAAACATTTGACAGAGAACAACCATATAATATCCTTAGATTCCCTAAATATTTTACATTTTGTAAAGAAAGGATTAAGAATGAATGTATTAGAAGCCTATGAAATAAACAAAGCTATAAAACAAGGTAAATCTCTGAAGAATGAACAATTAGACCTTAAGGTATCACCGCTTCTAAACATAACATTCATTTAATCCTTTTACCGTTATTTATCCCTTTCAATGTGTTCAAATTTGTAATACCTTGTATATATATATATATATATTGTAACTTAGGTTATTCTAGAATTAAGTTCATTTTAGCTTATAACCTTTATACCTGTTATATTTATTTGTTTGTATATATACCTTGCAGTTTACTTCCTCCCGACACTTCTGACGATGGTGTAAAAGCCGTAATACGTATTAAGTTACATTAAATTAATTAATTTTGTAACCAACCAAGTGTGTTTTTATTCAATTATTCCTTATTAAATACAATATAGAAATAACGGTTTACATCAATTAATAAGATATATTCCCACTTGATCACAAGCACACAATCGCGAGCAGCAATTTCATCCGGGTCATTCAAGTATCGGCGACAGACTGCCGAACATTGAATGACAAGTAGCGGCTCGATAAGCGTAAGCGGAAGCTTAACGCAATGTTATATTACCATATAATTAATCTTAATAGGTTACAAAATAACGAGTAATTAAATAATTGTGTTCCTAACACTATGTTGCTAACAATATAATACTTCTTTACTTATTTGCATATCTATAATTTCAACTTGAAATGTTGTGATTTTATTTTCCAGCTGACGGATATGCAAGAAGTGACGGAATTGTTGTATATTATTTGCAAAGAGCCGATATTGCCAAACGGATTTATGCCACTATTATAAACTGCAACGCGGACTTCAATGGAAGTCGATCCGGATCTTTCTCAGATATAAACGTCCACTGTTTGTCCAACTTCATAACAGATTTCTACAAAGAAGCCAAAGTCGATCCAAAAGATGTACAGTACGTCGAAACATACGGTTGTGGAATAAAGGTACATACCTATTAATGAAAACACACAGTTTTATTTCAAAGGAATGAGAACGAACATTAAAAAATTCCACTAAATTTGAATTCACAGATTGTAGATGAAAAGGAGTTAGAAGCAATCGATTCTGTGTTCAATAAACATCGAGACGAACCATTACTAATAGGCTCAGTGAAATCTAACTTAGGTCACGCCGAAAATTCAGCATTCATGGTTAGTATCGCTAAGGTGATTATTGCCATGGAAACTGGAATCATTCCTGGAACTATAAACTACAAAACACCAAATAAAAAGATTCCATCTTTGATCAACGGCAAGCTTCAAGTTGTTTCCGAAAATAAAGAATGGACTCCATCTCTAGCTGCAGTCAATGGATTTGGATTAACAGGTGCATTTGGACATATACTACTAAAGCCGAATAATCGTGTTAAAAAAGAAGTACAACTTGACATACCAACGCTCCATATATTATCTACTAGAACCGAAGAAGGAATGAAAGAAATAATCGAAGATGTAAGAAGCAAGCGACAAATTTTCTAAAATAAATCAATACGGAAAACAACGAGTTCAAAGTTAACATTTCTTATTGTTCATAGATCAAATTGAATCCAAACATCGACCCTGAATATTCTCGATTAACACATGATGTTTTTGCTACAACAATACCAGGACATTTGTCCCGAGGATATGTTATTCATGGGGAAAATATGATAAGTGGACAGAAGGTACTTTATTCGTACAGATTTAGGCACTTTTATTTATTATAACTATTAATCATTTTCAACAGAGTTATATGGGAAGCAAAAGGCCAATTTGGTTTGTATATTCCGGAATGGGCAGCCAATGGAAAGCAATGGGCAAAGATTTACTAAAGTTACCCATTTTTGCCCAAAGCATAGAGAAATGTCACAAAGTTTTGGAAACAAAAAAGCTAAATTTGAAACGTATCATTACCGATGACAATGACCATATGTTTGATAATATTTTGCATTCTTTCGTTGGTATTGCTGCGATTCAGGTACAAATTTTGAAACTTTATAAATGAAAATTGGAAATTGTTATATACAAATTAATAATCTATTAATTTATATTATATTATATATATATATATATATATATATATATATATATATATATATATATATATATATATATATATATATATTTATATATATGTATATTTTAATATAAATTTTTGTTTATTAATATATAACAATTTTAAATTTTTATTAATAATATTTAAAAAAATTCTATTTACTTTCTTTTACGAAGTAATAAGTAAGTCTTGTAAACATGAAAAATTTCGAACCCGAGATTTCACGGATCTACACCTTCCTTGAATTTAATTTGGCTATTTTCGGAATGAAGTCTGTCTGTAAACGCTCTAGAGCCAAAACTGTCGAAAATATAATTATGAAATTTTAAACTTCAGATTTGTATATGGTCTGGATGTGCACCTCCTATTTTTGAAAAGAATATTCAAACCAGAAGTGCATGTTTACTCTATACATTATTTGCTATGCATTATTTGTTGCACTAGAATGGATGCAGTGGTGGCAAAAATAGTTATGATGATAATGAAAGATATTAATATTTCGCACCACTTTATATATATATATTTATTTATTTATTTATATACAAACTCATTAGTAACTATAAGAGTTACTTCGGAAATTTAGAATATCTATATTTTAAGGTTGGATTAACCGATCTTCTGAATGCTATCGGTATTGTTCCGGATGGCTTGATAGGTCATTCTGTAGGTGAGTTGGGCTGCGCTTATGCCGATGGATGCCTTACGGCAGAACAAATGATCCTTAGCGCGTATTATCGTGGACGGGCGTCTCAAGAAGTAGAGCTTATTCCTGGAATGATGGCGGCTATTGGTAAGAAGCCTGTATGCTTATGAAAACAATAGTATTTACCGGCGCAATATTGACAATTTTACAAATTAAATACGGACTATTTATATAAATACAACTGACCAGATAAAAATATATTCCGATCGAATACTTTTGCCCTCATTCTTTAGAAATATAAACCAGAGATATGAATTATTTTTTGTATTAGGTAAAGGTGCGAAAGAAATGAAAGAACAATGTCCTCCAAGCATTGACATAGCATGCCATAATAGTCTTAATAATTGTACTCTTTCTGGACCAAAAGAAGAAATGGAAACATTGGTTGCCAAGTTGCAATACCAGAAGATTTTCGCTCGACTGGTGAACGTTGCGAATATCGCCTACCATAGTCGCTACATCAAACCGGCCGCGCCATTGTTATTAAAGTATTTGAAGGATGTAAGTTTTATAATTAATTTGCCATTTCGGAAAGTGAACTTTGAAATATGTTTGCCAAAACATATAGATCCAGTGTATAATTATGTTGGTTTAATTTCAGTAAATATTTGTTATTTTGTTAGATAATTCCAAAGCCGATAGCTCGATCGGCGAAATGGATCTGTACCTCGGTGGAAGAGTCCTCTTGGGGTACAGATATGGCAAAGACTGTTTCTGCTGAATATCTGACCAACAATCTGCTTTCTTCCGTTTATTTCGAAGAAGGCTCGATGCACATCCCAATGAATTCAGTGGTGATAGAAATTGCTCCACATGGCTTACTACAGGCAATCCTCAAGAAGTCTCTGCATGCCGATTGTACCAATGTTCCCTTAACGAACCGAGGATGTAATGATCGTTTGCGGTTTCTGTGCACCGCGCTTGGACAGTGAGTATTTAAATTAGGTTGAGAGGAAATATTACAAAAAAGAGGGTATTTTATTGGAAGAATTCGACCCCTATATTTCTGTATAATGTGGATTAGAAAAAGAAGAATACACGAAATAAAACCGTCCAGATATGAATTGAGAATTATTCTTGTTTGTGTTCTACTCATTTGACATTGAGTATTATATAATAATTTGAACATAGAAGCTGTGATGTCTATTTGTTCACAGATTGTTTATAAATGGTGTAGACATGGACATATCAGTGTTGTATCCTCTTGTTGAATATCCAGTGTCTCGAGGCACAAAAAGTCTTTCGACTTTGATACGTTGGATGCACGATGACAAGTGGCCATCTATTATTCAAGATTATGAATCCGTCCATTCCAAGTGCAGCCTTCTTGTTAATTTAAATTGTGATGAATTCCGAAATTTAGTTGGCCATAGAATTGGACATGATATTGTAATACCGATCTCAACGTATTTGGTAAGTGCAATATAAATGTAAGAAATGAATTCTCTTTGCTGTCACACTTATCAGCAATGTTTGAACAATGATCCCCGTTAGCACGGCGACAAATTCGTATAACAGGAATGCAGCTCAAATCATAAATGCTGTGGGCGATTTAAATTTGACTAAGGCACAACTATTTTACGAACAATTATTTACTGTGATACAAGTTTGTGCATTCGTTATTAAGTTTAGAATGTATATATTATCCATCTTCTACAGTTACAGTGTCCATAAATAAAGATTCATTTCATATCTAAAATAATCATTTATATTTTATGTTTCAGTATTTAGTTTGGAATATTTTATGTAATACCAGACGTGCTGAGCGCATTCTCGTCGAGGATATTATTGTTAAGCGGCATATTGTTATTTCCGAAAAAGGTAATTACATAAAAGTCTTAAGTTTGAAGTTTCTTCATATTTCCTTCAACAATAAAAGAGTTACAGAAATTAAATAAATGTTTTTTAAATAAGTAATACATGCTCTATAAACTGCAAAAAAATTCGTCAAGGAAAGTATTTCTGTGAATTTAAATAAGAGTGTTTATTTCAATTACAAACATCCAATACTTATAATGAAAGGACAAATAAGTCGAGTGAAGGTTATTCCATATTAGTTACAACAATATATATATATATATATATATATATATATATATATATATATATATAAATATATATTGTATATATTAGGCTAGCCGTCTTGTCTACAGGTAACAAAATTGTAATGCCCATTTCAAGAAAGACAATTAGTAAGTAAGACAAATTTAGTTGGAATCCATCAATCGTTTTAAAGAAATACGAAATCGTATGTGGCGGATCTATTGGCTCAAATTTAGTTATCAAGTATATTTGAATTTCTTGATGAATATATAAATAAAATAATAATACTCTTAGTTTACTTTAATATTAAAATATAAATATTATCGTGTTTCCTTTTTAATCTGTGAGTGGAACAGAAAGACATACATATACGTATTCTATGAGTGCGAATAAGAAAAGATACATGATGAAAGTAGATATATACCATTGTGTGCAGGGTATGTTAACAATTCTTTATTGAAACTAGGGTCACCCGTGGGCACCATGTGCCCATATGGTATACAGAACATAGGTCAGTTTTGACTGATGGCGAATTTTCATGTAATTTAATAATAATAACACGGTTTTTCTTCATTTTGTATCGTTTGACTATAATAGTAATACAAATTTCCACATCGCAAATAATAATAAAGAAAAAATCGAGTTCTTTCTTTGAACGCTATTTTGTTCTTAGATCACTAAGCTGAGATTAACTAATCGACCGTTTATCATGCATTGTGTAACATCCGATAAATTTAAACTAAATTTTGTTTAACTTTGATTTAAACCTTGTATGGTGCATATGTGTTGTATCATTTAGACAGTTTCTATGATTGTATATAAAAATAACAGGATTATAAATTTACTTACGATTGTTGTTTATTATTTGAATCGATTATTCAAATAATATGTATTACAAATCCTTTTTACACAACATTTTTAATGATTTGACATTTGATTCATTATTGTTTTTGAATTAAATAATCAGGCTAGATTCTGAATGTTGCAGTATTAAACTGATGCAGTGTCACAACGGCAGTTTTAAAAGTGATGATAATTAGTTATATGCTAAAATACAATGGATTGTGCCATCAAAAATAAAAGAATAAAATTGCCAACCAAACATGTTTCTAAATATCTTTGAATTATCTCTTCAAGATTTTATTACTCTAATAATAAAAATTATAAATGTACTTACTTGCAGTTATTATAATTTGACGAACTATAAAATCTTACCGCAACTCATATTTTCAAAAATCACTGCATATTGGCCATTTTGAAGTAAAAATATTAACTATGAATTAAAATAAATGTACAGAAACACGTATTTGCTAAAAATATATGCTAATTAGGCAATAATATGCACTTATTTCATATTATATACTTAAAAATTGAAATTATAACATGCTACTCCCCTTAAACTTAAGATTAAACTTTGAATTGAAGATTTATCACACAAAAACCAATTTTGACTGATTTCATTCTGACGCTTGATTCGTTTTTGTCTATTTCAAAGCAGACTGAGCCTTCTGAATCGTAGTGATTGTTTTATTTCAGTATAAACTATTTGATTATTTTTTATAACATTATTAACAGTCGCCATGGTGCAGTGGCTAAGTGTCATGCCTTTCACCCTGGAGGTCGTGAGTTCGATCCCCGTCTATGCCAATCTGCATTTTTACAAAAAAAAGCGTTCTACACATACACACTCACATACAAACATTTCTGGGTTATTATATTAATGATATATTTTTAAATTCAAATAAGACTAATTAGATAAAGAAATTTGAATATTAAGATTCGGATGATATTTACCGAAAATAAACTTTTGAATTGCCAATTTAAGCACACGATCTTGAAAATATTTATTACTGATTTTCGTTAAATATTATCCGATGTTTTTAAATCAAATTTTGTTGTCAAGTATTACTTAATTTATTTTCTAATTAGTAAATTAAATAATAGTATTAATTGTTTATTTAGTTATCAAAAAATAAAAAATTATCGTCTTATCACAGATATAGAACCCTTACAGTAATTAACATATTAAAACCGAGATAATTGTATTGGAAGACGTGGCAACATTGTACAAAATGACAGTATTGCACAAAATAACAAATTAATTTATTTATATTCTTGTTTAACTAGATTTTATCCCACCTTTACATATACTGGTTCAAGAAGGCACAGGAAATTTCGAGATTAGTAATCAGTACGGAATTATTGTTTTGGGTCGAATTTCCGTTCCTGAAAATGATTCAAAGGAAGAGATCTACTCGCCACCGATTCTAACTGAAGACTTGTACTACAATTTCTCTAAAACAAATCTCCAGAACGAGTTTCATTATCGTGGCTATCAATTCAGTGGAGATTTTGACAACGTTAAAGAGCTGAATATGTACAACGAAGGTTTGGATACTATATGTATAAACGTGATCAAATGAATCACTCATACATCTCTTAAATCTATACAATATTTTACATAAAATTTACTAAGTCCTCGTGATTCATCCGCCCTTTGCACAAGAGAATGTTATTAAAATTCGACAATGTACCAATTTATCAGAAATCAAACAACGGATGGAAAGTTTTACAGTTATTAATATTATTGTCCAAGTGATATAAGTAAAATTAATTAAAGTTATTTAGAATTTAAGTCGCGAAATTGTTACATTGTTTAATTCCTTACAAGACCCACTAAACTAAACCCAATATATAATATAAAACAATGCAATTTTTACAATGCTCTCTTTTCTATTAAAATGCTTAATTTGGCATACAAAAAGTAAATTACCCAGGAAATATATTTTATAAAAATTATGCAATGAATGACAGATCCGAGAAAATCCGTAATTTACATATTTAATTTATTAAATAAATATTTTTATAAATTTATTTAAACAATGAAATTAAGCTTATTCGACGCAGTTTAAATTTTTTAACAAGTTTTGTCTTTACACTATATCTATAAAATGAACTAGGGAGCAACTACTTGGATATATATATATATATATATATATATATATATATATATATATATATATATCAAATTTAATGCTGATTTTAGGTTCAACTGCGACAATTGAATGGAAAAATGATTGGTCCACTTTTCTGAATTCGATGTTACAAGTAAACATGTTTAATGCTGGTGAATATGAAAATAAGCCAATAATGCCAACGACTATTGGACGTATTATGATTCATTTGGATCGTTTGCCTGAACAACATAAAGGTATGATATATTACATATATATATATATATATATATATATATATATATATATATATATATATATATATATATTCAAGTTTGTCAGGCTATATACCATATGTACTTGAAATTCCCACTGAGGTTTTGAATGTATATCCTCGCAGGTAAAACTTCCTATTTTTGAAAAAGATTTTTCAACAAGAAGTGCTTGTTTACCCGTGCATTTTATTGCATATCTCAAAAGCCAAAGATTCTATTTTTGTTTGTATTTTAGATGTTGATATAAGTTACCATTACAAAACAAGTATATTGACTTCTCCAATGGCACAAGTGAAAGATGTTCAGTTTGCTCCTTATTTACAAGAAGACAAACCACTCATAGCTGACACGTATACTTTTATGAAATATGCACAGGATTCACAAGTAATAATATACTGAATAATACACTGTCATGACAATACAAATTTGTCTTTCATTTTGTAGGACATTCAGACCGAAATCAATATGTGTCTACAAATCGTACAAAAAACTTTAAACTCGGATAATCCATTATACATAATCACAGAAATTAATGATGATGAAATGTATTCATTGAACAATTACATATATAATTATTCCGATCATCATTTCGCATCAAAGGTACAGTTAAATTAGGAAAACAATCATTCTAAATTATATTTCTATGAACTAGCTAAGAAATCCATGGACAAAACGCTATATGTAATATTGTGCAAATTGGCAGGCCACTATTTCTAGCTTCTTTTTCTAGATTGAGCTAAATATTTTAAACAATTTGAGTGTCAATATTCCGATATCATCGCTAACTATAATTGGTGAACAGCAATTACAAAATATACATTTGCTATTCAAAGAAACAACCGAATTTATATTAGTCCGTTTACCCACTGGTCAACAGCTATCTATAGACTCAAACATTTCTATAATTCGTTCATTCCACGTGGGTGAAATTCAGTACCATCTATTGAAAGAGGTGAGAGTATTTCAAAGAGCAAAACACATTTAACGACTAATAATAATTGAATGATTCAATAATAACTTTGTATTTTTTCAAGACTAAGAAGAGTCTTCCAGTAATAATTAATATAAAATCGAAAAGTTTGAATGGTTCCGATTTACGAAACACATCTTTACCATGGGCAAAACAATTACATCAAACATTGAATTCTGCTGATATAAGCGAAAAAAGGATTTATTTAGTTTCGACAATTTTACCCGAAAATGGAATCGATTTTTTTTTTAATGACGTTAAAAATTTAGGAGTTAGTTCCAATATTCGGTAATTGCAATCATATTGAATTATGGATATTGTAAATGTGTATGTGTTAGGCATCATTTTAAAATGAATTCTATTTTAGATTGGTATTTTTGCTAGACGAAGATTTACCAGAATGTCATTTTGGTGCTGCATTTTACCAAGAAATGTTTCAAAAAGATTTGCAGGTGAGCGTGTTTAAAAACGGTAGTTGGGGCAGTTATTTCAAATCACCATACATCAAATTGAACGATGAAAATAATACAAGTATTTCAAGTCACGATTTAAAGTAAGACAATTCTAAGATGAATACATATAATAGCATAATTTCAATGGGATTTTATAGAAATATGTTCCACAATTATGATGTAAAGTATTTGGGCTTAAATGTCGAGCATACAGTCCCAAATGAAAGTGTAGAAGCAACTGATTTGGGCCCAGTGGAATTCTCGGGTTACGATATATCTGGACAACTAGTAATGGGCATCGCCCAGGCGAATTTGGATAACTGCGAAATCGTTCCCGACCCAGATTACTTGTGGTCCGTTCCAGACATATGGACTTTGACTCAAGCAGCAACTGTACCATACGCTTATGCTTGCGTAAGTTTTATTCAAATGAATAATTACAGTATTTATACAAATATTTAAGATGAACAAAATGATACATTGTTGTTATGTTAGGCTTACTATGTACTATTTGAACTGGCTGCATTGCAACCTGGGGAATCTATCCTGATCCATAACGGATGCAGCAGTTTCGGGCAAGCTGTTATGCAAGTCGCGCATGCGCATCACTGCAAAATTTACACAACAGTTGGTTCCGGTGTTGAACGAGCTATTCTGTTGAATGACATGAAGATGGTACGTATTGGACTGAACATATTTATGTGGAAGATTACACTCCTGCTATAATATATACATACAAATTACATGTTGTATTGTTTCAGTTATCTCCAAGCCAAATAATGTCGTACACCACATTTCAAACCCAACTCTTAGAACGCACAAACGGTGAAGGTGTGAATGTGGTCATTAACACTTTGTCAGGCGAAGGCCTGCAAGCTTCATTGCGTTGCCTGTCCAGCTTAATAGGCAGAGTAATGGTGCAAGTGGATTTAAGTGAATCTGATTCTACCAATAGTGTTGGCCTGAATAGGTTCTTGTTGTGCCTGACCATGCAAGTATTTGTATCGAAATCCATCTTGGATAAACCTCAGGATATTAAATCCAAAATATATGCATGGCTTTCGGATGGAATTAAAAACAATGTTGTTCAACCGTTAAGGACACCTGTGGTTACTCCCTTGAATATGGATCGGGTTCTTAGGTAGGATTAATTTGTATTTATTATTAATTAATATAAAAGTATACTAATAAACTGAACGATATCATCATGTGCGAGCGAAATGTGTGTGATTTATATAACAAATTTAGTGATTAGCAGCTTTTCAGTTTTTTTAATTGAATTCATATTTTTAGATACCTGAATAGTGGCAGAGTTGCAAGGACGGCAGTGTTGCCAATCGACGATTTGGTACAAGAAAAGCCACAGAATATTAAATCAGCAATATTCTCAAATCATATATGCAAGAGAGATGTTTCATACATTGTGTGTGGTAAGTCTTCAAATCAAATCTATAAGAAAAACAAAACTTTTATCAAATTTTAACACAAGCACACAGAAGCCATCTCGAAAATAGTCAATATTAATTGAGAAATGCACAAATCGTGTATTTCTTGTAAAATCTCAAATGCGAAATTTTGTATGATTACATCAATATTTCCTTTTAGAGATTTATTTTTATATTTAATGCGAAAATTTGTGAACTTTTTGTATACCAATTTTGTAGTCACCTTTGGTATGTCTGGAAGATTGATCTAAGCCGTTCGGGATATTAAGTCTCTTACGAAATGAAATTTGAACGTTGTGGTTTTAAGACGTTTCTGTATTTCATCCTTTATATTTTCCAAAATTGAAACAATATTTAAACTTTCAGGAGATGATACAGACATGCTCATATATACAATCCGCTGGCTAGCGGGAAATGGAGCGAAATCAATAACAGTCTTCTCTAGCATTAAATCCAACTTCACTTTTGTAAAGCGACATCTAAATTCGCTGAAAAGGCAATACAACAGTGACATTAAACTAATAATAAACGAAGTCCCAACAACAAAAGTGTTACATGAAATTCACGGGGAGAGAAAAATTGGCGCTGTTTTAATATTGAACAGACAGTCACTAGTAGAAACTTTAAAATATGTAAAACAAGTCGATGCCCAATTGATGACGGTCACTTTAACGGCGCACTTGATCTGCTTCTGGGGGAACCAGATTGACATGACTTACACAAGGCCAGACTTGTTGCCTGTGAGCAACGTGAAATGGGTCAACAACTATGAGTTTGCTAGTGTCGTACGCATTTTGGCCGACATTTTGGATAAGCCTGCGGAAATCGTGATACGAAACGATGAGCTGTTTCTCGACACTTCAAATAATTTCTCGTTGAAAAGTAAGAAGTCTCTCAGACAGAGAGTCACGATGATGATCATTGAATTATTTCAAAAACTGTACTGTTAAATTATTATTAACACGTATTTATATTTGTAATAGATTTCTACGCACTTTTATCCAGTTCACAAGATTCAATCATTTCTACAATCGATTCTGCCTCAACTAAGACAGAACTAATAAAATTACAAACGAACGGTACTTCAGAGGCAAAAGAATTGCTCCCATCGTTTATAGTTCCTGGATTACTGGGTCAAAAATGCAAATATTTCAAGAGTTTACTCCGAAAGCTACTGTGCCCAATTTATATGATTAATAATGGGGCAGCCGACAGTTTAGAGTCTGTTGCTGCAGCTGCTGTTAAGGTTCGGTTTAGGAGTTATAACGCAATTGAATATATTTTTTACATATAATCCTTTTAACTTGCAGCAAATAAAACAAAAACCTTGTGGTTCTTATAATATAATTGGGATATCGTTTGGAGGAGCACTCGCCCTGGAAATTGTTAAACTTCTCGATGAGCAAGGGGAAGAAACGCAATTGTATTTGATCGATGCTGTACCAGAAACTATTCAGAACTTAATAAACGAGAATGACAAGATAGAATGGCTAGAAACATCTCTATTAAGCTCCTTATTACGAATTAACGCCATAGAGGTCAGAAAACTCTTATACCATTAAACTGTTAACTTCATATCACTTTTCAATTTGGTAGCGGTAACACATTTATTCAATGTCAATATGCTTTTATATCTGCATTGTAAATATTTCTTGTTTATGTTATATTGAGCATTCATTCTACATAAACAATCTTGTAGCTATTATCTTATTTTATGTTCCAACTTTTGATTGTTTCTGCTGAATTCTTCTTTTTCTTCAATTTGTTGTACACAATTGTCCTTCCATTACGCCATCTGAATGTATCTGTTTGTTCTTCTGTTTATGATACTTTATATATTTATTTACAACTACTCGTCTCGTCTCATTGTTCTCCTTTTACTGTTCTTTTCACATGTTTTCTTGTATTCCTTACTTGAATTTAGATTTCTCTCCCTTGTTGATTTTCCTGTCCTATATAGTCTTAGGCTTGTATTTGCTTGTCTCATTATTCTGTATTCTTTGCCCCACCATTGATTTCTTTCTTACATCTTATTTATTATATTTTCATTTTTTTTTTTATTATTAGTTCTTTCTTTTATATATTTGTATCTAAATTTTTAGTTGCGCGAAGTCTGCATTAAAATAATACTCTCTTCTTTTGTTTCATCTATATTTCCTATCAGCTACATTAGTCTTTTTGGAACTATATTATTGTGGCAAACTAACTGCTTAATCCTCTAAACATTTATTAAAATTATTTTTCTCTCCTGTGTATATTTGTTTTTATATGCATGTTATTCTTCTACCTCCACTATTTCTATGCTTACGCCAGTTATTCTTCCTCTAGGGTTCTACTTTTTTTGGGAAACCTCTTATTATTGTTCATTCTTTTTCTGCAAATCAAAGTTTCTGTTAATCCAATTGTTTCAAATTTTTTACCATAATACTAAAATATGTTGTGCTAATCCATTACGCCGACCACGATTCTGTCATTCTATTATTTCTAATGTTAGTTAATACTTTCTAATGTTGTAAATTTCTATTTCAGCACATAAGTTCTTTAAGGAATGTATCAAACTGGGATGAACGGGTTCAACATGCTTTACAATTTGGGAACCACACTAACAAGAAAATGATAAAGATCACCGCAGGTTTAAATATAATCAAAAATAAACTAAACCAAGTTTTAAATTATAAGCCATCTGAAAAGACCATTACTGGAAACATAATGTTGGTTAGGCCCCAAGATTCGAGTCAGGATTACAGTAACAGTTTAACAAACGTATGTATGGTAATATTGGTGTGTCCCGAAGAGATCGAATGTTTTGTTTTTCTGTTTCAGGATCGCAAACAATTCCAAGTGGAAATAATCAAAGGGAATCACTTCACTATCTTAGAAACAGATCACTTGGCGACATATATTAATGATACTCTGCGTGTACCTAAATTATATCACTGAAACATGATTCCTTTTTAAATTTGAATGTATTTACTGTAATATTTCTTGTATAATTCAAATAAAATATGGTTTAAGGGCAAAATGCAATTTTATTACACAATCAATATATTACAACACGTCTTAATAAATAAACCCTTCTGCCACTCCAAATTTTCATTGTTACAACCAAAATTCTCTAGAATGTTAAGGATGCGATTGAAATTCTCTTGACGGGAAACAGTAACTTTCCTGGTAAATATATATATATATATATATATATATAAATATATATATATATATATATATATATATATATATATATATATATATATATATGTATATATATATATATATATATATATATATATATATATATATATATATATACATATATAAATATATATATATATATATATATATATATATATATATATATATATATATACATATATAAATATATATATATATATATATATATATATATATATATATATATATATATATATATATATATATATGTATATATATATATATATATATATATATATATATATATATATATATATATATATATATATATATATATATATATATATTGATTTCGTTTATTTTCGTATCGAATTTTTGCAATTGAATATTACTGAATTCTAAATCTTTATAGACTTTCGATATTCCGTCAAATGTCCATTGATTAATTTTGCAATCTCCGTCATTGATAAATCTGAAAATTCCCTGGAAGTGTTTCTTTATGTTTTTGCGTGTACAATTTATTATTAATTCTTGATTCATCGGGGAAATAATAATTACGTTATTGGTGTTTGGAATTTGTATTACATTATTTTTAATTTGTTTTTCCTTTATTTCACAGTCATCATTATTTTCGTTTCTTACTATATTATTAATACAATTACTTATTTCTATGCCTTTAGTTTGACAGTAATTAATCTTATTAGATTCTCTATTAAATCTTTCTATTAATATATTCTAATTAAGTTTATTTATGTAATATGTAAGTGGTTCTGTTAATTTATATAGTTTGTTTTGATGGATAAAGGGAATTGGGTATAATTGATATAAAGGGTAAGTATTTAATGAAAGTTCTGGTTCCATTAACAAAATATGAATTTGTTCATTTTCTAATCTACAATATGTAACTATCTCGTTTGCTTGTGCCCAAATATCGTTTTTACCTGTGATTTGTATTAAATCATCGTGATTTATGATGGTAGTATCTAATTTATTTAATGAACAGATTGTTAACATTAATTCTATATGTTTAGAAAAATTCAGTAAATTTTGGATGGTTATTATAATAACTTATTAATTTTTATTTCTGCATCAATTAAACTTTGCCAATTTTTTTCTTTGTGTAAAACTTTTATGACAGCATTAAGATTGTTTGATATTTTATTTTCATTGATCTTTAATTGTTCTAACTTTGAATTGAATTTATCTGTTAAGTGTTTCTCATTTTTTATTATTTGTTCTTTTGGTTATCTTTTAATTTTTCTATTAAGTTATCATATATCATTTTGGTGTAAGTTACCTGTGATCGATTTGATTATATTTCCTAGGCCATTTATTAAACCACGTTTACTTCTTTTATTAAAGAGTTTCTGAATTTGTTGCGTCAAATCATATAAAAGGTAAGATAATGCCTTGTTTTGTTCTTCAAGGTGATAGTTATTCTCAATTTGTTTAATGACGTTAATTGTAATGTTGTTTAATTTTGAATATTCATTATAAATTGGGGTGATATTGTAGTTGAAATAATGTATAATTTCTCCTTCTTTTACTTTACAATTACCGATTCCGAATAAAAGGAATCCATTATTATTTGAAATGTCCATTAGTTGAGCGGTGGCAATAGCCCTGGAATTTTTATTTTATCTAATTTGAATTTTCAAATGTGCCTTTTATTTTTTATTTCTACTGTTCCTAGGATGGGATTGTAATTTTCTACTGTAACTTTTTTAAATAGTGGATTTTTGTATTTGTTAATCAATCGGTTATTTTGTTTTACATAAACGTTATCAGGTAATATCAAAGGTAATTCGTTTTCTTTTGTTCTTTTTGCTTTCTCTGTATCAATTATTTTGTTTATAATTTTATTTGTTTCTACTTTGTTGATAAAATAGTCATTTATAATTTCATCTTCCGAATGTTGTTTTTGGAAATATTTATTTTGCTCGTTTTGTCCGAAAAGTATTTCACAGGGGGTCATTTTTGCTATCGAGTGTTTGGTGTTGTATGCTGTTATTGCTTTATAAGTCTTTGTATTTATTTATTGAGTGTAATATACGCAGGTGTTCTATTAGTACAGAATGAAATCTTTCTACTGCTTTCGATTTTATATTTGCGATACTAATTAAATGTAATTTTATGTCATGATTATTACAATAATTTTTTACTAAAGCATTGTTAAATTCTAATCCATGATCAGCGATGATTGTGTTTGGTTTTTTGTAGGTTTTTATGAAATCTTCAATTATTAGCATTGTTTCTTTTCCTGTTTTATTGAAAGTAGGATGAATGAATCCAAATTTTGAAAATTGATCAAATATAGTAATGAAGTATTGTTTATTTAATGTCAGCAAAACCAATATTTACAATTTCAAATGGGGTTTTTGGTGTAGGGGTTAAGTTGTCATTTAATTGAATGGGATGTCTATCGTATTTATTTTCTTTGCATATATTTTCATTATTAATATTTCTTTCGCAATAATTTTTACTGTCGAATTCTAAATCTATTTGTCTAGCGAGACCTTTTGAAAATTTTAAATCTTTTGATATACAGTGTGCGAAAATATCAGTATTTGTTACGTTTCCGGATAGTTTATTTATTTTGAATGTATCTCTTTGCCTCGATAAAAAATCTGCAATTTTATTTGTTTTCCCAGGTATATATTCAATGTCGAAATTATATTCGCCTAGGTCTATCTTCCATCGCACAAGTTTTTGGTTTGCGTTTTTCATGGAGAATAGCCAAGTAAGGGGTCTATGATCGGTATGAATTGTGAATTTTCGGCCGAATGGGGGGGATTACTTATTAATTCTTTGGCGGTTTTAAATGAATCTTGGTATTATTTATTAGTTATGTCTATTTGTTTATTCTTTTTTAAACATTCTGTGAAAGGCTTGGTGAGTTTGGCAAAATTTGGAATAAAACGTCTGTACCTAGAAAGTTTACCCAGGAAAGATCTTATTTCCTTTACTGTTTTAGGAATCATTATTTTTTCGATTGCTTCGATTTTGTTTTTATTTGGTTTAAGTCCTTCTTGTGATATTATAAACTAGGGCACCGTGTGCCCATATAGTACACAGAATATAGGTCAGTTATGACGGATGGAGAATTATCTTGTAATTTTCTTGTAAATCATAGTTACAATATAAAAACACGGTTTTTCCTTCGGTTTGTATCGTATAACAAACCTAAAAATAATTAAATATTCATAATTTTATATATTTTTCCAGCCAATCAGGTGTCTAAATATGTTTGAATTAACCCTTCAAGTTTTTGTTTATTATTTAATTTATAATTTAATTTATACATTTATTTACTGCATCTATTTGGAGTTAAATATATTGTACAATGCACATTTTATATTATTTAATAATTTGATGCATGTTTTTATTGTTTTTTAAATGCCTATGACTTATAGAATATAATAAAATAATTTAAGATTTTGAAATTTGGACAGTTAATTAAAATTGTTAATAATCATTATTTGAATAAATGTTTGCAATTGAAACAATTCATTCTGATAACAAAGTCGGAAAATACGCGGTAACTTTGAAGCAATACTTGATGCCACTTCATACTTCATACACTTGGCCGAAGTTTATAGTTTGAATTTACGATATTTGTCAACATGTATAAAAAGGTGTTAATTGTGTTATCCGAATTTCTGAATGACGATGCAACGTTAAAAATAGTTGTATTTATTTGCAGAAATAAATAACAAATTCTGTATTAATACATAAAAATAATCAAGATATTTACGTTGATTTAATAAATCCATGCGTGTATTATTACACAAAAATCGGGAATATAAATTTACTTACGGATTCTGTTTACTAATTGAATCGATTATTCAAAAAAGATGTGTATTACAAACCTTTTTACACAACACTTTCAATGATTTGACTTTTGATTCGTTATTATTTTTGAATCATATAATCAGGCTAGATTCTGAATATTGCAGTGCCACGGCAGTTTAAAAGTGATAATGGATCCTATGCTAAAACACAATGGCACAATGTACACAACTCGATATGCATTTTGAAGATTCGGAATATATTTAAAATTGACATTTGAATTATTCTGACGTATAACCTTTTATTTTTACGTAGAGCAGATTACTTGATTAGAAATGTATTCATTGCTTTTGTGTAGTCTTTTATTTCAGTACAAACTATTTGATATTATATATAAAATTCTTATCTGTCGCCATGGTATAGTGGCTAAGATTCTCGCCTCTTACCCTGGAGGTCGTGAGTTCGATCCCCGTCTATGCCAATCTGCATTTTTACAAAAAAAAGCGTTCTACACATACACACTCAAGCTCGCCATAATTCCAATGCAAAGGAGCTTTAGTATACGATTCTGCGTCTCAGAATCGAAAAATACTTTTTCACAAAATATCATTAACGACTCCCGGATTCCGAAAATTTTTTTGGATGTATGTCGCTTGCGAGGTCGTAACCACACATTCTCTTTAAAGAAGAAAACTTTTATTAGCACTATATTTGAAAAGTTGTGCCAACATAAGAACAACTAAGTAGGCATGCAAAAAATTATTAAAAAAGAACCATTACTATATAAAATACTTCAAAATTATTATTATTTTTTGGGTTCAATCTGAAGATGTTTGATAGTGAATTTATAAATAAATTGTAATATTTTGAAATATTGTACTCTATATTGTATAATGCGCCAAGACACTTAGAAAACTGACTCATTTATCACCTTTTCAATATGCTTAGCCATTTAAATTGAAAGATTAGCCCCACCACAGGGTTTAAACTATTGTGTTATAAAAAGAAAACAGTGTTATTGAAAGTCAAAATAAATAGTATTGGTGAATATGGTTATTAATGCGCATTATATATTACAAAATACAAATTCAAAATAATGGTAATATGTTAATTAATAATCCTGATTTCAAAAGAGATAAAATGATATTGTTATTGTTTATTGACCGACGATACAGAATAGAATGCATGAATTGAATTCATGCGAAGTGTTTCACCATACGCGTACGCAATATTTTAAATTTGCAAACGTTTATTATACCTATAAACACCCAGCTGAATACGTGTAACGTTTCAAGTATAACGTGTATCCATGATTAGGTACTACATTTATAAAGAAAATCGGTTGTGGTGAACACAGAACTTGCTTTTACGTTCCGGGGAGCCCAATCGCAATAAATACAATACTTTTTTTTTTTTTTATTAAAAGTAATATTACACTTCAGCTTCTAAGGCTACTAGTGCTGGATAAAGTATTCTATATAATATATATTGATAATTTTAATGACAACATGAAATTTTGCAATTTAGTTGGTTTTAGATTTTTTGTATTAGATTTGTGGCTTTTAAGTAGTTGATGATGTTCTCGTGTGATTTCTTGGTTTGATTTAGTGCTTCTTTTAGAGTGTTTGGTATATTGTGTCGTTGTCGGTGTGTGTCATATTTTTGGCAATGTAAAATTATATGTTCTACTGTAATCTGTGTGTTACATATGTCGCAAGATTCTGGGTCTGTTTTTTCAAAAATATATTTGTGGGTTAGGAGTGTATGTCCTATTCTAAGTCTAGTCATGATTGTTTGTTCTTTTCTGTTGTTGTACGTTTTCCATAGTTCTGTGTCATCTTTAATTTTTCTTAATTTATTGTTAGTGTTTTCTCGCCATTCTTCGCTCCATTTCGTTTTGATTGCTTGTTTTATGTTATTTTTAATGTCATCTTTTGTAATCGGACTTCTTATTTCAGTGGTGTTTACAGCTTCTTTTGCAGCTTTGTCTGCTTCTTCATTTCCTTTGATGTTAGTATGTGACGGTATCCAGATACATATTATGTTTTTGTTATGGTTTGTTATTGAATCATGTATTTTTGTTTGAATGGATTGTATGCTGGGCTTTGGTGAGTATATATGTTTCATACTTTGGAGTGTACTTAAGGAGTCGGTACATATGAGGAAGTTGGTTTGGCTTTGATCGGTTTTCAGGATATGTTCTACTGCTTTTAGGATGCTATATGCTTCTGCGGTATAAATACTGGCGATGTTTGGGAGGTGGAATTTTAGTATTTTATCTTCTGTTACTAATGCAGCACCTGTTTTTCCATCTATTTTAGAACCATCTGTGTATAATTGTATGTGGTTCTTATATATATTGCACTTTTCTTTGAACAGATTTTTATAAACTATAGGACATGTTTGGTCTTTTGGAAGGTGGGAAAGTTCAAGGTCAAATTGAGGTTGTGACTGTGTCCACGGTGCATTTTCACTGTATGTGTTTATTTCTATGTTTGAGAGAGAGACTTGTAGTTCGGTTATGATTTGGTTTATTGATTGTTGAGTTGGGGTTCTATTTCTTATTTTCAATTTGTTATTTTTTGTGTCAAAGATATATTTATAGGTAGGATTTTTTGGGTTGCTTGCTATATTTGTGATGTAGGTAAGCATTATTTGCTTTCTTCTGCATTTTAGTGGCGGTTCTCCTGCTTCACATAAAATACTGTCGATTGGGCTTGTTCTAAAGGCACCTATGATTAGCCTTAATGCTGTGTGATGTATGGAATCTATTTGCTTTAGTATATATGGCTTTGCTGTTCCATATATTTGACATCCATAGTCTATTTTTGTTCGAATTAGCGCCCGATATATCAGCAATAGTGACTCTCTCTGCGCACCCCAGTCATGGTTACTTAACGATTTTATTAAATTGAGTCTCCTGTTACAGTCCAGTCTCAGTTCTTTAGTATGTTGTTTCCAATTTAGTTTGTTGTCTATTGTCAGTCCTAAGAATTTTATTGTTTTTGTGAAGGGTATGTCTTTGTTATTTATTTTAAGTATTATGTTGTGATGTGGTCGTCTAAGTTTACAGAAATGTATGGCCTTTGTTTTTGTGTTTGAGAAATGAAATCCAGTATTTTGCGCCCAGCTTAGGATGTTTGTGATAGTTTCTTGTAGATTTTGTTTAATTGTTTCTTCATTCTTTCCTCTGGTATATAAAACAAGGTCGTCTGCAAAAAGGGAAAATTTTATTTGATCTGGAATTTGGGCAGATATATTGTTTATTGCTAATAGAAATAGAGTAGGACTCAGAATTGATCCTTGTGGGACTCCGTTTTCAAGTATTTTTTGTTCTGACTCTACTCCACTGCATTTGACCTGGAAGGTACGGTTTGATAGAAAGTTTTTATGAAGTGGAGTAAATTTCCTTCTAGTCCAATGTTTTGTATGGTCTTTAGAATGTGGTATTTCCATGTTGTTTCGAAAGCTTTTTCTAAATCAAAGAATACCGCTAGGAGATGCTGCTTATTTATGAATGCGGTCTCTATTTCTGTTGTGAGGGACAGAATTTGATCAATTGTAGATCTAGAGTTTCTAAAACCGCATTGCGCATTATCTAGAAATACAATACTTAAAGCGATAGCAATTCAGTATTGGAACATATTCAAATTATTGTTTTATACAATAATCTATTAATACTAGGGTCACCCGTGGGCACCATGTGCCCATATGGTATACAGAACATAGGTCAGTTTTGACTGATGCCGAATTTTCATGTAATTTAATAATAATAACACGGTTTTTCTTCATTTTGTATCGTTTGACTATAATAGTAATACAAATGTCCACATCGCAAATAATAATAAAGAAATAATCGAGTTTTCTTTGAACGCTATTTTGTTCTTAGATCACTATGCTGAGATTAACTAATCGATCGCTTGTCATGCACTGCGTAACATGCGATAAATTTAAACAAAATTTTGTTTAACTTTGATTTTAACCGTGTATGGTGCATATGTGTTGTATCATTTAGACAGTTTCTATGATTGTATATAAAAAACAGGATTATACATTTACTTACGATTGCTGTTTCTTATTTGAATCGATTATTCAAAAAATATGTATTACAAACCGTATTTACACAGCATTTTTAATGATTTGACATTTGATTCATTATTGTTTTTGAATTAAATAATCAGGCTAGATTCTGAATTTTGCAGTATTAAACTGATGCAGTGTCACAACGGCAGTTTTAAAACTGATGATAATTAGTTATATGCTAAAATACAATGGATTGTGCCATCAAAAATAAAAGAATAAAATTGCCAACCAAACATGTTTCTAAATATGTTTGAATTATCTCTTCAAGATTTTATTTCTCTAATAATCAGAATTATAAATTTACTTACTTGCAGTTATTATAATTTGACGAACTATAAAATCTTACCGCAACTCATATTTTCAAAAATCACTGCATCTTGGCCATTTTGGAGAGAAAAATATTAACTATGAATTAAAATAAATGTACAGAAACACGTATTTGCTAAAAATATATAATAATTAGGCAATAATGTGCACTTATTTCATATTATATACTTAAAAATTGAAATTATAGCATGCTACTCCCCTTAAAATTAAGATTAAACTTTGAATTGAAGATTTATCACACAAAAACCAATTTTGACTGATTTCATTCTGACGTTTGATTCGTTTTTGTCTATTTCAAAGCAGACTGAAGTGTAGAGTAGTGATTGTTTTATTTCAGTATAAACTATTTGATTATTTTGTATAACTTTATTAAGAAAAACCATCAGGTCTATCTAGTTCGCGGAAAATCCACTATGGGGGCATTGCAAACTGAAAGTTTGGCTGTGGTCACAGAACTGTGCCTCTGGTAGCCAATGTATCAACTAAAATCTTATACTCTGCCATTGCCGATAATATTATATAGGTTTCTATTTCAAATTTAGATTAGATATTAGAGCGCGAATTTTAAAAATTAAAATAATATATTAACAATTTTACAACAAATTTAGATGTCCGAGTTAGTGAAAAGTATGTATATGTATATTTTAAATATTAAAATAAAAATATATACTCAGATGACTCAAAGCCGATTTTGATCATTTTCTTTTTTAAATACCGGAAAATGTTTATAGAAAAGTTCCCCGTAGGTGAGAAGGTGTGCTTTATATTATTTCAATTGTTATTAAAAAATAAGTGTTTTTTAATTTATGTATATAATTGCCTGAAATTTTATAAAACCAGGTTTATGGGGTCGCAGATTTCGAATTTGGCCTCAAAATTGGTCTAAAAACAAAATTGCGTGATTTTTTTTTTTTTTGTTCTGGTGTAGGTTTGTGCGCCAACAAATATTATACAGCGGCAGCGATATGTAAAATAATTTACGGTGGCTGGCGGCACTCGCCCTCACTTATTACGGCGGCACATTTTACTTTACTGTAACTATGTATTTTTAATAAATGTTTTCGTAAAGGGCATTTTGATCACAAGTAAATTAATTTTTATTGCATTTAGAACGTCATCAGTTTACAAAGAAATAAAATGTATAGTGGCCTGCACTCGACTTTCATATACATACGTAGTTTTCACTAGAATTATATATCCCAAACCAACTGTGTTTCCTAATGCGTAAAACAAGTTTATTACAAAGTAAATGATTACCGATTGACTGCGTTCGACTAGTACAAGTTTCAACATACAAAATTCGTTACTTTTTCTCCAGAAAATGTACCGTGTGTCGGACCTTGTACCAGAATCTACATTTCAGTGTAAGTATGAGCGTTACAAGACTTAGTTATAGAATTGATAAACTAAATTCGACGCACCGGCGGGACGAAACGCTCTAAAAGTGGCCAAAATTCTGCCATAGCGTTATTAATAAAGATATTAATTTTAATTTTTTTGGAAATTATTATGCATAAAATTTGCTACAATATTAAAGGATAATGTTTATTAATAATAATTTGTTTGTATATATAATGTATAAAGTATCAATACTACGTATATAAAGTTTAATATTTGTTTATTTTAATTTGTTATTTTAAGAAAATCTGTTTATTTCTTGTAATAATGGCTTAATTAAGAAAAATTTTATATTAATTATTTGCTTACTGTTTCATATATATATATATATATATAAATATATATATATATATATATATATATATATATATATATATATATAAATATATATATATATATATATATATATATATATATATATATATATATAGATATATATATATATATATAGATATATAGATAAATATATATATATATATATATATATATATATATATATAAATATATATATATATATATATATATATATATATATATATAAATATATATATATATATATATAAATATATATATATATATATATATATATATATATATATAAATATATATAACAGTAGTATGCTACGCAGCGTAGTATATATAATTTTGCAGTTCAGCAGCCACTTAAAATAGATATAATGAAAATCCGGATAAAAACGGGAAACATTTTATTTTACATTTTGATTATAAAATGTATAAGGTATATAATTCTATAAAATTTGGAGCGGCGGCTAATAACTTATTAATATATATTATTTAGCAGTGCAGCAGCCACTTAAAATTGATATAACGAAAATCCGGATAAAAATGGGAAACATTTTATTATAGATCCTAATTCTCAAATGTATAAGGTATATAATTTAATAAAATTTGGAGCGGCGGCAAACGGCGGCAACTTACTTCTATTCCAATGAAAATTATAAAGTAAAAAAATATGCCACCATATTGGATAATTAAAATTTGCTTCATACTTTTAAAATTTAAGCATATTAATTTCAAAATAAATATAATAACGTTCTAAAACTTCATGAATTTTGAAATTCGGTACAATATTAAAAGAGATATAGATAAAGATACCTATGTTCATTAAATTACTAATGGTAAGCCATCACTGCGTAAACACAGTTGTATCCTATACGCAGCGTAGTATATATAATTTTGCTGTGCGGCAGTCACTTAAAATGGACTTAACGAAAATCCGGATAAAAACGGGAAACTTTTTATTTTAGATCTTGATTCTGATATATATAAGGTTTATAATTCAATAAAATTTAGAGCGGCGGCAAGCGGCGGCAACTTACTTCTACTCCAATGAAAATTATAAAGTCGAGCATAAAAATGTGCCACCATATTGAATAATATACATTAAAATGTGCTTCATATTTTTTAATTTTAAGAATATTTATATTAAATTAAATATAATAGCATTCAAAAACTTCATGAATTTTGAAATTCGCTACAGTATTAAAAGAGATATAGCGATTTGTATTCTTCATTTCAATAAAGTGTTTTTGTTGATATATTTTAAGTTTCAAGTTCACAGATAGTTTTCATCTATTTCCGTAAAGTAAAAAAAATAAAAAATGTTGGCTTTCTGTATTCTGAAGTATCCACTATAAGATTGGCCAAAAATATATTCAGAAAAAAATTATTTGAAAAATTCAATTTTGGCCACTTTTCGAGCGATTCGTCCCACTGTGCGCCGTGCAAAACTCGACGTCGCACAGTGGTTCGAAATCCCGAACACCAGGCCATAATATGAAGGCGTTGTCTGATTTATATGAAAATTAGTATATATTAGATATGGCGGATCCAAAATGACGGGGGAAAAAGTATAAAAATAGTCATATTTTCATGAAATTTCGGAAATAGAGTTTTTTGAGATCGCTGATTAAGAATTTATTATTAAAATAATTTAAAATAATAATTTGTTAAAAATAATGCATTATTATAGTTTAATAATAAAATTAATTATTTAATTCTATTAATATAATAACTTTTGTATGTTTTAACTTAAACGATTTAAATATTTTCGACGCCATTTTGTTTTTAGATCTATTTTAAATCCAATATCATAATCTGCAACCACAAAAACCTTGTTGCCAAATTTCAGGCAATTGTATAAATAAAGGAATTATACATTTTCTAAATTAAGAGTGTTTTATAGAAACACTTATTTGTTAATAACAATTGAAAAAATAAAATCATCTATGGGGGGGGGGGGGGAACTTTTCTATAAACTTTTTCTGATAACTTTAAAAAAATGATCAAAATCGACTTTGATTAAATTAAAACTTTTAGTGTTTACTAAATGGACCATATACTACGAAAAAGAAAAGTACATCCATAATTATTTGAAGGCAGTTTGAATTTATTGGTAATATGGAAATAAAAAAAATTAAAAAACAAATAATATAAATAAAGTATAATAAAAGTAAATATAATTTTCTTTTAATATAAAAACAAATTAAAATGAATACAATAAATAAATTACATAATTATTGTAGCAATGGGATGATATTTATTATTTTGTCGAGGCTATAAGCTTCACGGCCTCGTCCCGCACCACGACTCCCTTTGCCCCTCCTTGACAGCCTCGTCCGTCGCCGCCGCCCCGTTTAATTTTTTTGCTTTGTTTCTGTTTGTATATAAAGTATAAATAAAATTCCACAATATACAATATTTTCAGGCTTTACATATAAACATTTTTATAATTATTAGGTTCGATAGGTTCTTAGTTCTTATACGTAGCTTACAATCTGAAATAATGTTTTTGATAAAAAAAAAAAAAAAGTTATGGTATATTTTAAATTTCATAATTTATCTTAATAATTTTTTTATGTTGACGGGAACCTTTTAGGCAGTCTAATTTTGGTCTTATTTATTAATTTATTATATATTAAAACTTTATATAAATTATTTCGTAAAATGCGCCGTCTAGAACCATTCAATGACTACAATATGGCATAACGAAATTTTATTCGTAAAGTGAAAAATTCTATTTCTCATTATTTTTTCAATCTTGAACGAAATATCGCTTTATGAAAAATAAAACATTGCATTCCTAATGAAAATATATATAATATAAATTACGCACTGTATATAAAAACAAAATTAGCAAAAATATATAAAAAAAAAAACATTTCCGTTACTGGCAGGGGCGGATCTTAAAAATGTGAACATACCAAACTATTTTTGCAGCTGTTTATAAGATATTGAACAAAGGACAAAATTTATTTAATTTATCCAACAGAAAATTTGATTGATTGAACTGTAATACTGGTTTATTTATTTATTTTATCAACGAGACATACATACAATATAGCACACTGAATAATATGTATCAATGTAACTACAAGTAATAAATGTAAGAGTGAATATAATACATTGTTGCATACAGACAGCGAGACGCTTACAAATTTGGAAATACATATGGCTTTTCAAATGAATTTCGATTACGGTTCCGTTGCAGGTTCAATTCTAATTTTTAATTTTTTTTAATTTGAAAAAAAAAGCAAATACATACCAGTAATAGCTAACTATGATATATATTAAAAAAATCAATTGCAACTATTATTTAGAGAATGATATAGTTTAGAAGAAATTTTTTGAAATAAAACTTGTTTAAAATTAGAATATCTAGAATAGTTAAAAAATGACACGAGTAAACGAGCACTTCCGGTTGAAATATTCTTTTCAAAATAGGACGTTTTCTATTCTGAGGTACAAAAATCTTAAATTCAATACATCATATTTTTACGTTGAACAGTATAGGCTGTAACGTGTAGCTCGTTCACACACACACACATAAACAGACACACCGACATCATTGAGAAAACAGTCAAATTCAGGTATCCTCAAAATGGATATTTCCATTAAAATCTCGAGCTTGATTTTTATGGTGATGCCTATACTTACTTATTACCCCGTAAAATAAAGTAATACACTATTAATAATTCATATATACATCATACAAATAATATGCTTAGGTAGATTGAACAAATTATAAAAATACTTTGAAGCCACAATGATTTTAACAAACAGAATTATTACAAGTAAAAAACATTTTCTTAAAAACTATTCTCACAACGTCTCACAACGCTAAACGAAAAAAATATTCCATATAAAAATGATTTAAATCAAATAAAACCATTTTCACAAAACGAAAGCAAAAATATTCAAAGTTCAAAAGATTTAAATAAAACAAAACTAATCAACTATTCAAACAAAAAAATTCCGTAAACGTTTCAACCAAAAATTACTCGTAGTCCCAACAACACACAAAATGTTCCAAAACGTTTAAATCATAAATTCACATAAGTACACAAACCGCATTTAATTCACCCACACACACGCACGAACCACCGACCGACTTTTCTGCGTTTTTTATAGCTAAACTCAGCCAGAAAATATACTGATTTCACCCCTTAACATCTTGTAATGACGCGTTCAAACTGTGCATACATATTAAAATATAAAATAAACCAAGGACTTTGGTTTCTTACAAATACTGTTAGTAAACAAAGCGATACTCGTAAAACGGTCATCTATCTGTGAAATTCAGAAGTTGACATAATATACTCGAACCAAATTCGTTAGTTCCTTGTTATGCTACTGGCCAGGGGGCGATACTATACAACTATGTAAATTCGATGCATTTTAAAACGCTGATAAATTCTCCAGATCAGAAATTACCTGTTTTTGCTCGAAAACAAAGAAATTCTGCTGAATAATGACTGTTTATTGTATATGAAGGAATTACGGACACATTGTTACACTTTTGGTCAAAGTTATATTTCTTAATTACATAAAACTACTCAAAATTTATCATGATTAAACAAACCTCGATTACGCAAAAAAAAACCGACTCACCCTTATAAAAAAAAATATCAGTGAATTTGTAATTGCATAAATAAGGCCTGGTAAAAATGTTTATTATTTTGATCGCACAGTTTCGAAGATAAAAAATAAAAATCCCAAAAATAGGTCATTTTTTATAGTTTTTATTTTTTATCTTCGAAACTGTACGATCAAAAAAATTAACATTTTTACCAGGCATTATTTATGAAATTACGAATTCACTGATATTTTTTTTTATAAGGGTTAGTCGGTTTTTTTTTTTTTTTCGAGGTTGATGTTTGACCTTAACAGTCGCCATGGTGCAGTGGCTAAGTGTCATGCCTTTCACCCTGGAGGTCGTGAGTTCGATCCCCGTCTATGCCAATCTGCATTTTTACAAAAAAAGCGTTCCACACATAAACACTCACATACACACTCACCATACAAACATTTCTGGGTTATTATATTAATGATACGACGGGTCCTTAAAATTTGCTTTATGTTGTTTTGAATTTTTGATGACATTTCTTCTGCGTTTAATATAAAATAAATTAATTTCTGAGTTTACTTGTATAATTCTAAATTCTCGATATTATACACAGTGCTAACCAGTTATAATCCCGAGATTTAATTATTCTTGTACCATTCCAGCTTTAATTTCCATAACCCCACATTTAAAATTGCAAACTTGGATAACGTTAATATCATTCGTTTCGTGATTAGCCAAGGATATTGAAAATTATTTGATGAACATTTCCTAATTTTATTAATTAAAACACAGAAGCAAACAATTTATATATTGGAAAATATAACCAAAAAAATTACTGTTCACAAAACTTCTTCATTTCACTTACAGATGGCGTTCAATGTCTGATATACTTCAAAATATATTTATATTATTTTTTTAAGCCTATGGGCCCACAATTTGAAAAAAATTTAATAACATAAAATATCTCTAATAAATTAAAAAGGTGACTAAGGGCAGTATTTAGGAGGGTTTTAAATTTTGGAGGCCTATAACGCCGGCCTTGTACTGACGATTATATTTAAAATGTGACGGGAACTTCACGGGCTTAGATATTATATATATATCAAATTTCATTAAAATCGGCCAATTACTTTCAGATGAGTTGCGGTCACAAACTCAGGTCTTACGATCGACCGAGCGAGCGAGATACATACATCCAAGTATATGAGTTATATAAATTTTTGGATTCAGGGCAAAAATACAAGAACTTCTTGTTAAGATTTTTTTCGATCCGAGCATGTTACAGACACACGACTACTCACTATAGCTCTTTTGTACATTCTGTACGGCGAGCTAAAAATATGCAATGAACACAAACAATTTCAATTCATATTCACGGATGCCACCAAGATCGACGGGAAAGTTGGAACAGCGATAGTCGAAGAAGAAGGTAAAATAACACGAAAATATCACCTATAACGAACAACCAGCACATTTGCAGCCGAACTATACAGCATTCACCAATACATACGAGATATGACAAACAGAGAAGCCCAAAACAAGAAATTCGTCGTTTGCACTGATTCCCAAAACACAATATAACAAATACAATACAAGATGACATATACACAGTAGCCAACAAACAAAACACCATAAAACTCATGTGGATCCCATCACATATAGGGATAACAGGGAATGAAGATGCCGACACAGCAGCTAAAGGCTTAATACATGAGCAAGAGCTATACATACCTATCCAAGAGTGAGACTATATTATTAAAGAAAAATGGGCAAACGAATGGGCCAACACAACCAACACAAACGTCGTGACGTAAAAACTAATCTCACACCATGGAAGCCCATTGGAAACAGAAGAGACCAGATAACGATGACACGACTCAGAATTGGTCACACACGCATTACACAGCCATACCTTTTCAAAAAACAAGATTTGGTACGCGTAAAACGCACCAACGCGTAGAGCTCGCCTTTAGGTAAGATATGCGTTGCGAGCAGTGATCTTTAATTATTATGACCTTATGGTTAACAATTTGAAAAAATGTTATAGATATAAAGAGTCTTACAATATTTACTTTCTTTTACGATGTAATAAGTAAGTCTAGTAATCATGAAAAATTTCAAACTCGAGATTTCAACGGATATACACGTTTTGACCTTCTCTGATTCGAATGTGTCTTTTTCGGAATGACGTCTGTCTGTGTGTGTGTGTGTGTTTGTGAACGCTCTAGAGCCAAAACTGTCGAACGTAAAATTATGAAACTTAAGACTTGTATATACCCTAGATGTCCACCTTCTATTTTTGATAAGAATATTCAAACCGATAGTGCATGTTTACTCAATACATTTTTTGTTCCTTCTCCAATATCACTAGAACGGCTATACTTACGGCAAATATAGTTATATTCATAATGAAAGATATTAATATTTCGCACAACTTTTGTTTGAAACATATCTTCGAAAAATGTACCAGTTGCGAGAAAAATGCTACGAAACATTATAAATATCTTGTTTATGTTGGATAAATGGTATTTCAGAATATTATATATTTATATGAATAAATATATATATATATATATATATATATATATATATGTATATATATATATATATATATATATATATATATATATATGTATATATATATATATATATATATATATATATATATATATATATATATATATACATATATTCTAGTGAAAACTGCATAAAATAAAGTCGAGTGCAGGCCACTCCTAATATATTGTAGATTATTTTGATAAAAAAAATTGTGCGTATTTTAAAATTGGCAAGGATGCCAAATAATGTGTATCAAATTTGGTGTCAATCGCTCCGGTACCTTCAGAGGAATAGAGATCACAAATTTGGTCTTACGAGATACCGAGCGAGCGCGCGACGACTCACATCCAAGTATATAAGTTATATACATTTTTGGAATCAGGGCGACGAGACAAACACTTTTTGTTAATGACATTTTTTGATCCGAGAATGGTACAGACCAAATGTAAATAACTATACCGGCGTACTAATGACAACGCAGTCTACGTACTCCTTAAATAAATTGAATAAAAAAACAGAATATGAAATAATATTGAATGACAAACATGTTTAATAATTTCTTGTTTCTAATTTCTTTTGACATCCATTTTCACATAAATAATAATAAGTAGCAGATTTTGGAAATAAGAGATAAAGATAATACCATATTATGAGTTCCTTTTTGGGTATCTGAACCTCTTGCTATTCCAGTAAACAAAAAATCAGAAAATATAAAATATATTTAGTTTTATGAATAAATATCCTATGAACAATACATACATTCGATTTTCTTTAATGATTAATTCTGTCGTTATTTGAACTTGAACGTTGCACTGCAGAATTTTTTTTTTTTCTGTCTGACAACAAATATTTTTATTTTAGTTATCACCTTCATTTGGTTTAAAAATATAGTGTCATTGTAACCTAAAAAATCAAGGTTGCATGTATTTGCACGCATTACCTAAAATATGTATTTAGCATGATTATCGTTTGCGTTTGTATTTCAATTCCGAAATATACTTGCATAATGTGCATTACAAATCCAAGCGTCTGTACAAGGCCGCTAGTCAGTTTTTAATTATTTTAGAATTTTCTCCAAAAATGTTTTAGATATTTTATGTCAATGAAGTTTTTTCAAATTGTGAGCCCATAGGTCTAAAAGAAATAATTAAAATGTATTTTGAAGTATATGAGACATTGAACGCTATCTATTAGTGAAACGAAGAAGTTATGAGACAGTATTTTTTATTTTTTTTCCATTACATAAACTATTTGTTTCTGTGATTTAATTAATAAAATTAGGAAATGTTCATCAAATAATTTTCAATATCCTTGGCTAATCACGAAACGAATCCATGCGTGCAATTTCAAATGTGGGGGTTATAGAAATTAAAACTTATGGTACAAGAATAAATAAATCTCGGGATCATAATTGGTTAGATTGGTTCAGTGGGCACTGTGAGTATAATGTCGATGAGTTAGAATTATATACGTAAACTCAGAAATTCATTTATTTCATATTAAATGCAGAAGAAATGTCATCAAATATTCAAGACAACTTATACCAAATTTTAAAGACTCGCCGTATATTAATACATTATTGTATAAAACAATAATTAGAATATGTTCCAATAATGAATTGCTATCGCTCTAAGTATTGTATTTATGGTGATTGTGCTCACCGGAACGGCGAGCTGTAGCACTGGCGCTAGCGCCAGATCTTGTTTTAAGGGGAGGTCCTTTTATAATTGTGCCAAAACTACCTGATGTTTGGCAATTTTTTTTGAGGAAGTGAAATGACTTAGACATTTGCGGTTTTTGGCAAAATGTTTATTTATCTCTTGTCTACAAACCGTGATTTTTTCAACATGTAATATTACAAAATGGTGTCCAAAATGGTGGCTCCAGGAAGTATCATGTTTTTAAAATAAATGTTATCTGCGGGAAGTATAGAAGCTGCAATTCGTCACCTAGAAGCATGAAACCAAAAAAAACCTGAAGTTTACATTCCGAGGAGGCATCTATACCTAACAAACATGAAAAATTTCTTATAGAAACAAAATGGCGGCCACTTGAAAATAAGGTACAGTTTTGTCGCATGATTTTTCCACTTTGGCTTGCTGTGAAAAATCGTTAATCATCCAAATGTTGCAATTTGATAGGTATAGATGCCCGAGAAATCAATTTTCTTTTAGGCAGACAAAACGCGAAGTCGATTGGTTGAACGGTTCAAAAGTTACAATTCCCGCAGATTCGAAAAATCTTGTTTCGAGAAAAACGCGTTTGAAGTTTGGACAACGCGGTGAACTTGCTACCTGAGCGCCCGTCCGCGGTCCATTGAAAGCCGTGTAGCGACGGAACTAATTGACGGACCGCCAAATAATTTTAACCAAATATTCTACACACTTGTAGCATTCGATTTATGTAATAAAAAAAATCAATATTTTGAAAAAACAAGATTTGGTACGCGTGAAACGCACCAACGCGCAGAGCTCGCCATTAGGTAAAATATGCGTTGCGAGCAGTGGTTTTTAATTATTATGGCCTTTTGGTTAACAATTTGAAAATATGTTATAGATATAAAAAGTCTTACAGTTTTTTGTAGATTAAATTTAAAAAGAATATTTTTTTGTACAAATTTTGAAATTCAAAATTATAATATTAAATAATTTTTTTCGGGCTTTAGGTTAACAATATGAAAAAATCTTGTAGACATAAAATATCTTAGAATTTTTAGTAAAATTTTTGAGTGTTTTAATTATTTTTATAAGGGCAGTATTAAGGGGGGCTCCAAATTTTGGGGCCTTATAACTCCGGAAGTATACAGGCGATTGGATTTCAACTGCGAGCGGATTTAAATGGGATGCCAAATAATATATGTGCCAAATTTGGTGTGAATCGCTTCGGTACCTTCAGAGGACGACTAACATCCAAGTATATAAGTTATATACATTTTCGGATTCAAGGCGACGAGACGAACACTTTTTCCTAATGAAATTTTTTGATCCGAGAATGCTACAGACACACGACTGAATGCTTTAGCCTCTTCGGTACTACGTACGGCGAGCTAATTATAAAAGGACCCCCCTTAACACAGATGAATACGAAACAAGCGAGACAGGCGAGACCGGTCACAACAATAAATACAAAACTAAAAGCGATAGCAATTATTATAGTACAAAATTTATTGTTATGACATTTCATCGGCATTTAATATGGAATTAATAAATTTCTAAGTTTACGTATATAATTCTAAATACTCGACATTATACTCGTAGAAACAATCTAACAAATTATGATCCCTTTGATTTATTTATTCCTGTACCATAACAGTTTTAATTTCCAAAAACCCCACATTTAAAATTGCACACATCCACATGGGTAACGTTAATATCGTTCGTTTCGTGATTTGCCAAGGATATTGATAATTATTTGATGAACATTTCCTAATTTTATTAATTAAAACACAGAAGCAAATGGTTTATACATTGGAAAATATAACCAAACAAATTACTGTCATATAAACATAACTTCTTCATTTTACTAACAGATGGCGATCGATGTCTGATATACTTCAAAATATATTTATACTATTTTTTTAAGCCTATGGGCTCACAATTTGAAAAAACTTTAATCATATAAAATAACTTAGAATGTTGAGTAAAAAATTCTAAAAAAATTAAAAATTGACTAAGGGCAGTATTTAGGAGGGTTCTAAATTTTGGGGGCCTATAACGCCGGCCCTGTACTGACGATTGGATTTAAAATGCGACGGAAACATAACGGGCATAGAAATTATATGTATACCAAATTTAATTAAAATCGGCCCGGTACCTTCAGACGAGTTGCGGTCACAAACTCAGTACTTACGACGGACCGACCGAGCGATCGAGCGAGCGAGCGAGCGAGATACATACATCCAAGTATATGAATTATATATATTTTTGGATTCAGGGCGAAAATACAAGAACTTTTTGTTAACATTTTTTTTTGATCCGAGCATGTTACAGACACACGACCAATCACTATAGCTCTTTTGTACTTACTGTACGACGAGCTAAAAACAAGACGAAAAATTAACTTTTCTTTTTAACAGACCGCCATTTTATGACAAATTCGAATTTTGAAAGAGCAAGATTTGGTACGCGTAAAACGCAACAGCGCGTAGAGCTCGCCTTTAGGTAAGATATGCGTTGCGAGCAGTGGTTTTAATTATTATGGCCTTTTGGTTAACAATTTGAATAAATGTTATAGATATAATAAGTCTTACAATTCTTTGTAGCTAATATTGCTAAAAAAAAAATTTAGTACATATTTTAAAATTCAAAATTATAATAATTAATTTTTGTTTTTGAACTTTGAGTTATAAATATGAAAAAATCTTGTGGACATAACATATTTTAGAATTTTTAGTAGAATTTTTCAGTGTTTTATAAGGGCTTCGCGCTAATAGCCGTTTGTTTACGTCCGGCGCGACAAATAAATGCTCATAACTTTTAAAGTTCTGAATATTTTGACTTGAAAATTTGTCAAAATATTCCTCATTTCTTACTGAACAACTTTCTCGCTGGAAGTACGCTCAAATACAACTTTCGTCGTAGAGTTTTTTAATGCAAAGTAAAAAAAAAGCATGCAATTACTTTACATTAATATTTCATTAAAAATGCATCGTTTTTTATCAATTATAGGTTTTGGGCATCGCTAACGTATTTCCTGTAGATTTCAAAAAGAACGAACCCATTTTGACTAAAATTGTCTGAGATATCGCGATTTTAGTTTTATAAAACACGAAATTTCGATCGAAAAATTGTCCGTCGGATCGTTTCATTTAAAAAAAAATTCTATTGATTGATAAGTCGGATCAAAACAAGAAAGATATGGAAACATAGAAAATTTAAATCTCTATAAGGTCATATTTTTTCCCGACATCTTTAACGAAGTTTTAAAATTAAGGTTTTTTTCTCGGTCTCGGCCTTTGCTCGGCCGCCGTTCGAGCGGGACCCTCAATTATAGTCCATTTATTAAAGATTTTTTTTTTTTTTCAAATGTTTCTAACAATTTATTGTTTAATAAACACTATTAATTCAAGCATGTATAACTCCTTTATGTATACAATTGCCTGTAATTTCGGTCTAAAAACAAAATGGCGCCGAAAATCTGATTTTTCTAGAAATATTAATAAGCTAATTGGTATAATTTTAAAGTATTACTGTAGGGTATTGGTTGGCTTGACTGTTTATTTGGGATATATGTTTCTAGTGAAAACTACGTAAGAAAGATAACCTAATTATTACTACATATTTTTGAAGAGAAAAATGATAAAAAACATCATCAATATTTTAAATTTCAATATTATTATTATGATTTTTTTTTTTTATTAATACTAAATTATTTAACCTGTCAGCACTCACTTTATGAGCATTTTGCTCACGCTCGATTTAAAATGTTAATCACTTTTTTTTTTTTAATGGAATGGGTAGTTGAAATTCTATCTATCTTCAAATAATATTATCTATTTTGAAATTATAAATTTCCCAAATCCGACAATTCTAAGTAAAGCTGATTTTTTTTTATTATTTTCATGCATTTCGGATATTGTGAGCATTTCTCTCATCACGAAAGTAAACGTGTATGCATGAAAAATTTACTTTCGGTAGCGGTCGGGCTTGATCGTGCATCTTCGTTTGCCTCCGAATGTTCGGCTGCATTCGCTATAGCGCATTAATTTTAAAACTCATCCGTTACAAGTGCAATATACATTGTATGGACTGTGAATTTCAAAGCAGACTGAACTTCAGAAGAGTAGTGACTGTTTTATTTCAGTTTAAACTATTTAAATATTTTTACTTTCTGTTACAGAGTAATAAGTAAGTAATGTAATCATGAAAAATTTCGAACTCGATATTTCAACGGATATACATGTTTTGACCTTCTCTGAATCGAATGTGACTATTTTCGGAATGACGTCTGTGTGTGTGTGTCTGTATGTGTGTGTGTGTGTGCCTGTGAACGCTCTAGGGCCAAAACTGTCGAACGAAAAATTATGAAACTTCAAACTTAAGACTTGTATATGCCCTAGATGTGCACTTTTTATTTTTGAAACGAATATTCAAACCGGAAGTGCATGTTTACTCTATGCATTTTTTGTTCTATCTCCAGTAACACTATAACGGCTGCACTTATGGCAAAAATAGTTAGGTTTATAATGAAAGAGATTAATATTTTGCACAACTTTTGTTTGAAACATTTCTTCATAGTTTGTACCAGTTATGAGATAACTGCTACGAAAAAACACAAATATCTTATTTACGTTGCCATAGTTATACCTACACTTGTGACAAATTTTATTATTTTTAAATCGGATCAACCATGAGTTACATCATTTGTTTCTTGTTTATTGAAAACAAACAAGCATTACATTGACAGTTATCCGTATGAATTAATATTTAAAATATCGATATCTTATTAGAATAAATTGTATCAGGTAAATTATTACAGAATCAATTTATATTATATATTTGCTAACATAATTAAATAACAATTTCAGAGTTTTACTGTGGAGTTTGACAGTTTAAGAGTGAATACGATAAGTACTTCAAATACAGATCCATTATAAATTATTATAATTATTCAGTTATTATTAAGTTATAGTAATTTAATTTGAAGTTTCATTTTTTATTGGTCAGCAAAAGATTTTGTTATCACTTAATAATAATAATTATTATCTGCGCCTGTTTTTGCCAGGAAAACAAAATAGACATTTCAGAGTATTTCTGTAGAGTATTGGTTAGTTTGACCGTTTGTTTGAGATTATATATATATATATATATACATATATATATATATATATATATATATATATATATATATATATATATATATATATATATATATGTGGACAGCTTGTTTGGGATATATATGTATATTAATATCTATTTATTGCAAACTACGTAAAAGAAAGTTTAGTGCAGGCCACTCCAGATATTTTATAACATTATTAACTGTCGCAATGGCTCTGTAGTTAAGGGTCTTGCCTTTCACCCTGGAGGTCGTGAGTTCGATTCTCGTCTATGCCAAATTGTATTTTTACAATCAAATAATCCGTTTGCACACAAAATCGCTGTTTGTGGTTTCGTTGTGGTTGTCTAATTTTTAAGTGATGGGAAGTAATTTTGTTTTAATAGTAGCGCCAAAATCAATCAAGGGCATTTTGTTATTTTTAGGTTGGTAACAGAAATCGTGACCGAAGAAAACTGTGCATAACTTTACTGACATACTAATTCCCATAAATTCCTACAAATTCAATAAATTCGAATTAATTCTGTAATTTCCAAATAATTCGCATAAATGCCTTAGCGGATTCAAAAAATCGTTTTTTTTTTTTGCAGAATCGGACCTTTTGAAGTGTTGGCTATGGGTTTCTGAAGCCGTTATTCGAAATGCGAGTTGGAAATATGTGAAATTGCGATTTAAACAAAACAATGTTTTTGCTCAAACACGGCGTTTTCGCGCGCGTCAGTCTGAAGTTGAAACTTTAAACGCGTTTTACTCGAAACCATATTTTTTAAGTCGCGCGGTAGAATATCTCGACAACGAATTAACCGATTTAACTCTCAATAAGCACATCTTAAAGGTAATAAAATTCTCTAGGAGTTGATTCTCGACGAAGTGTGTCCGACAATTATTAATATTTTTTAAGGCCCGCCAAAGAAGAAAAAAAGCGAATATCTCAAACGTACCCTGAGAAAAAAAATGTTAAAAAACAGCTTTTTTTTGTGCTCTAAAGGTGAATGCCCCTTAAAAGAATGGAAGAAATTAGAGATTCAAGCTTAGGTTCAGGCAACTATGCTTGTAGCTAGCCGAATATATGCAATTATTGCAAAGCGTACCAATTTTCTATTCTAATTGTGGGTCACAGAGCCCCACGCGCATATACTTATAATATTCCATATTTAAAAATAATTATCTTTTATTTATTATGGCCTTTGGATTCACTATCTGAAAATATATTATTGATATATTAAGGTCTTACAATTTTTTTCAGATTCTTTTGATATATATATAATAAAATAAGATTTGGTACTCGTAAAACGCAGCAACGCCCAGAGCTCGTCTTTAGGTAAAATAAGCGTTGCGAGCAGTGGTTCTTAATTATTATGGCCTATTGGGTAAAAATTTGAAAAAATGTTATAGATATAAAAATAATATAATTTAAATTGAAAGCTTGTGTTGGTTATTTATATATATATATATATATATAAATAACCAACAAAAGCTGTCAATTTAAATTATATTGATAAAAAAAATCTTGTGCATATTGTAAAATTCAAAATTTTTAATAAATTTTTTCAGGCTTTGGGTTAAGAAAATAAAAAAATCTTGTAGATATAAAATATCTTAGAATTTTCAGTAAAATTTTTAAGTGTTTCAATTATTTTTATTAGGGCAATATTAAGGGGGGCTCCAAATTTTGGGGCCCTATAATTCGGGAAGTATACGGGCGATTGAATTTAAACTGTGAGCAGATTCAAATGGGATGGAAAATAATGTGTATATTAAATTTAGATTATATTGATAAAAGAAAAATTTTAGTGCATATTTTATAATTGAAAATTATAATATTAAATAATTTTTTTCGGGCTTTGGCTTTACAAAAAGAAAAAAATTTGTTGTTATAAAATATCTTAGAATTTTTAGTAGAATTTTTAAATGTTTCAATTATTTTTATAAGGGTATTATTAAGGGGGGCTCTAAATTTTGGGGCCCTATAACTCGAGAAGTATACGGGCGATTGGATTAAAACTGCGAGCGGATTCAAATGGGATGCCAAATAATATGTGTACCAAATTTGGTGTGAATCGCTCTGGTACCTTCAGAGGAGTAGAGGGCACAAATTTGGTCTTACGAGCGACGACTAACATCCAAGTATATAAGTTATATACATTTTTGGATTCAGGGCGACGAGACTAACACTTTTTCTTTATGAAATTTGTTTATCCGAGAAAGCTACAGACACACGACCGAAGGCTTTAGCGTCTTCGGTACTACGTACGGAGAGCTAATTAGCCCCTCGCCCGCCGCTTTGTTGGAAATATATACAATGTGTAAGGGGTTGACCCGTGTGGTCAATCCTTGAATGATTTCCTTTGGTTCTTGCCAAATAAACGTGTAGGGTAAGGGATGAGAGGGAGGTAGACAATGGACTAGTTATGCGTAACAATAAATAAGTGGTTATATTGATAGATAGTAACTTACTAGTTGGTGATACAGCCCGGTGGAACAACTGCCATTGTTGTCCACATAGGGTTCTTATATAGTCTGTCAAACTGCTGACATAACAATGTGCAACACTACTACTATGACGTACATAGCGGTTAGTAACCTCACTGAAGGTGCTGTCACTTTCCTGTGTCAGCATATTATTATTTTTGCTTTACAAATGCGAACAGCGAACTCCAGCCTCCCATTCTGCGCTTGCGCATAAGATATATAAATTTATATATAATTGTATTTAATTATTAAAGTCTTTGGGTTCACAATTTGGAAAATATGTTATAGACATAAGAAGTATTTTTGATATACTCAAGAAATGTAGTGTATATTTTATAATTCATAATTATGATTATTATATATTAATGGGTCACCCGTGGGCACCATGTGCCCATATGGTATACAGAGCATAGGTCAGTTTTGACTAATGGCGAATTTTCATGTAATTTAATAATAATAACACGGTTTTTCTTCATTTTGTATTGTTTGACTATAATAGTAATACAAATTTCCACATCGCAAATATTAATAAAGAAAAAATCGAGTTCTTTATTTGAACGCTATTTTGTTCTTAGATCACAATGCTGAGATTAACTAATCGATCGCTTATCATGCACTGTGTAACATCCGATAAATTTAAACTAATTTTTGTTTAACTTTGATTTTAACCTTGTATGGTGCATATGTGTTGTATCATTTAGACAGTTTCCATGATTGTATATAAAAAACAGGATTATAAATTTACTTACGGTTGCTGTTTCTTATTTGAATCGATTATTCAAAAAATATGTATTGCAAACCGTATTTACACAGTATTTTTAATGATTTGACATTTGATTCATTATTGTTTTTGAATTAAATAATCAGGCTAGATTCTGAATTTTGCAGTATTAAATTGCAGTGTCACAACGGCAATTTTAAAAATGATAATTAGTTGTATACTAAAAAACAATGGATTGTGCCATCAAAAATAAAAGAATAAAATTGATAACCAAACATGTTTCTAAATATGTTTGAATTATCTCTTCAACATTTTATTTCTCTAATTATCAGAATTATAAATGTACTTACTTGCAGTTGTTATAATTTGACGAACTATAGAATCTTACCGCAACTCATATATTCAAAAATCACTGCTTCTTGGCTATTTTGAAGTGAAAATATTAACTATGATTTAAAATAAATGTACGGAAACACGAATTTGCTAAAAATATATGCTAATTAGGCAATAATATGCACTTATTTCATATTATATACTTACAAATTGAAATTATAACATGCTACTTCCCTTAAACTTAAGATTAAACTTCAAACAATGTTTCCGTAAATCGTACGTTGACATACTGTTCTTGACGCTAACGTAGTAGCACTTTTATTTATATTTGTTCTTTGGTCGGTCATTTAAACATAAATGCTTAATAGCGACTCACAAACTTCAAATTAGTATAAATAAAACTTAATTTTATTAACTAACTAAATTATTTATATTTCTCATTGACATACAATATCAATATAATATAGAAGATGTCACTCTGTGTAAAGTACACAACACACTAAATAAACTTCAAATCTATTTAATTGAAGATTCACAAACACTTTTTTGACTGATTTCATTCTGACGTTTGATTTGTTTTTGTCTATTTCAAATCAGACTTAATTTCAGAATCGTAGTGATTGTTTTATTTCAGTATAAACTATTTGATTATTTTTTTATAACATTATTAACAGTCGCCATGGTGCAGTGGCTAAGTGTCATGCCTGTCACCCTGGAGGTCGTGAGTTCGATCCCCGTCTATGCCAATCTGCATTTTTACAAAAAAAGCGTTCTACACACACTCACTCACTTACTCACATACACACATACAAACATTTCTGGGTTATTATATTAATGATTATGGCCATTGGGATACCAATATGAAGAAATCTTGTAGACTTAAATAACTTAGAATTATTTGTAGTATTATTGTATGTATTAATTATTTATCTAAGGGCAGTATTAAAGGGGCTCCAAATTTTGGGACGCTATAACTCCAAAAATATAATGGAGATTAAATTCGAAGTGCGAATGGATTCAAAAGATATGCCAAAAAATATGTGTATCAAGTTTGGTTCAAATCGCTCCAGTATGTTTAAAGGAGTAGAGGAAAAAAATTTGGTCATACGTGCGAGAGAGCAGTTTATATCCAATCGCTCGTATGCTTCCGGAGTTATGGGGCTCCCAAAGTTTGAGCCACCCTTAATACTGCTCTTCTACAAATCTGCAAAATTTCTTCATATTGTAAACCTAAAACCATACATAATTATTAAATAAAATAATTGTGAATTTTAAAATAACAATTTGTTTTGTACGTCTAAATAATTTATGATGTAACCTAAGACTTTTATACCAATAATCATTCTTTTTAGATTGTGAACTCAAAGGTCGTAATAATTAAGAATAATTATTTTCAAATTTAAAATATTATAAGTATACAGTCTGCACACAGCTCAGAATTTGGGCTGATTGTATAGCACAAATGTGAATAAGCGAACTGTGCAAGTTATTCAAAATTTGCTGCACAGTCTAATTAAACGAACGCACTTTTAGAATGGGCAGTTTGGTACGCTCTGCGTTGCTTGCATTTATTCGGCGAGCTGAAAGCATAGGTGTCTGTAGCTTAGCTTGTTTGTTGGTTTGCCGTGCTTATATATATGCGCCAACAAATAAAAGTTGCATTACTTACAAATAAGTAAAGTGCTATAGATCATTACCTATACATTTTTTAGCTCGCCGTACGTAGTACCGAAGAGGCTAAAGCATTCAGTCGTGTGTCGTAGCATTCTCGGATCAAAAAATTTCATAAAGAAAAAGTGTTCGTCTCGTCGCCCTGATTCCGAAAATGTATATAACTTATATACTTGGATGTTAGTCGTCGCTCGCTCGTAAGACAAAATTTGTGCCCTCTACTCCTCTGAAGGTACCGGAGCGATTCACTCCAAATTTGGTACACATATTATTCGGCATCCCATTTGAATCCGCTCGCAGTTTAAATCCAATCGCCCGTATACTTCCTGAGTTATAGGGCCCCAAAATTTGGAGCCCCCCTTAATACTGCCCTTATAAAAATAATTGAAACACATAAAAAATCTACTAAATATTCTAAGATATTTTATGTCTACAAAATTTTTTCATTTTGTTAACCCAAAGCCCGAAAAAAATTATTTAATATTATAATTTTGAATTTTAAAATATGCACTAAATTTTCTTTTTTATCAAAATAATCTAAATTTGGTACACATATTATTTGGCATCCCATTTGAATCCGCTCGCAGTTTATATCCAATAGCCCGTATATTTCCCGAGTTATAGGGCCCCAAAATTTGGAGCCCCCCTTAATACTGCCCTTATAAAAATAATTGATACACATAAAAATTCTACTAAATATTCTAAGATATTTTATGTCTACAAAATTTTTTCATTTTGTTAACCCGAAGCCCGAAAAAAATTATTAAATATTATAATTTTGAATTTTAAAATATGAACTAAACTTTTTTTTATCAATATAATCTAAAATTAAATGTAAGACTACTTACACCTTTAATATATTTTCAAATTGTTAACCAAAAGGCCATAATAATTTAAAACCACTGCTCGCAACGCATATTTTACCAAAGGGCGAGCTCTACGCGTTGGTGCGTTTTACGCGTACCAAATCTTGTTCTTTCATTAGATTTTAGATGGTACTATTCAGCAGTTCAAATAGTATCATATTTTGAAATCTAACAGCGACTTCTTAATTACATAAATTCCGGATGTATTCCGTTTAGCTCAAGATGATTCAAAAATTATTCAGTAAAGTTAACAACATTCCATTTCATTCATACCATTTCCATAAATTACCAAAAATTATAAAAAAGAAATCTTGCTTATTTAGTAGAATTCCAACTTATTCAAACAAATTCCATGCAATACAATCGTATTTCATTAAATTCTATTTAATTCATTCGAATTCCATGTAATTCGTTCGATTTACAAATAATGCCATAAATTCCTATGAAATCTGTAAATTCCAATGAATTCCAATTTATTAACATGAATTCCATAAATTCCTATGAATTCTGTAAATTCTAATGAATTCCAATAAATTCTAATATATTCCAGTGAATTCCATAAATTCCAGTTGATTCTAAAACTGTGTATACCTAATTTCAAACTAATGCATCCCTCGGTCGTGAGTTCGATTCCCGTCTATGCCAATTTGCATTTAAAGAAAAGGCGTTCTACACATGCACACTCACAAATACATCTGGGTGTATATATGTATAGTACTCTACAGGAATACCCTGAAATGTCATTTATTTAATTGAGTCTATGTTGTTTTCCTGTCAATATATTGATAGACGCAGATCATAATTGCTAAGCTACATGCGAATCCATGTCAACATAAACAAGATATTTATGATTTTTCGTAGCATTTTTCTTATAACTGGAACATTTTTTTAAGAAACTGCTTCAAAATATTTATATCTTTCATTATGAACAAATTACTATTTTTGCCATAAGTTCAGGTGTTCTAGTGATATTGGAGATACATAGAAGAAACATGCACTTCGGGTTTGAATATTCTTTAAAAAGAGGAGGTGCACATCTAGACCATGTACAAGTCTTAAGTTTGAAGTTTCACAATTTTAAATTCACAATTTTTATTTATAGTTATTCTCTGATGATGAGGACATGAAAGTGCATTGTAGAGCACTGCAGATTTAATTATTTTCTGCATGACTACACAAATATTCTAATGTTTGTTATCGACCTCATTTGGTTTCTTAAATAAAACGTCATTGTTACCAAGAAAGTCAAGGATGCATATATTTACACGCATTACCTAAAATATGTATTAATGGCGACATCTTTTGATTTTCATTACCGAAATATAATTGCATATTGTGCAGGTATAAATAGACCAATGCAAACACGCATTGTGTATTAAGTATTGTGAGGTTGATTGCTGTCATTATATTGATATAATTATCTCCGTTAAAAATATGTCGAAGTTCAGCGTTGACGGCAATAGCATCCCAGAGGTGGTGATCAGCGGCATCGCGGGAAGCTTCCCGAAAACGGATAACATCGAGGAATTGAAGAGACATTTGCTGGATCATATTGATATGATTGGGGATGCGACTTGGCAAGGCGGTAAGTGCATTCATATTATTGGAAGTTTCCATTCTTGGACGTAGTGAGTCTTAATTCAAATATTGTGAAAAATATAACTAAGGCGTTGTTCTGTCCATGTTAGTACACTTTACGGTTTTTGTAGTTCCTGTACTGGAGAAATTTTATTGTGATTTTATGGTTATTGTATGGTTTGAAAAACAAGCCAGAGTACCCTGCACTCATTATTTTTACTCTTTTCGACGTAGGCTAATATTATATTGTAGTATTGAAATCATGAACATTTTCAAACTCGAAATATTAACGGAAAAACACATTTTGACCACCCCTGAATCGAAACTAACTATTTTCAGAATGTTGATGAAAGAACATTTTTGAAAATTAAAACTTAAGACTTATATATAACCCTGGTGTGCACCGACTATATTTGTAAACATTTTTTTAACCGGAAGTAAAAGGTTCCCTTTGCTAATTATTCTATATCTCGGAAACGGCATGAATTAGAGAAAAAGGGTTATTCATACAGTTAAATATAATAAAATATCTAACAACTTATAAGTATATTTTAAAATTTATAATTATTATCATTAATATAATAACCCAGAAATGTTTGTATGTGTATATGTGTAGCAGTCGGACTGAATCAGTAATTGTTTATGTGTGGTATCGCGTCTTAATTTTAAGTTAATTTTATGTTTTCAGGTCGGGTAGTAGTTCTGAGTGTTAGAATTACTATCCGACCGAATGTTTTTTAAGCGGACGTTGCATTGGTCATTGTTGTGATCGAGCACAGAGATCTCTGTACCTGCAAGAGAAAGTTGTACATTTTTTTTTTAGGGATCTTTTCCCTTGTAGGGTGGAGAGGAGTAAGGGGTTTGCGATATGCAAGACTGACCAATGCAACGGAATGCCGAGTTTTTTGGTAAATATTTTAGAGAGGGGGAAACCACCCTCTCATCAAAACTGTAGAAGCGACTAAAAAAACGATCTCTATCATCTGTGTCATATAGCTGTACGCACTTGTTGAACTTTATATAGAATCAGTGTAAATCATGTAAGTAGATATAAGGTTTTACTTTCTTGTAGTTTATTTGTATTTGTGTGGAACATTCACTTGACTTTATTTTTACTGATATGTGAAGTCATTACATTCAAACAATTATAATAATTAATCTACGCTCGCAAACCGATTTATTCGTTGATTGAACCACTACCTGTCGATCCTAGTTATTGTGCCTTAAGCAAACGCTACCACGTTTTTAGTTAGAAAATCACTCCAGGCCACGCTACTGTTATAAAACTGTTGGCAAGCAGCGGGATCGTACGTATAAACCAGACTAGAGGCAAGTACGTGTTTCAATTGTAGTATTGTATTAAATTTTGGTTTGTTACAAATTGAATCACCACGTTTTTATTGAGTATAAGTGCAAGCATTTTGAATAATTATTATTTTCGCGTACTATAATTTTTTAAAATAATATGAATCCCGAGCAAATAGCTGCAACTGTGGAAGCTCTGCAAACTATGAACGCTGCAACCTCCGTTATGGGGTTAGTTAATAGAATCCCCGTGTTTTCTGGTAGTCCGACTGATGTTTCGGTAAAACAATTTATAGAGCAGATCGAACTGATTAGCGGAATCGGTAATTGGTCGCAAGCCACCACAATTGCAATGACGAAAATTTGCATGGCGGGAGAGGCACGTTTATTTGTATCTAATTGCCCGAATATAAGTGTAGCAACCACGTGGTCCGAGTTTAAATTAGCTTTATTAAAACGTTTCGCGCCAAAAGAGTCCCCGGGTGTAATATCACGTAATTTCCATAGATGCGTGCAAAGGACGGATGAAACTATAGAATCATTTGCAAACAGGTTAAGAATAATAGGTAATCAGTTGTTTAGTCCTGCTGCAGACGCGGCAGCACAAGCCGTTACAAATAACATTTTAGATCAACGGTTATTAGATCAGTTTGTAGAAGGATTGTTACCTGTTCTGCTTCGACCTGTATTGCTCAGTGACCCTAAAACTTTTAGTGAAGCCGTAGAAATGGCAAAGAAAACCGAACGAGTAGAAAAACAATTAGGCAGTTTAGACTACGTGCGGGACACGCAAGATATTATATATCAAGTGGTAGAGCATTTAAGTAAAAATCAAAATACAAATTTTAGTCATTTTAATAGAAGCGACAACAATGAACGAAGTAATCAAACGAACGGAAACAATACAAATTTTAATGATAACGGAAATCAGTATAATAAATATAGCGCTCCATCTCAAAAATGGAATAGACCGCAAGCTAGGTATAATAAACCCGCAGATAAAAGAATGTGCTTTAAATGCGAAACAATAGGCCATATCGCAAGAAATTGTAAAATGAAAATACCAACACGTGCTCAAGAAAACACGCAAGTTGTAAATACAGTACCGACTTGCACGCGTTGCAATAAAAAGGGCCATAGTTTATCAGCGTGTTATGTTAAATTAGCGAATTTAAATTTAAACTACAATCAGCCGCCGGTGAGCACCCCGACCGAAACGGCTTAAGCGAATCTTTAATTATAACCGACGTAGTGCCAGCGATCCCTAGTAACAATAGCGGAAATATTGTGAATATATTAATAGGAAATAAATATTGTTCCTTTTTATTGGACACTGGAGCTAGCGTCAGTTTAATTAAGAGTAGCAGGATTAGGGGAGAAAAAATTGATCCATTACCAAAAACTAGATTGATAGTAGGGATATCTGGTCAGCAATTACCCGTGGTTGGATTGAGTAATCTCGATATTGGTTTTGAAAGAGAAGTAAAAAATCATCAATTTATTGTTTGTGATGAAAGTCTCGGTTTGCATACCGATGGACTTATAGGGATTGATTTTTTGAAGAAATTCAAAGCAAATATCGATTATGACTTGAATAAATTAACGGTTTGCGAGACAATATTAGACATATCAGCGGTTCAGGCAGTGGTCGAGAAACAGGTTTTATCAACAGGAGCAACGCACGTGATATCGGCAAAAGACAATAACGTCGTGGGGACAACTTTGGAGCCTACATCTGAGAATGTAGTGCGTCTTAGCGAAAAGTTGGAGATACCGCCGCGGAGTGAAGTTATTTGTTTAGGTGTGAGAGAGACCTCGCAGATACGTAGTGGTGCTGTGCTGATTGAACCTGTGGACATCAAGATACATGGAGTAGTTGCTGCCCGAGTTGTGTCACCAGCTGATGGACCATCTGTAACAATCAAACTGATGAACGTGAGTCAGACCGCACTGACGGTACCGCGCAAAACGATCATCGGAGTTGAGGAACCAATTGTTACAGGTGAGTATAATTTAAATGACTCGTCTAAAGAAATCGTAGCTAGTGTAACCAAATGCGAACCAGATAGTTTATTCGATTTAAGTCATTTAACTACTGTTGAAGCTAACCAAGTGATGGATCTAACTCATGAATATAAGGATATATTCATGACAAGTGGAATGTCGTTAGGATGCACATCGAAAGTGAAACATCGGATTATCACAGAAGATGTACATCCGATCGCAAGAGCACCATATCGTGTACCTCATGCCCAGAAAGACGTACTGAATCAACAAATTGCAGAATTGTTGAAAGATGGGATGATTTCCGAATCCGAATCGCCGTGGTCAGCGCCTGTTGTGTTAGTAAACAGAACACTTGCCGATGGAAGTGTAAAGGTTAGACTGTGCATTGATTTCCGCGAACTCAACAAAGTAACGAAGAAGGATTTCTTTCCGCTTCCGAACCTAACCGAAACTTTGGAGCAGCTAGGGCAAGCCACTTTGTTTACTACACTAGATCTTGCTAGTGGTTACCACCAGGTATCTGTGGCCGAAGAAGATCGAGAGAAAACGGGATTCAGTACACCATGGGGACATTACGAGTGGAACAGGATGCCATTTGGCCTAGCGAATGCACCCAGTACATGGCAGAGACTAATGTATGCAGTTTTGAGTGGACTCACAGGTGAGAAATGTTTCGTTTATTTAGATGACATAATCGTGTTTAGTCGAAATAATATGTCTGAACATTTACACCGAGTGAGAGACGTCTTTAATCGCATGCGGAAGTATGATTTGAAGCTCAAACCCCAAAAGTGTCATTTCGCTTTGCGGGAAACTTCTTATCTGGGTCACATAATTTCGGGAGAGGGGGTAAAACCAGATCCAGCCAAAATTAGTGCAATCCAGCAATATCCTGTTCCAAAAGACTTAAAGAGTGTTCGCGCATTTTTGGGGCTTATTGGATTCTACCGACGATTTATTCCAAAATTTTCGGATACAGCTAAACCACTAACGCTACTGACGAAGAAGGACGAACCATTTAAATGGTGTGAAGAACAGGAAGGAGCATTCAGAAAATTGCAATCAGCACTTCAGCAGAAGCCTGTGCTGCGTTATCCTGATTTCTCTATACCATTTATAGTAGCAACCGATGCGTCTCAAATAGCGTTAGGTGCGGTTTTGAGTCAAAAAGTAGGCGATTTTGAACATCCAATCGCATATGCAAGCCGGACTCTGAATAGCGCAGAACGCAATTATAGTCCGACGGAACGCGAATGTCTAGGAATCGTGTGGGCTGTGAAATTCTTCCGTTGTTACGTTTACGGAAGAAAGTTCACAGTGATAACGGATCATCGTTCATTAAAATGGCTGATGAATATTAAGGATCCGAGTTCGCGTTTATCTCGCTGGTCACTCACTTTAGCTGAATACGATTTTGACGTCATTCACCGCCCAGGTAACGTTCACACCAATGCGGATGCTCTTTCGCGCATCATAATTGGGCTGGTTTCGGACGAACTGGAACCTATTTGGGATCGAAATCATATACTTTCCGAACAGCTAAAAGATCCAGAAATAGTCAAACGTGTTTCGAAATTGGAGTCGAAAGAAACGGATGAGTTCTTTTTCGATGACGATGGCATCCTTTATAAGCTTCGAGCACCTGGTGAGCGAACCGATAAATTGGTGGCTCCGGAATCAATGTGGCGTAAAATAATTCAGTTATGCCACAATCTACCGCAAGCAGGACACCAGGGCTATGACAAAACGTTATCAAGAGTAAAACGTGATTTTTACTGGAATGGGATGTCAGCACAAATCCGAAACTACGTGAAGGAATGTGTGTCATGTAGTCAACGGAAAACCTCACCGCACCTTAGAAAGGCTCCATTGCAACGATTTCAAGAGGTACTAAGTCCATTTGAACGCACTTCTATGGACATTGTCGGACCATTGGTAACTTCGAATCGAGGTAATAAGTACGTACTTACGTTCCAAGACGAATTTACCCGCTATCCTGAAGCCATCGCACTACCGGACCAAAAAGCTGAAACTGTGGCAAAAGCGTTTGTTACAGAGATCATCTCGCGACACGGAGTACCTAAGCAACTGTTGACGGACAAAGGTAGCAACTTTTTGTCGGCGATGTTTAGCGAGGTATGTAAATTGTTACAGATTCGGAAGTTACAAACGACAGCGTATCATCCAATGTGCAATGGTCGGCTCGAAAGGTTCCACCGGACATTAAAGGACTGCCTTTCACATTATATCCAGAAAGACCAACAAGACTGGGACATGTGGTTGCCGTACGTCCTTATGGCACTAAGAAGCTCAACACACAACGCAACCGGTGAAACTCCATTCTTCTTGCTGCACGGTCGAGACTTTGAAATGCCATTCGATGACGTCATTGCACCACAGCGAGTCAAATATAATGTGAGCGAGCATTACCCTTCGGAGATGATGTCCAGGTTACACGATGCGTATCGTCAAGTCCAAGAGAAACTTCGAAAGTCTGCGGAGACAAATGAAAAGCAGTACAATAAAAAATCTGCGCCAGTAGATTTGAAGGTAGGAGATTTTGTGTATTTATTTGACTCGACAACCAAACCCGGATTGTCTCGTAAATTGGGTAAACCTTGGATTGGTCCTTATTGCATAACCAAGCAAACAGGACCAGTAAATTTTGTGATAAAAGATCAACAGACAGGAAAGGAACAGTTGATACACGTGAACCGATTGAAATCCTGTTTGTCCGAAATCACAGAACAACCCGAGAGAGTAGATACACCGATAACAAAACTGCTTCAGACGCCGCAAAAGTTATTCGATTTGATCGATTTGCCGCCAACTCCACCAAATCTACTGAACGAATACGCAGACGAATCAGCGATCATACTGAGTGATACGGAATCTCAGCACGATACCGATTCGGACGACGATCCGGATGAGCATGAAGAAAGTGATTCGGATGATGATGTAGGCGTACGAGAAAATGATATAGACATTGAAAGTGAAATAGACACAAGTGAAACAAACAATCTCGGTGAATCGGAAAACAGTGACGGAAATGAGCAAATAGTTGCTGATACAAGTGCGCCAATCAATGGACTACGTGAATCGGCGACACTTAGGTATCACACGCGAAGTTCTGGACCACCGCCTGATTTACCGTGGACGTCTAATAGTAGAATTTAGAATATTATTTGTATAGGAATTAATAAATTGAACGTTATTGTAGGTTATTCTGATAGTATTGTAAAACTTTTAACAAATATATTTTTAAAGGATTGGCTATACAATTGTATTAGCATTTTGTACCATTGCGGGAGCAATTGATCCAGGCAACGACGTTTTGGATAAAGGACTAGTCTTCGTAATGGAAGAGGAAATATTATTAACGGGAGACAAATGGATTCTGACGACCGACATCGACTTGGAAGAATACCGGCGAGCCTTGGATAAATTCAGTTATCTAATAGACAACATCACAAGGATAGATACTGATATTAACGAAGATCTCGAGCCTAAACTGATGTTCAGTCTCCATGAAATTGTGAGTAAAGAGACAAATATGCTAATAAAAGATGTAGCAAAATTAAAACTCAAATTGCATGATATTCTTAAAACGGTTGCACCTTATGAAAATTCGCGCACGAAGCGTGGATTGATAAATCTTGGCGGACGCGCTCTAAAGTTCGTGTTCGGAACACTCGATAGTAGCGACTTAGATTCGATAAATGATAAAATTGGTAATTTATCTGCAACCTCCGATGGTGTTATTAATATTGTAAACGAGCAAGTTACGATTGTCAGAAATTTAAACGACAATAACAAAATTATTAATGATAAAGTAGAAAAAATGAAAACTATTGTAGAAACTTTAAATGCAAAAATTGCGCATCTCCTCAAAAAGTCATTAACGGAAACTGAGCACATTTTGGAAACAAAATTATTAAACTCAATCAATTTAAATTCAGCTTTGCGTACTGTAGAGTATATTTTAAATGACCTTAAGGAGAGTGTGTCCGATTTGGGAAATGCATTAGAAACAACGGCGTTAAACAAGCTCAGCCCAATATTTATCAGTCCAACGTTGCTACTAAAAGCTCTTAAAGCAGTGCAAGATAACCTTCCAGCTGGTTTATCTTTGATGACGAATTTCTTCGACAAAGATATATATCTATATTACGATGTTGCTGTAGTGCGTGCCTCGTACTTTATAAATGTACTTAGAATTTTTGTTGAAATACCGCTTAAAGCGCCGGGTCGCTATTTTACTTTGTATAGAGCACTTCCACTGCCTTATGAAATTGAAACAGTAAAATCATTTGTAGTGTCAGAGTTTTCTTATTTCGCCGTTTCGGGTGACGGACAATATTATTTAGAATTAAATACGGATGATTTGATAAAATGTCGTGACGGTATCGTAAGAGTATGCCCTCCGTCGAAACCTGTGCGTAAAATTACAGACGTTTCATGTCTTTCTGCACTCTACACCGGAAATACAAAGCAAGTTGCTAGTCTTTGTAAATATATTGTTATTCAAGAAAACAAGTCAATTTTATATCGAGCGCGAAATAGTAATTCTTGGATATACAGCGTTCATGAAGACCGATTAACTTATAATTGTCCAGATAATTTAAATAAAAATAAATTTAATGTAACATCAAGAACAATTACAGGGACTGGTATTATAAACATACCAGCTTCTTGTATTGTTCACGGCCCTAACTATTTGCTAATGCCGCATACAACAACTACGTCAACAATCACATCACAGAGTAGAAATATAGTTATACCACCGATTAGTGCGAGCATTGATGCAACAATTAAAGTTGAAAATAATAGTTCTACGAAAGACGAAGTTGAGGAGCTTTTAAAAACCATTGATGCGACATCGTTAAAAGAGGGAATGTCAATAGACACATGGCATCAGCATATACGGGAATTAAAACAACAAAAATTTAGAAACTCTATAAAAAATTACAGTTGTGTATCACTCAGTTTGATTGCCATATTAGGAGTTGCAGGAATAGTAATTTATAAATATAGATGTAAACGCAGGAATTCGCCTGTGATACGTTATGTGCCACAAGCTACCGAAGAAAGTCTTGAACATCCAATTGTACTAATTAAGGAAGATATACCAAAAGTAAAATTGCCGTCTAGGTTAGAGACATTTTAATTTAAAAAAAAATTGATATAAATTTTAACATTTAGATTTAGATTCAGTTGATTTCATTAAATACGGATGCCAGGGTCGTAAAAATTGTGTTGACCTAGGAATTTGGCGCTCCTATCCAGTGGTAGCCAACTGGTGTTTTAGGTTGTTCAGAATTTAGTTTATTTGTATTGTTTTTGCAGAAAACGGTAACCTAAAACACCGGTGATTTCGTTTTGTTTTATTTCTTTTATTTCAACCTTTAATGTAAAGTCCAGTTAAATTAAAAATCGGATGCCAGGATCATAATTGTATGTATAGATTCAGGAATTTGACACTCCTGTCCACTGGTAGTCAACCGAAGTTTTAGGTAGTTAGGATCATGAATTGATTGGTTCGATTAGGGAAACAACCTAAATCCGCGGTGATTAGTTATAATTATTTAATTAAGAAACAATACTAGTTGTATAAGAGCGAGTTAATTAAAAAAAAAATATATATTACATTTTGCAAGTTTTATTTTTGTAAAGTTCCTTCAGAACTTTATTGGGTTAAGACGTCGATGCTGCCATCTTCAGTTGTTGTTTTAGTTTCGGCTGCAAATGGATTCCAAGAGCACCCGAGACATAAACCCTTCTTCCAGATGTACTTCCACCACCTTGGATTTTCAAGCAAACTAAGGAAAAACGGACCTTTCCTAATGTACGGATCGATCAAGGATCTCGATTCGTGTGACCGTGATGTCACAGTTTTGTGCAGACTGCATAAATGCGCGGCAGAGGCGAGCCAGATCGTCGGAATTTCTGCGTGAATCGCAGGGCATTGACGGGCCAGATCGTCGGACTCAACGGCAAGTGAGGGGTGGATCGCTAGCTGATGGACGTGAGTTATACTACCTGATAGGTGACTATACGTGCATCAGCGAAGTAACGCGGAAGATGGAAGTACTAACAACACCAAGGGGAAGTTAGTGAGGAAACGTCACAATCCACAGTGGGTTTGTGAGTTGTATCGAAGGTGGGAGGAGTTGTAGCAGTCGGACTGAATCAGTAATTGTTTATGTGTGGTATCGCGTCTTAATTTTAAGTTAATTTTATGTTTTCAGGTCGGGTAGTAGTTCTGAGTGTTAGAATTACTATCCGACCGAATGTTTTTTAAGCGGACGTTGCATTGGTCATTGTTGTGATCGAGCACAGAGATCTCTGTACCTGCAAGAGAAAGTTGTACATTTTTTTTTAGGGATCTTTTCCCTTGTAGGGTGGAGAGGAGTAAGGGGTTTGCGATATGCAAGACTGACCAATGCAACGGAATGCCGAGTTTTTTGGTAAATATTTTAGAGAGGGGGAAACCACCCTCTCATCAAAACTGTAGAAGCGACTAAAAAAACGATCTCTATCATCTGTGTCATATAGCTGTACGCACTTGTTGAACTTTATATAGAATCAGTGTAAATCATGTAAGTAGATATAAGGTTTTACTTTCTTGTAGTTTATTTGTATTTGTGTGGAACTTTCACTTGACTTTATTTTTACTGATATGTGAAGTCATTACATTCAAACAATTATAATAATTAATCTACGCTCGCAAACCGATTTATTCGTTGATTGAACCACTACCTGTCGATCCTAGTTATTGTGCCTTAAGCAAACGCTACCACGTTTTTAGTTAGAAAATCACTCCAGGCCACGCTACTGTTATATATGTGAGTGAGTGTGTGTAGAACGCTTTTTTTGTAAAAATGCAGATTGGCATAGACGGGGATCGAACTCACGACCTCCAGGGTGACAGGCATGACACTTAGCCATTGCACCATGGCGACTGTTATGAATGTTATAAAAAAATAATCAAATAGTTTATACTGAAATAAAACAATCACTACGATTCAGAAGGCTCAGTCTGCTTTGAAATAGACAAAAACGAATCAAACGTCAGAATGAAATCAGTCAAAAAAGTGTTTGTGAATCTTCAATTAAATAGATTTGAAGTTTATTTAGTGTGTTGTGTACTTTACACAGAGTGACATCTTCTATATTATATTGATATTGTATGTCAATGAGAAATATAAATAATTTAGTTAGTTAATAAAATTAAGTTTTATTTATTCTAATTTGAAGTTTGTGAATGTCGCTATTTTAAGCATTTATGTTAAAATGACCGACCAAAGAACAAATATAAATAAAAGTGCTACTACGTGAGCGTCAAGAACAGTATGTCAACGTACGAATTACGGAAACATTTTTTGAAGTTTAATCTTAAGTTTAAGGGAAGTAGCATGTTATAATTTCAATTTTTAAGTATATAATATGAAATAAGTGCATATTATTGCTTAATTAGCATATATTTTTAGCAAATTCGTGTTTCCGTACATTTATTTTAAATCATAGTTAATATTTTCACTTCAAAATAGCCAAGAAGCAGTGATTTTTGAATATATGAGTTGCGGTAAGATTCTATAGTTCGTCAAATTATAATAACTGCAAGGAAGTAAATTTATAATTCTGATTATTAGAGAAATAAAATCTGAAGAGATAATTCAAACATATTTAGAAACATGTTTGGTTGGCAATTTTATTCTTTTATTTTTGATGGCACAATCCATTGTATTTTAGTATACAACTAATTATCATTTTTAAAACTGCCGTAACACTGCAGTTTAATTCTGCAAAATTCAGAATCTAGTCTGATTATTTAATTCAAAAACAATAATGAATCAAATGTCAAATCATTAAAAATGCTGTGCAAATACGGTTTGCAATACATATTTTTAGCTCGCCGTACGTAGTACCGAAGAGGCTAAAGCATTCGGTCGTGTGTCTGTAGCATTCTCGGATCAAAAAATTTCATTAAGAAAAAGTGTTCGTTTCGTCGCCCTGAATCCAAAAATGTATATAACTTATATACTTGGATGTTAGTCGTCGCTCGCTCGGTATCTCGTAAGACCAAATTTGTGCCCTCAACTCCTCTGAAGGTACCGAAGCGATTCACTCCAAATGTGGTACACATAATATTTGGCATCCCATTTGAATCCGCTTGCAGTTTAAATCCAATCGTCCGTATACTTCCCGAGTTATAGGGCCCCAAAATTTGGAGCCCCCCTTAATACTGCCCTTATAAAAATAATTGAAACACTTAAAAATTCTACTAAAAATTCTAAGATATTTTTTATCTACAAGATTATTTCATTTTGTTAACCCAAAGCCCGAAAAAAATTATTAAATATTATAATTTTGAATTTTAAAATATGCACTAAATTATTTTTTTATCAATATAATCTAAATTTGGTACACATATTATTTGGCATCCCATTTGAATCCGCTCGCAGTATAAATCCAATCGCCCGTATACTTCCCGAGTTATAGGGCCCCAAAATTTAGAGCCCCCCTTAATACTGCCCTTATAAAAATAATTAATACACTTATAAATTCTACTAAAAATTCTAAGATATTTTAATTTACAAGATTTTTTCATTTTGTTAATCCAAAGCCCGAAAAAAATTATTAAATATTATAATTTTGAATTTTAAAGTATGAACTGAAAATTTTTTTTTTATCAATATAATCTAAAATTAAATCTAAGACTTTTTACACCTATAACATATTTTCAAATTGTTAACCAAAAGGCCAAAATAATTAAAAACCACTGTTTGCAACGCATATTTTACTTAAGGGCGAGCTCTACGCGTTGGTGCGTTTTACGCGTACCAAATCTTGTTTTACAATACAAAATATGTATATATTTGTTATTTGATCAGTCATTTTAACACAAATACTTAACAGATAATCACAATTATTAAGAAAATTACATTTTCAGTACAAAATTCACATTTTGTCAAATTTAAATAATCCTTATTGACACAATTCCCAAATAGCAGAATGGAAGCTATTTATTTCTATATAATGATACATTTCTATTTATATTATATTCAACTTTATTATTTACACAACTCGTTATGCATTTTGAAGATTCACATAATAAATTTTAATTGTCATTTATTTTTAAAGTTGGGCTGATTTCTTCATTAGAAATTTACTAATTGCTGTTGTGTAGTGCCTTATTTTCTATATGGACTGTTTGATTATTATACAATATAATGTATTTTTAATCCCCATCATTGTGCAGAGGTTAAAACTCTCGTCTTTCGCTCTGGATGTCAGGAGTTCGATTTCCTTCTATGCCAATTTGCATTTTTGCAAGAACACATTTACACTCACATATAAACACGCACAAATACAATAAATTGGTAAATATTCATCCAATTTAGAGTTTTAACAACCACTCAATATTTGTGATATTCTTACATTTCAATATGATTCTCATAGCTGTGATATGCATAATTTGTAATCTTCTTATATTTTAAACTAGGGTCACCCGTGGGCACCATGTGCCCATATGGTATACAGAACATAGGTCAGTTTTGACTTATGACGAATTTTCATGTAATTTAATAATAATAACACGGTTTTTCTTCATTTTGTATCGTTTGACTATAATAGTAATACAAATTTCCACATCGCAAATAATAATAAAGAAAAAATCGAGTTCTTTCTTTGAACGCTATTTTGTTCGTAGATCACTATGCTGAGATTGACTAATCGATCGCTTATCATGCACTGTGTAACATCCGATAAATTTAAACTAAATTTTGTTTAACTTTGATTTTAACCTTGTATGGTGCATATGTGTTGTATCTTTTAGACAGTTTCTATGATTGTATATAAAAAACAGGATTATAAATTTACTTACGGTTGCTGTTTCTTATTTGAATCGATTATTCAAAAAATATGTATTGCAAACCGTATTTACACAGTATTTTTAATGATTTGACATTTGATTCATTATTGTTTTTGAATTAAATAATCAGGCTAGATTCTGAATTTTGCAGTATTAAATTGCAGTGTCACAACGGCAATTTTAAAAATGATAATTAGTTGTATACTAAAATACAATGGATTGTGCCATCAAAAATAAAAGAATAAAATTGACAACCAAACATGTTTCTAAATATGTTTGAATTATCTCTTCAACATTTTATTTCTCTAATAATCAGAATTATAAATTTACTTCCTTGCAGTTATTATAATTTGACGAACTATAAAATCTTACCGCAACTCATATTTTCAAAAATCACTGCTTCTTGGCCAGTTTGAAGTGAAAATATTAACTATGAATTGCAATAAATGTACGGAAACACGTATTTTCTAAAAATATATGCTAATTAGGCAATAATATGCACATATTTCATATTATATACTTGAAAATTGAAATTATTACATGCTACTCCCCTTAAACTTAAGATTAAACTTCAAACAATGTTTCCGTAATTCGTACGTTGAAATACTGTTCTTGACACTCACGTGGTAGCACTTTTATTTATATTTGTTCTTTGGTCGGTCATTTAAACATAAATGCTTAATAGCGACTCACAAACTTCAAATTAGAATAAATAAAACTTAATTTTATTAACTAACTAAATTATTTATATTTCTCATTGACATACAATATCAATATAATATAGAAGATGTCACTCTGTGTAAAGTACACAACACACTAAATAAACTTCAAATCTATTTAATTGAAGATTCACAAACACTTTTTTGACTGATTTCATTCTGACGTTTGATTCGTTTTTGTCTATTTCAAAGCAGACTGAGCCTTCAGTAGAGTAGTGATTGTTTTATTTCAGTATAAACTATTTGATTATTTTTTATAACATTATTAACAGTCGCCATGGTGCAGTGGCTAAGTGTCATGCCTTTCACCCTGGAGGTCGTGAGTTTTTGAATTTTAAGAATCTTGTTTACGTTGTCATGGATTCGAATGTAACTTAATCGGATCATCTGCACCTGTCAATATTTCGTCAAGAAAACAAAATGGTCTGAATTAGATAAATGACATTTCAGAATATTTCTGTAGAGAATTGTTTAGTTTTGATAGTACTTCGAAACCATTACAAATTGGTATTGGTATAATTTTCAACCCATTCATTTATATAAGGTAAGCTTGGTTTTATATAGTGTTTCTGTTGGATTATTATTTCTTAATATTATATTTTTATAATCAATAAATATTGATGAAAACTACGTAAAAGAAAGTCCCGCGTTGGCCACAACCCATTTTACTTTATATATTATCATTGCATTTGATAAACACTACGTTAATATTCTTTTCAATTACTCGATTGTAACTATCCTTCGGCTATATATATATATATATATATATATATATATATATATATATATATATATATATATATATATATATATTTATATATATATATATATATATATATATATATATATATATATATAATTGTATAATTGTAGTTGTAGTTGTAGTTGTAGTTGTAGTTGTAGTTGTAGTTGTAGTTGTAGTTGTAGTTGTAGTTGTAGTTGTAGTTGTAGTTGTAGTTGTAGTTGTAGTTGTAGTTGTAGTTGTAGTTGTAGTTTTAGTTGTAGTTGTAGTTGTAGTTGTAGTTGTAGTTGTAGTTGTAGTTGTAGTTGTAGTTGTAGTTGTAGTTGTAGTTGTAGTTGTAGTTGTAGTTGTAGTTGTAGTTGTAGTTTTAGTTGTAGTTGTAGTTTTAGTTGTAGTTGTAGTTGTAGTTGTAGTTGTAGTTGTAGTTGTAGTTGTAGTTGTAGTTGTAGTTGTAGTTGTAGTATATATATATATATATATATATATATATATATATATATATATATATATATACATATATACATATATATATATATATATATATATATATATATATATATATATATATATATATATATATATATGTATATATAGTTGTAGTTGTAGTTGTAGTTGTATAATTGTAGTTGTAGTTGTAGTTGTAGTTGTAGTTGTAGTTGTAGTTGTAGTTGTAGTTGTAGTTGTAGTTTTAGTTGTAGTTGTAGTTGTAGTTTTAGTTGTAGTTGTAGTTGTAGTTGTAGTTGTAGTTGTAGTTATAGTTGTAGTTGTAGTTGTAGTTGTAGTTGTAGTATATATATATATATATATATATATATATATATATATATATATATATATATATATATATATATATACTTCTATATAGCCGAAGGATAGTTACAACCGAGTAATTAAAAAGAATATTGACGTAGTGGTTATAAAATGCAATGATAATATATAAATATATATTTCAGTGAAGGGTAGTAACGATTCCTATAACCGGCGGGAATTTGAAATTGCTTCCCTAGCATCATTTTCGCTGTGAAACAGAACTACCAAAACCCCCTACCACTTTTTACTCTCTTTTACAGGTCTGTGTGTGTGTGTGTGTGTGTGTCTGTGAACGCTCTAGGGCCAAAACTGTCGAACGTTAAATTATGAAACTTCAAACTTAAGACTTGTATATGCCCCAGATGTGCACCTCCTATTTTTGAAAAGAATATTCAAACCGGAAGTGCATGTTTACTCTATACATTTTTTGTTCTATTTCCAATATCACTAGAACGAATACATATATCTATATCTAGTGAAAACTGCGTAAAAGAAAGTTGAGTGCAGGCCACTCCAGATATTTTTAATATTGTAACTATGATTTACAAGAAAATTCTCCACCCGTCAAAACTGACCTATATTCTGTGTACCATTTGGCCAAACGGTGCCCACAGGTGACCCTAGTTATTAAGAATAGGGTAACTCATGGGCACTGTGTGCCCATATTGTATACGGAATATAGTTTACTTTTAACGGGTGGAGGATTTTCTAGTTATATTTTTCTAAATCATGGTTACCATATATAAATAATATTTGTACTCGTGCAATAAGTTTCCTAGAATTTATTATCACATTCTATTTTGTATTGTTTGTTGACCTGCTAACTATATAATTGTACTAATTTTTATAATAATATTAAACTGACTATAATATATGATATTTTCACATAATTAACTCAATTTTCTTATTGATACATACAAGAAATGATTGCCCGATATCTGAATGCATGTCATACAAATTACACAAGTCAGAAAGTGTGGTTATAATTCTTGGAGGTCCCGCAAATAATAGGATGTGATTCTAATTTCCCGTCTTCGAAATTCAAAACTTGTGGAAGCCGCGGAAGCAAGAAATGAATTTCCGTATAAATATATTTCAAATTTCCGACCAATGAAAAATCACTCACAAAATGAAAATCCGCAAACCGCTGTTATCGGGACTTACCTTTACAATGCAAAATATTTTTTATAAGATTTGCCATTATATTTGTCATTGGCATATAATATATCAGATGCCACTATCTATAAACTAAATACACATTAAATCTCCAATTTTATATATTACAAAAATTCTTTGACATTTCATTCTGATGTTTGTTTTGTTTTTGTCTAGTTCAAAGCAGACTGAACTTCAGAAGAGTAGTGTAGTGTTTTATTTCAATATGAACTGTTTAATTATTACATAATGTATCATTAATATAATAACCCAGAATTTTTTGTATGTGTGTATGTGAGTTTGTGTAGAACGCTTTTTTTTGTAAAAATGCAGATTGGCATAGACGGGGATCGAACTCACGACCTCCAGGGTGAAAGGCATGACACTTAGCCACTGCACCATGGCGACTGTTAATAATGTTATAAAAAATAATCAAATAGTTTATACTGAAATAAAACAATCACTACTCTACTGAAGGCTCAGTCTGCTTTGAAATAGACAAAAACGAATCAAACGTCAGAATGAAATCAGTCAAAATTGGTTTTTGTGAATCTTCAATTAAATAGATTTGAAGTTTATTTAGTGTGTTGTGTACTTTACACAGAGTGACATCTTCTATATTATATTGATATTGTATGTCAATGAGAAATATAAATAATTTAGTTAGTTAATAAAATTAAGTTTTATTTATACTAATTTGAAGTTTGTGAGTCGCTATTAAGCATTTATGTTTAAATGACCGACCAAAGATCAAATATAAATAAAAGTGCTACCACGTGAGTGTCAAGAACAGTATTTCAACGTATGAATTACGGAAACATTGTTTGAAGTTTAATCTTAAGTTTAAGGGGAGTAGCATGTAATAATTTCAATTTTTAAGTATATAATATGAAATATGTGCATATTATTGCCTAATCAGCATATATTTTTAGCAAATACGTGTTTCTGTACATTTATTTTAATTCATAGTTAATATTTTTCTCTTCAAAATGGCCAAGATGCAGTGATTTTTGAAAATATGAGTTGCGGTAAGATTTTATAGTTCGTCAAATTATAATAACTGCAAGTAAGAAAATTTATAATTCTGATTATTAGTGTAATAAAATCTTGAAGAGATAATTCAAACATATTTAGAAACATATTTGATTAGCAATTTTATTCTTTTATTTTTGATGGCACAATCCACTGTATTTTAGCATATAACTAACGAAAGATATTAATATTTCGCACAACTTTTGTTTGAAATGTTTCTTCAATAAATGTACCAGTTACGAGAAAACCGCTACCGAAAATTTTAAGAATCTTGTTTACGTTGTCATGGATTCGAATGTAGCTTAATTAATCGGATCATCTGCGCCTGTCAATATTTCGACAAGAAAACAAAATGGTCTGAATTAGATAAATGACATTTCAAAATATTTCTGTTGAGAATTGGTTAGTTTTGATAGTTAGTACTTCAAAACCATTTCAAATTGGTATTGGTATAATTTTCAACCCATTCATTTAAATAAGGTAAGCTTGGTTTTCTATATTGTTTCTGTTGGATTATTATTTCTTAATATTATATTTTTATAATCAATAAATATTGATGAAAACTACGTAAAAGAAAGTCCCGCGTTGGCCACAACCCATTTTTTAATCTAAAGATCCTTTGCATTACTTTATATAAAATACAAATACAATATTTAACAATAAATATTAAAAAACGAAATTAGACAATGAACTATTGAACTTGCGAAACGTGAAAATCCCTGAAACACGTGGTTTCTCTCGTAATGCATAAACTTACTTGACATATCTCACACACAAAAATAAAATTCTTTCTTGCAGTTGTAATTTTTGTAGCGCTGAGCAAATTTTACATTTGAAAAATTTATATGTGGTTCGTTCCATCTACAATAACTGTCTGACGTAGTTTCAACTGCTATCTCTTCTTTTGTGGTAGTTGAATTTCAGTGTAATTTTCATTTTACTTATTATTTATATTAATACATACATTGTATTTAAAATGCCTATTTTTCAGTTTATATCATATAGTTGATGACGAGCCAATAGCGCAGTTACTAGTTTTGTAACACATATTGTGGAAACTACCTAATTTTGCAAAATAACAAAATTGATTTTTTAAGTGAACAGACACGTAATATGAGGTTTCCAAAATATAATGGAACCATTATTTATTTAAGAAAACGGATATTGTAAATCTGAGACTTACTTTATATGCAAAATAATGACAAAAATTACATAATCGTAATATTGTCTATGCAAAAACAGCTGGTTGTTTAAAATTATAATAGAAAAATATAAACTAACCAAATTTTTGAATTCTAAGATATCTAATTAACAATTCTGCGTAAAAATATATATATTATTTAATTAATTTGCATATAATAAACTAGGGTCACCCGTGGGCACCATATACCCATATGGTAAATAGAAGATAGGTCAGTTTTGACTGATGGCAAATCTTAATGTAATCATTAATATAATAACCCAGAAATGTTTGTATGTGAGTGTGTTTGTGTAGAACGCTTTTTTTGTAAAAATGCAGATTGGCATAGACGGGGATCGAACTCACGACCTCCAGGGTGAAAGGCATGACACTTAGCCACTGCACCATGGCGACTGTTAATAATGTTATAAAAAATAATCAAAAAGTTTATACTGAAATAAAACAATCACTACGATTCAGAAGGCTCAGTCTGCATTGAAATAGACAAAAACGAATCAAACGTCAGAATGAAATGTCAAAAAAGTTTCTGCGATAAATCTTCAATTCAAAGTTTAATCTTAAGTTTAAGGGGAGTAGCATGCTATAATTTCAATTTTTAAGTATATAATATGAAATAAGTGCATATTATTGCCTAATTAGCATATATTTTTAGCAAATACGTGTTTCTGTACATTTATTTTAATTCATAGTTAATATTTTTCACTTCAAAATGGCCAAGAAGCGGTGGTTTTTGAAAATATGAGTTGCGGTAAGGTTTTATAGTTCGTCAAATTATAATAACTGCAAGTAAGTAAATTTACAATTCTAATTATTAGAGAAATAATATCTTGAAGAGATAATTCAAACATATTTAGAAACATATTTGGTTGGCAATTTTATTCTTTTATTTTTGATGGCACAATCCATTGTATTTTAGCATATAACTAATTATCATCACTTTTAAAACTGCCGTTGTGACACTGCATCAGTTTAATACTGCAAAATTCAGAATCTAGCCTGATTATTTAATTCAAAAACAATAATGAATCAAATGACAAATCATTAAAAATGTTGTGTAAATACGGTTTGTAATACATATTATTTGAATAATCGATTCAAATAATAAACAGCAATCGTAAGTAAATTTATAATCCTGTTTTTTGTGTAATAATACAATTAAGGATACAACTTAATGATACAACACTTATTGTTTCGCACCAATACATTTTTTAATTTAAAGCTTGCTATGAAAAAACAACATTACATAAAAAAAAAGAAAAGAATGTTATGTGTGTCATCTGACAATTAAATGAGTTGTTTTTCTAAAATTCGATCCTTTATTTTTAGTTACATGTTAAAAGTTTCTGTGTTGTATATATCAACACACAAAGTGTGATATATTAAACAGCCAATAAGGAAAACTATCAACACAGTTAACATTTGGTCCTTCGAACCGGATATTTGGTACACCAGCAACAACCAAAATCCAATAATTCAACAGTCATCGAATACAAGGTGAGTCTCCAATCATTGTTCATTTTCTGCGTTTCTACTGCATATCGTTTCTTTAAATTTTCATTAATCACAATGGCGTGTGATTTGAAAACACTTAACATAAAGAGAGGTGCATACAAAGGAGCTGCTACGCGATTTGATCTCTATTTAGACTCAGTGGATACACATAATATCAATATTCTTGAGCTTAAATGCCGACAGTCTAAATTCGAGCCAATATTATCGCAATTTAATGAAATTCAACTGGAAATTGAGTCACATACTGAAACAGAAGATTCCGCAATCTCAGCAAAAGAGCGCGAAAACTTCGAATGTCAATATTTTAAAATCAGTAGTAAAGCAGAAGCATTAATCCAGCAAAACATGCGTGAAAACTCTCTAGCTCAGGTAGAATCTATGCATTCAAATTCAAATGGATTCTCAACTGCAACTCAAAACTCTATTCGTTTACCAGAAATAAATTTACCTAAATTCTCTGGTTCATATGAGGATTGGTATAACTTCTATAATACATTTCATTCATTAATCCATGCTAATGAAAATTTATCAAAAATCCAAAAGATGCAATATCTAAAAACATCATTGCATGGAGACGCCGCTGAAATTTTATCCTCACTAGAAATTTCTGCCCTTAATTATGATTGCGCATGGGATATGCTAAAGGATAGGTACGATAATAAACGTCTCATCATAAATAAACATATTCACTCTATACTCGATCTACCTAATATGCAAAAAGAAAATGGTCCAGATTTGCGTGTAGTTCTAGACGGAATAATTAAGCACGTTCGTATATTAAAATCACTTGATCGTCCAGTTGATCAGTGGGATGATATACTAATCCATGTAATCACCAACAAACTCGATTCCATTACCACAAAAGAATGGGAATCAACTCTTCAACGCAACGATATACCTAATCTAAAACAATTAACCGATTTTCTATCACATAAATGCGGTATTTTAGAGGCGGTAACTAGAAGATATCAATACAATCCATCAATAAACAACAAATCTCAAGCTTCAAATGTTAACAAGAATCAAAATAAGCAATATACAACAGCGCATGTGTCCGCAACTAAGCATACCTGCACATTTTGTTCAGACGAACACGCAATTTATCATTGCAATCCCTTTTTAGCACTTTCAATAAGTGACCGTATAAAAGAAGCCAGAAATAAAGGTCTTTGTATAAACTGTTTGCGAAAGGGCCATGCTGCAAATAAATGCAATTCAGGAGCATGTCGAAAATGCAACAAAGCTCATAATACCCTACTTCATTTAGAAAATACACAAAAACCGGTTACTTCTCCATCAATTTCTAATCACACATACACAACTCAAACTGAATCTCAAATTTTACTTGCCACAGCAATCATCGATGTTTGCGACAACACAGGACAATATCAACAATGTCGCGCATTACTTGATTCAGGCTCGCAATCATGTTTTATAACTGAATCTCTCTCTCATAAATTGAAATTGAAGGTAGAACCAGTAAATGTCCCGGTGGGAGGCATCAATCAAACGCAAACTCAAATTTCTTCTCGTGTTAATGTAACAATTAAATCGAGGTACAATGCGTATAAAAACAATGTATATTGTCTGATTTTGAAAAATATTACTGAATATCTACCATTGCATTCTTTTCGTCAATCGAATGTAATTATTCCAAAAAACATCAAGCTAGCTGACCCGCAGTTTCATATCTCTGGCAAGATTGATATACTGATTGGTACAGAATTATTTTGGGACTTGCTATGCATAGGACAAATTAAGTTAAATAAAAATCAACCAATATTGCAAAAAACCAATTTAGGCTGGATCGTTTCCGGTCAATGTTCACTTGTAATGCCTCATGCGAATGCAAATAAAATTTTATGCAATCTCTCAACCAGCAATCAATTGAACAATAAACTAACCCAATTCTGGCAAATTGAAGAATACGCTGAAAAACCACGTTTTTCTCCATCGGAACAGTATTGCGAAGATCACTTCAAACAAACATTCCGAAGAAATGACGATGGTCGTTTCATAGTGCAATTACCACTAAAACAAAATTCGTTAAAGTTGCTTGGGGATACCAAAGCACAAGCAACTAAACGTTTTTATTCGCTTGAACAAAAATTGGCAACCAATGCTAATCTAAAAGCAGAATACTCTGCTTTCATGCAAGAATATTTATCCCTTGGTCATATGAAGCTCGTACCATCTGCAAATATCAAATCAAACCCAGTTCCTTCATATTATCTTCCACATCATGCCGTTGTAAAAGCTACCAATCTCACAACAAAATTACGTGTTGTATTTGATGGTTCAGCTCGATCAACAACAGGTGTCTCAATTAATGACATCCAGCTAGTGGGCCCAGTTATTCAGCAAGATCTTATTTCTATCATCATCCGATTTCGCACGCACAAATTTGTTATGACTGCTGATATCGCAAAGATGTATCGGCAGGTGCTAGTCGACAAAACACAAGTGTGTTTACAGCGCATACTGTGGCGTGAAAATCCATCCGAAAACTTGCAAACATATGAACTGTCTACGGTTACGTATGGCACAGCTTCAGCATCATTTTTAGCAATTCGATCCCTCTCTCAACTTGCTATTGAAGAGAATTCGAACTACCCAATTGCGTCCAAGATAGCATTGCGTGATTTTTATGTCGACGACTTGCTGACGGGTGCAAACACTATTAACGCAGCAAAAAAGATTCAATCCGAAATCAGCACCATGTTATCAAATGGCGGTTTTGAATTGCGTAAATGGATATCAAATTGTCCGGAAATCGTGCATGGGATTTCAACAAATATTGACCTTGCAACCGTTAGTTTGGAAAAAGATGAGAGCATAAAAACACTAGGCCTGCAATGGAATGCGCATTATGATGTTCTAAAGTTTTCGCAACCAAAATACGAAGATTCTACACGTTTAACGAAAAGAAAAATTTTATCGAACATCGCTCAAATATTTGATCCTCTTGGATTAATTGGTCCAACTATCGTAAAAGCCAAGTTAATTATGCAACAATTGTGGCAACTAAAAATATCATGGGATGAATCGGTACCATTTACAGTTCATACAAATTGGATTCAATTTGAAAACCAATTGTATCACCTCAATCATCTGTCAGTACCACGATGGATTATTAATTGTGAACAACCAATATATATAGAACTTCATGGTTTCTCGGATGCCAGTGAAAGAGCGTATGGAAGTTGTATATATATCTGTGTTACCAACAATATCGGTGAACGTTCGTCTAACTTATTATGCTCAAAATCAAGAATAGCTCCACTGAAAAACATATCATTACCAAAACTAGAGCTATGTGGCGCTTTATTATTGGCACGTTTGATGAACAAAGTACTTAAGTCTATCGATATGAAATTTAATAAGATTTATTATTGGTCCGATTCCACAATAACACTATCATGGATCAAATCATCTGCGAGAACATGGAAAACATTCGTCGCAAATCGGGTGGGAGAAATTCAAGATCTGTCTGATTCCTCCCATTGGTTTCACGTACCGACTGCTGATAATCCTGCTGATATTATCTCGAGAGGAGAAACAATTGAATCGCTAATAAACTGTCAAAATTGGTGGTTTGGACCAACCTGGATCTCAAGCGACATCACACATCGCCTCTCATCAAAAGTAAACCCGTCTAACTCCGTTATTCCAGAACGTCGTACTACTATCGCAACTACATATACAACAATTAGTAGTTATGATATTTTTTCAAAATATTCAGACTTCACAAAATTGTTGCGTATTACAGCCTATTGTCTACGTTTTATTGAAAATGCGAAGAATAAAATAGACAAGACACACAATACTTATGTAACAGGTCCTCTGACTACGATGGAACTTAGTAAATCTAAAATATGTTTAGCCAAAATTGTGCAACAAACCACCTTTGCAAGGGAGTTGTATGATTTAAAAATGCAAAATTCGGTCCATGCTAAGAGTCAATTACTTTGTTTAAACCCTTTCTTGGACGAACATGGCCTGATACGAGTTGGCGGTAGATTGCGCAATGCAGCGCTTCCATATGCACACAAACATCAAATTGTTCTACCAAAGGGTCATATATTAACCAAACTTATTATTGAATATGAGCACAAGCGAAATCTTCATGCTGGGAATCAAGCAACTCTTGCTTCAGTTAGAAAATTATATTGGCCACTGGGAGCACGCAGTTTGATACGTAACGTCATACGAAAATGTATAATATGTTTTAAGGTAAAACCTGTAACCCAAAAGCATATCATGGGCAACTTGCCCGAATATAGAATAAATGTATCTCGACCTTTCACGAACTGCGGTGTCGATTATTTTGGACCTCTATATATTCGTGAAGGAAGAAGACGCAACAGTAAAACCACAAAGGCATATGGCGCTATATTTATCTGTCTTTCTACAAAGGCAGTCCACATTGAGCTTGCTACTGATTTGTCCACAGAAGTTTTTCTCGGAGCCATGAAACGTTTTATGGCACGTAGAGGCAAGCCGCTGAATATCTACTCAGATAACGGCACAAATTTTATTGGAGCAAACAAAGAGCTTCAGAAATTGCATGAGATACTGACGTATGCAACAAGCAAAGATAAAATATTGCAATACATGACAGAAAATAATGTTAATTGGCACTTCATACCGCCACTTGCACCTCACTTTGGTGGAATTTGGGAAGCGGCAGTGAAGTCCACAAAGTTTCATATAAAAAGAGTCGTCGGTAACGCATCTCTCACTTATGAGGAATTATATACATTTCTTTCGCAAATCGAATCAATACTAAATTCTAGACCTCTAACCCCGCTATCTAATGATCCTAATGACATGTCATGTTTAACCCCCGGGCATTTTCTGATTGGAGACTCATTAAATAGCAATTTAGAACCACATATAATGCATATTTCTATTAACCGCCTATCGAGATGGCAACATGTTGAGTTTCTTCGACAGCACTTTTGGAAACGTTGGTCGAAAGAATATCTTACTCAACTGCAAGAACGCCGCAAATGGAAATCTCAAGAACCCAGCAGCATCAAACCAGGACAGCTGGTCCTAATACGTGAAGACAACACTTCCCCCCTTCAATGGCCAATGGGTCGTATCGATACGATTCATCCTGGACAAGACGGCGTTGTACGAGCAGCTACAATACGCACATCAGCAGGCCTTTTCAAAAGACCCGTAATAAAATTGTGTCCATTGCCCATTAACAATTTCGGTGCTTAGTGCAGTGTTGTGCTCAACTTGGAATTTCTACTTTCTGGTATAGTTTTGTTATCAAGTGTACGTATTTTTTTTTTAAATGATAGAAAGATAAACCTTTCAAGGCGGGCGGGATGTTTCGCACCAATACATTTTTTAATTTAAAGCTTGCTATGAAAAAACAACATTACATAAAAAAAAAAGAAAAGAATGTTATGTGTGTCATCTGACAATTAAATGAGTTGTTTTTCTAAAATTCGATCCTTTATTTTAAGTTACATGTTAAAAGTTTCTGTGTTGTATATATCAACACACAAAGTGTGATATATTAAACAGCCAATAAGGAAAACTATCAACACAGTTAACACTTATGATTCGTTTACGCATGGCTGTTCCATGCCAAGTAACGCATATGCGCGCATATGCGCTCGGCCTTCAAAAGATGGATATACAGAAATCCTATCTAGTGTTTACGCTTGATTTTCCACCATGCCACGTAAACTGCCGACGCATAGCCGTACATGAACATTTCAACTTTCTGGCATAGCGCATGGTCAAAGCTTATAACATATGCGGTCCATGTAAGTGTTAATGCATCCGACCAAGTTTTGCCTTGTCGTGGCGTTTATTGTGGCATGTAATTGAACTATTTGCTCTTCCCTAACGTCAATATCTGGAACTACTATTAAAAATGAAACCTAATCAATGGTAATTATATCACGGACACTCACAGTTTACTACGTCAATTTGTCCTGTCAGCCTTGATCTTGTATTCTTTGGTATATTTGCATTTAAACTGTTAATTTCTTTAAAATTTCATTTTTCTAATTTATTTAAATATTGGCCCCCTCTATTCTAATAACTAAACTAAAATAATAAAGGTATCTGTATTACCCAGACTAGGCTGGCCATCTGTGTTCCTATGTTATAAGCTTTGGCCATGCGCTATGCCATAAAGTTGAAATATTCATGTACGACTATGCGTCGGCAGTTTACGTGGCATGGTGGAAATGTAAGCGTAAACACTACATAGCTTTTCTGTATATTCATCTTTTGTCGGCCGAGCGCATATGCGCGCATGTGCGTTACTTGGCATGGAACAGCCATTCGTAAACGAAGCATAAGTGTTGTATCATTAAGACAGTTTACTTAATTGTATTATTACACAAAAACAGGATTATAAATTAACTTACGATTGCTGTTTATTATTTGATTCAACTATTCAAAAAATATGTATTACAAACCCTTTTTACACAACATTTTTAATGATTTGCCATTTGATTCATTATTATTTTTCAATTAAATAATCAGGCTGTATTCTGAATTTTGCAGTATTAAACTGCAGTGTCGCTCACGGCAGTTTTAAAAGTAATAATTAGTTATATGCTAAAATACAATGGATTGTGCCATCAAAATAAAAAAATTAAGTTGCCAACCAATCATGTTTCTAAATATGTTTGAATTATCTCTTCAAGATTTTATTTCTCTAATAATTAGAATTATAAATTAACTTATTTGCAGTTATTATAATTTGAACTATAGAGTCTTACCGCAACTCATATTTTCAAAAATCACTTCATTTCGGCCATTTTGAAGAGAAACTATTAACTACGAATTAAAATAAATGGAGCGAAACACGTATTTGCTAACAATATATGCAAATTAGGCAATAATATGCACTTATTTCCTATTAAATACTTAAAAATTGAATAATAACATGTTACTCTCCTTAAACTTAAATTTACAATTCAAACAATGTCTCCGTAACTCGTACGTTACTAATTCACATTGAAATACGGTTTTTGACGCTAACGTGGTAAAACTTTTATTTATATTTGTTCTGTGGTCGGTCATTTTAACATAAATGCTTAATAGCGACTGACAAACTTGAAATTAGAATAAATAAAACTTAATTTTATTAACTAACAATTATTTATATTTCTCATTGACATACAATATCAATATAATATAGCAGATGCCACTCTGTGCAAAGTACACAACACACTAAATAAACTTTAAATCAGCAAAATAATTGAAGATTTATCATAAAAACTTTTTTGACATTTCAATCTGACGTTTGATTTGTTTTTCTCTATATCAAAGCAGACTGAACTTCAGAAGAATAGCGATTGTTTTATTTCAGTATAAACTAGTTGATTATTTTTTAAAACATTATTAGCAGTCGCCTTGACGCAGTGGTTAAAAGTCTTGCCTTTCACCCTGGCGGTCGAGAGTTCGATCCCCGCCTATGCCAATTTGAATTTATACAAAGAAAAAAGCGTTCTACACATACATACATACTTACTCACATACATACATTTCTGGGTAATTATATTAATGATAGGTTGCGTCCACACATCGGGCTAATTTAATCGACGGTTTAGGTTTATAAGTGTCAGTCTTCACTTTCACTGTTTTTAATAAATCAATGTTGATAATATAATGAACTGTGATTTTAGGTGTTATAACTACTTTCCATTTAATATTGTTATCATTATTAAACACCAAAGAAATAAGTGACTTTGAATTTATTGTAATTCGCGTGTAATCATTCAGCATTTGTTTAAACGATTCAATATTTTGTGTCAATTTTTCCGAATAGATACTTGTATCGCACCAATCTAAATTGAAATCACTCAACATAATAAGGGTTTCACTACTTCATTGTTTTCTACCAACTGCTCATAAAATTTAAGAATTCTGCGAATCAGTAATTACTAATGAATAATGTCGATTTTCTTGCAGAGCGCGCCATTGTTTCTTATATGGCTGGTGTCTTATCTTCCGACTCTTATTTCGATGCAAATTTCTTTGCTATTCCTGCCATATTAGCAGACTCCATGGATCCGATAGCAAGAATTCTATTGGAGAAAAGTTTTGAAGCCTTAATTGACGCAGGTAGGTGAAACACGTGCGCATTTTACCTCGCTGAAAAATTCATCTAAATATTACTGACGGTTTATTATTAGACTGTCACGTGCAACATCACATTTGAATGACATTTTTAAAGAATCCACTTAGTATATTTACATGTATTATATCTTAAATTAAAGCTTTATGTATGTGGATTACGAATATAGAAAATTTAGAGAATGGAGCTACTCCAATTTTATGTAAATCAAGGAAACGTCGGACGACGTGCTGTTTGCTCCTACGAGCCGGGTGTTTTAAATGAAATTTCATCATTCCTGAACATATTTCTACAGTATTTGATTATATATAGCTAATTATTGATATTCTACACAAAATTAAATACAATCGAGGTTTTAAAACCGCGTATTAAGAAAAATAAAAATGTAGGATATTTTTCTTTTTTTAGGTTGGTAACAGAAATCGTGGCTAGAGAAAACTGTGGATAACTTTACTGACATGTTTCCTGTTGTGAATAAATATATAAATATTAGCAATAAACGAAAAACAATTATGTATCAAATAAAAACCAACATCATGGAATTATATAATTACCCCAATTTCGTTCGGGAAACAAGCAGCAATACTTCGCGCCAGCTCAAAAAATCGTGCTCCCTTAATCTTGTAAAAGAAGTTAATTTATTATATTTATAATATATCAAACTAGTGTTTATAAAAGTCATGTTTCGGCTTACGTTGGGTAAACAAAAAAGTGGTATGTTGTTAAGTAAAATGGATAAAATTTAATAATATTTTATGGAAAGGCTAACGCCATTTTGGTGTATACTATATGATAGTTATAATTGGCATGCATTCAAGCTATCAAGCAAAATTTAAATACATATATAATACTTTTCCATAACTTCACTCTTCACATATGACTACAAAATGTAAATTTAAGTTCAATTTGTTTTGAAAATCCGCACATTATATATCCATTTCACTGTATATATAAACAGATATAAGCACTGTATATTGAAGCATATGAAATGATGCATGGGCTTGTAGACACGGACGACGAACCTGTCCTGCGCCTCTGTGCGTGCACAGTCCTACCATGATCATGTGCTAGTGAACTCGGCAACAGTTGGTTCAGTTCGGGTTAAGTTGGGTCCATTATCATAGTTATATCAACTACTGATCTTGTTGCTGCAACCAGATCGCTTCAACTAGATTGACGTTGTTGTGACAACCACATTGCATTTCTAACGTAACTATGCACTCTGTATAAGTCAACTATTTTCTGGCTAATACAACTAGATTTCCTGCTACTATACGATCTAGTTGGGAGCACAAGACTTATTTCTTTCAGTGCACAATCGCAAGACGAAGTGATATTAATACAGCAAAATAGTGCGCGGTTTCAACAGAAATAACAACGCTCGCAGAATGAACAGCAACTTCTTAATAGTTATCGAGGACTAAGATGGCCCATGCTAATTCCAGGGCAGGCCAGCTAGTATTCTAGTTCATCAAAATAAAAATTAATATATATGAAGAACTAAATTTAAAATATACAGATTTAGAACAAAAACTGTGTAATAACATCACAAAAGAGACAGCTGCATATCATACAGATGAGGATGAGCTTGCATATGACACAGAGTGGATTCGTGAAAAGAAGCAGGAAGAAGACAACAAAACACAGCGAGTGTAGCTAGTAATAATAAAAAAAATATTCGCCCCCTATCGTTGTAGAAAATATTGCTAATTTTAATGCGCTACATATTATGGTAAGCGAGCTTGCCGACTCACAGATTAAAATTGTAAATGATAAAATTATTTAAATTAACTTACATAACGAAAATGATTTCAAATTGCTTTCGGCATTATTGAACGATAAAGAATATTCTTGGCCCTTGTATGAGAATAAGCAGAATAGACCAATTAAATTTATGGCTAATGGGACTGCATCATTCCTTAATGCCAGACCAGATTGTTTAGGACATGAGAAGACGTGGCTACAAGCTTATTGATGCCACTACTAAATTAAAATACAAAACAAAACAATCTGTAAATATGTAAAAATTGTCAAGCATATAGTCACACGCAAACGTATTGCGCTATGCAACCACGCTGCGTCAGATGTTCTGATAAACAGCTGAGAAATAATTGTGATAAACCAAAGAATTCTCAACCAAAGTCAGTTTATTGTGGTGGAGGATCATCCAGCTAACTACAGAGGATGCATAGTTGCAAGAGAAATGAAAAATTGAAGGATAAACGTACCACGAAACCAATTCTTCCTAAACAGCCACAAAGAACTATTCAACAAGTACCGAAAGCCAACCCAAGTGAAGAAAAAAGAATCTTACAGCCAAACAATTACTGGTAAGCCCGAAATTATAGACAAAATCAAACCTAAAAACAAAATCAGAATGTTTCTATCCAAAACGCTCTTCAACAAATAATGGAGAATTTAACAAAGATTGATGAACGTATTAGCAGACTTGAACACAGCGCTAAAGGAGCTATTCCCAAAAATCTTAATCCTTAGAAATATGGAATTGAATGCTAGTGGACTATTGCAGTACTAAATTTAGAGAATATTTCTTATTTCTGAGACATATTTATTAATGAATCATCAATATTCATCTATTCAACTATTCATTCTGAAAACAAAGCCAAAAGTGGTGCCAGCATAATCAAGGAATCAATTAAGCATCATCAAGAGTTGGGATATAAAGCAGAAGAAATTCAAGCTGCCTCTGTATATATTAAAGCCATAACATACAAGATCATTGTCTCCGCAGTTTACTCTCCGCCTAGACATGCTCTCAAAAAAAAAAAAACATTATTTATAATTTTTAAATAATCACGGCTACAGACTTATCATTGGAGGGGATTTCAATGCCAAACATGTGCAATGTGGATCTACATAGGTTAGCAAATACAAAAGGAAAAAAACTTCTACAAGCAGTTAACCAACTCAAATGGGAAACAATATCAACTGGCAAGCCGACATATTGGTCTACAGATCCCAAGAAAGTCCCAGATTTAATTATTGATTATTAGTTCATTGATATCTTCATAACTCGAAATATATCTGTAAATTATATATACGTAGAAATGGTTAGGCATATGAACCCTAACCATTACCCTATTGGAAAATGGGAAAATAGTCAGTGTGAGAAGTGACACTCAGTGATAGTATTATACAAAAGAAAATACCTCCAACATTGACTAATAGACGAACTGATTGGCAGAGCTTCAAACTTCAACTTGGGAAAGCTATCAATTTGTCATTTCCATTGTGTTACGAAGATCAGCTAGACAATGAAGCGGAAACATTTGTTAAAGATATCCAACAAGAGTAATACTCCTAGTATAATCCCATGAACCAAAGGTAATAATTATCCGAGAGAAGTTAGAGCACTTATTTCTGAAAAAAGAAAACTCAGAAGAATTTAGCATTAATCTAGATCCCCAGCAGATAAAACTAGACTAAACAACTTCAATGAGAAATTCAGAAAATAAAAGAAAACTTTATAGTAAATATCTAAATGAACTGTCAAATGATAGCAAAACTGATTATTCATTATGGAGGGCCACCAAAACACTAATAAGACCAATCATGCAGAATCCAACAATTAAAAATGTAGATGGTACATGGACAAAAAGCAACAGACAAAAGGCCAATAAATATGTCGATCATCTTGAAATGACTTGTCAACCGAATGAAGGTGAAGTTATTCTTGAATGGGAAAATCTTATCCTAGAAGAACATGCTGTCAGATTCACTACTCTAAACGAAATAGCAACAGAAATTAAAGAAAACATCAACCAGAAGAAAATTCCAGGATTTGACTTAATTACTGGGGAATTTCTAAAACAACTTCCTCTTAAAGCAATAGTAAATATGTACCTATGAAATGGAAAGTAGCAGAAATTACAATAATTCTTAAACCCGGAATACCATCAAATGAAGTATCATCCTACAGGCCAATTTCCTTACTCCCTGTAATATCGAAACTGTTCCGAAAACATTATTTTTAAAAGGTTGAAAAATATATTGAAGACAAAAACATAATTCCAGAGCACCAGTTTAGCTTTAGAAAATGTCACTCATCTATTGATCAAATCCATAGGATCATAGACAAAATTGAAAAGTCGTTGGAAGAAAGAAGAACTCATATCAAAAAGGAAAAAGAAGAACTGGATAATAAATTTAGAAAAATGTATTGGCTGCTTAGACGGAATTCCACTCTGTCAATCTATAACAAATTACTTCTGTATAAACAAATTCTCATGCCCAAATGGGCATATGGCAGCCAGTTGTGACATAAAGAATAACTTAGAAATAATTCAGCGTTTCCAAAACAAAGTACTAAGGAGCATTGTCAATGCTCCTATACTACATTAATATCGAGGCCATCCACTTCCTCGATAACACAAATTTGATCAGAAGGCTCAAGAGGACCAAACCATTCAAGTTACTTTAATGCTTGGCTTAGTATAAGAGCAGGGTGTAGTGCTTGTGTAAAAAATAATACATTTAAAATGTCTTATATATATATATATATATATATATATATATATATATATATATATATATGTATATATATATATATATATATATATATATATATATATATATATATATATATATATATATATATACGAGTATATATATACTAAGAAAGAAAATTAGTGCAAATTTTAAAATTCAAAATTATAATTTTTAATACATATCTATGGCCTTTATGTTATTAATTTGAATAAATCTTGTAGACATAAAATATCTTTTTTTTTTAATTATTTTAATGTTGTAATTATTTATCTAAGGGCAGTATTAAGGGAGGTCCAAATTTTGAGGTCCAATAACTCAGGATTTATTTATTTATTTATTTTATACTGTCCAACAGGTAAACCTATTAATAGGCCAGGAACAACACAAATTTTAAAAGAGAAAAATTATATATACTAATGAGAACTAGAATCAATATTCATAACATAGCAATTATTGCAAAACTAGGGTCACCCGTGGGCACCATGTGCCCATATGGTATACAGAACATAGGTCAGTTTTGACTGATGGCGAATTTTCATGTAATTTAATAATAATAACACGGTTTTTCTTCATTTTGTATCGTTTGATAATAGTAATACAAATTTCCACATCGGAAATAATAATAAAGAAAAAATCGAGTCCTTTTTTTGAACGCTATTTTGTTCTTAGATCACTATGCTGAAATTAACTAATCGATCGCTTATCATGCACTGTGTAACATCCAATAAATTTAAACTAAATGTAATAGTTTATACAAATGCAATAAGGGGGCATTCACCTTTTGGGGATTCAAAAAATCGATTTTTTTTTTGCAGAATAGGACACTTTGAAGTGTTGACTATAGGTTTCTGAAGCCGTTTTCTGAAATTCGAGTTGGAAATATGTTAAATTGCGATTTAAACAAAACAATGTTTTTGCTCAAACACGGCGTTTTCGCGCGCGTCAGTCTGAAGTTGAAACTTTAAACGCGTTTTTCTCGAAACCATATTTTTTAAGTCGCGCGGCAGAATATCTCGACAACAAATTAACCGATTTAACTCTCGATAAGCGCATCTTAAAGGTAATAAAATTCTCTAGAAGTTGATTCTCGACGAAATGTGTCCGACAATTGTTAATATTTTTTAAGACCCGCCAAAGGAGAAAAAAGTGGCAAAAAATAACTTTTTTCGTACGATGGTCGCCATTTTGCTAATTATGGTCCAAATGGACCGCCCGAAAATCAATTCTTAGACAATTTAATATACTTTAAAACCCTTATTTATTATTTTTTTTCAAACAACTGAGACCAGAGTTATGCTACCGCGCGCCTAATTTGAGCTGCCCACTTTGGACCTGGACATCTTCACCGGGGCTGAACGTACCCAATTTTAAAAAATACCTTATGAAAGAAAAAAGTTTAATAAATACGATACAAAAAACTGCATGCGAATATATCGAACATACCCTGAGAAAATAAATGTTAAAAAACAGCTTTTTTTTTGTGCTCAAAAGGTGAATGCTACTTTAAAAGAATCCTATTTCTACGAACATAAAGTTTATCGAATTCAGGGTATTTGTTATACGCCTTCAGGTATAGGTATTTGAGGAATAATTTTTGAATAGATTCAATTGTATTAATATTATTGTTGTACTTTGGATTCTAGGATATTATATGTTTACATGATTTCTTCATATTGATAATTCAAAATTATAATTTTCAATTTTAAAATTTGCATATTTTTTTTGAGTATTCTAAGAAAGTATCCAAATAATTGTAAGACTTCTTATATGTGTTACATGTTTTCAAATTGTGAATCCATAGGCTATAATAATTAAAAACAATTAGTTTTAAATTTTAATATTTTGCCAAGCTTGGACTAGGAAGGAGAAGTGCGCTGCTCTCAATGTATATATTACTTATAAGGCGAGCTGAAGGCATAGGTGCCTTGTACCTAAGCTTGCTATTTCATATCTATTTTTAGGATAAGGGAAATTTGATATAAAACTTATTTTGCACATGAAGTACATGCATAAATACTTTCATTCTGAAATAAAAATAATTGTGAAAAATAATGAAATGAACTACAATAGGTGTACACCCAAAGGAAGTTCGTGGCAAGAACATTGGTGTCTATATGAGTATGTGCGTTTCTGAAAATGAATTAAACCTGGATATAGATGGCAGAGTAGGAATTACGGGTGCTTCCAGAGCATTGCTGGCCAATCGAATATCCTATATTCTAAATCTTACTGGTATGTACTTACATTAGATGTACGTGTATGTTTGTGTGTTTTTATGTTTGTATGTGTAGAATGCATTTTTTGTAAAAATGCATGAGCGGGAAACGAACCCCCGACCTCAACGGTGAATGACGAGAGTCTTAACCATTACATTACACCACTACTCTCAAGAAAACTGTCCAACATTCTTGAGATATTTCAAACATTTGTATACATTCTAGTGGCGGGCTAAAATATTTTATATTTTTAAATGATTATTTTTATTGGCTCGAGCAATGGACTACAAAAGTGATGACGCGTAATTGGCGGTAAAATTCAGATGCGCTCGAGGCCATTTTCGTTTCTTATGGGATTTAACATAGAGGTGAAGTTTGCATGTTTGTACCGTTGTTAATGTAAAGCTGGTGGGTATGAGTTTTTTTTTTTAAATAGGCTCAAGCTTCAACTCCAGATTCATGTATTTAAACTAGGGCGACCATAGCTAATTAGTTTGTAATTAAAGAATAGCGACATTAGGGGAATATATCATTTAGTGTTGCCGAAAAGCGCTTGCATATTCGCGATAGATGGCACGCGTAAAACCCTTATCCGGCCTTGTGATTGGCTGCCTCTAATTGACAGTTCATTTTAATTTACAAGATTAATTAAAACACGGTTTTTAACCATATCTATCAACATTATTCAACATATATTTTAATATAATATGTAAATACCTAAAAGGTTATTTAAGATATTTTATTGAAATCAGGGAAATTATGGTAGTATCGCCAAGGCCTGAAGTATTAAATTTTTTGTCAGAGTTTTTGGGCAGGTTATTGGAATAACACAAAGACGTACTAATTAACTCGTATTTATTTAATATAAATATAAGTATCGCATGTAGGTGTATACATTACACGATTGCACATCATGGCTGCACGAAGAAGACAGAGTGTGTCAGCCAGTGTTGCCAACTAGCTAACTTTGTAGCGTCGGTAATATAGAGCACCTAATTGATCAACCTTTCACACCCCCTCTATCAATTTGTACTATTTATAAACATGAAAACATATTTACATCAAATTTAACATATTCACACATCGATTGTGTTTACATTTGTTTAACGCTTTTGTCAGAATATCAGCAATCATATTATCAGTTGGCAAATAGTAAATTGCGATTTTATTTTTGTCTATTAATTCACGTGTGAAATGAAAACTTATGTCAATATGTTTGCTTCTATTGTGAAATACAGCATTTTTTGATAATTGAATCGCACTTTGATTATCACAATATACATTAATTGGTTGTTGTACATATTTTTCGAACCCCATATGTTTTAAAAGTTGTTCCATATAAATGATTTCGCGTGAAATTTCAGATAATGCTACATATTCAGCTTCCATAGTTGATAAACTGACAGATACTTGTTTCTTTGATTTCCAACTAATGGGACCCCCAGACAACATCAATACATTACCAGAACATGATTTACGATCATCAATGTCGCCTGCCCAGTCTGAATCAGTGAACGCATTTAAATTCTTTCCGTTCTTTATATATTTAATACCGAAATGAGACGTCGCTTTCAAATATCTTAACACACGTTTAGCGATCAGCCAATGATCTTTTCCGGGGTCAGCACAAAAACGACTAAGTACACTCGCGGCAAAAGCTATATCTGGTCGTGTTGCATTCGCTAAATAAATCAACCCCCCAACTAATTCTCTATATGGTCGATTTTTCATCTCACTTCGTTCATCTTCGGTTGTTGGGCACATCTCTTTAGTTATTTTTGTGTTAGATTCAATCGGAGTTGATACCGTCTTCGCGTTCTGCATATCAAATTTTTCGAGAAGTTGCTCGACGTATCTCTTCTGTGAAATTCGAATACTGCCTGTAGCTTTGTTTCGTTGTACATTAATACCGAGAATACTGCTAATTTGTCCAAGATCCACCATCTTGAATGCTAACTTCATTTTTGACTTGACTTTTTCGAGCGTTTCAATCTTCTTTGAGGCCAAAATCAAATCATCAACGTAAATAATAATTATGACTCGGTCATCCTTCTCGCCACATACATAGACACATGGATCTGCAGGAGTACGTCTACCGCCTTCCTTCAAAATGTAACTATCTAATTTCTTGTACCATTCTCGTCCGGACTGCTTTAAACCGTAAAGAGGTTTCAACAATTTGCACACTTTATCTTCGTGTTCACGTTGGATAAACATTTCGGGTTGTTCCATATATACGTTGTCGTGTAAGTCACCTTGAACATACGCCGAAATAACATCCATCTGATGTATGTGCATGTCTTCATTCACTGAAGCTGCGAACAACGTGCGGATGGTCTCGTACCTGGCCACTGGTGCAAATACTTCCTCGTAATCAATTCCATACTTTTGAGTGTGTCCTCGCGCGACCAATCTTGCTTTATATTTTTCGACTTCACCCTGTGGATTGACTTTCTTTTTGAAGACCCAACGATTCGTTAAAACTTTCTCGTTTTTGGGACGAGGTACAAGGATCCATGTTCCGTTTTCTTTTAATGTGTCATATTCACTCTTCATGGCGGTTAGTCATGCTTCTTTGTCGATTCGTTCCATCACTTCTGATGCAGAATTAGGGTCGGAGAGTGTATCTCCCTTCTTGATATGGTATTGTTTTATTGGTCTTCCTCGTTGACCAGTTCTCACGATTTTTGGTCGACCTGGTCCTCTGTCTTTTGAAGGTGGCTTCTCCTCTTCTTCCAAAACTTCTTCGGTGTCAGTTTCTTCGTTTTCCGAATTCTCTTCGTAGTGAGTATCGTCGAATACATCAGGCATTAAAAATGTGTCTCTTGGCGATGTCGTAGAGGAGTTATATTTTTCGATGAACTTCACATCACGAGACTTGATGACTGATTTTGTTCCGGGTTTCCATAGACGATAAGCCTTTGATTCATCCGAATAGCCTACCAGCACGTAATCGTCCCCTTTCGGTTGAAACTTTCCTCTGTGTTGGCCCTTATTCAGTGCGATTACTTGACTTCCTATTGTTCTGAGAAAACCTACGTAAGGTTTTCGCTGCGTCCAAACTTCGAATGGCGTGATTCCATCCAAACAACTGGTGGCACATCTGTTACGCAAATATGTTGCCGTGTTGATAGACTCCGCCCACAACGAAAATGGAAGATTTCCCTGTAACATCAAACAACGAGCCATTTCAACGAGCGTTCGGTTGGCGCGTTCTGCCACTCCATTCTGTTGAGGTGTATATTGAACACTCAACTGCCGTGAAATTCCTTCTTCCTCCAGAAAAGTATTGAACTCGTTTGAAAGATATTCTCTCCCATTGTCGGTACGTAGTTTTTTGATTTGCTTACCAGTTTGTTTTTCTACTCTGCGCTTATATGTTTTAAAAGCTTGCAAAACGTCGGATCGTGTACGAAGCATGATTGTTTCCGTATATCTGCTACAATCATCAATAAACGTAACGAAATATTTGGCCCCACCTAGTGATTCCGTTTGCATCGGACCACAAATATCCGAATGGACTAAACCAAGTATTTCTTTTTCTCTGTTGGTGGATTTCCTGAATGGTTGTACATGAATCTTGCATTTGGCACATACTTCACAGTTTACATTTTCGACGTTGGAGGCGAGCTTCATCCCGATGACCATATCTTCGTTTCCCATCTTCTTGAGATCGTTGAAGTTGACGTGTCCGTATCTCTGGTGCCACTTCATTAGATTTGCGTCAGCTGCTTCACCTGCAAGCGCTGCACGATCTTCTTTCTCGTCAACGATGTAGAGCTGGTCACGTTTAGTTGCCGTAAGGACAACAGAACCGTCTCTTCGATTGATAACTGCCCCATTTTTTTTGAATGTAACTGTACAACCGTTATCAGTTGCGCTAGAAACAGATAACAGGTTATTACGCAGTTCGGGAACATACAATGCATTTTTCAATTTGACAGTATTTGTATTTTGATGACTCAATTTTGCATTTAAATTGACACTACCCGCACCAGTCGAATTTACAAAATGATTCGCCGCCGTATAAACTTTTGAATTTTCCTTTTCATTGACAATGTCGAATTTGTCCCTGTCTTTGTACATGTGCCTTGTCGCGCCGCTGTCAAGGCACCAAACTCTTGAATTATTAATTAGTTGAGTGTTACAAGCGATTACAGTTAACGCGTCATTCACATTATTTGACTCATTATTTTTCTTTTTAAGTCTACAATCTCGACTCATATGTCCCGTTTTATTGCAATTGTAGCATTTTCCGAGAAATTTACGCGTGCCCGATTTTAAATTCGTTTTTCCATATGCGTTTGATTGTTTCGCTTTTGATTGATCTTTCACTAATAAAGCATTACTTTTATTTTCGTCACTGTTCGTTTTATCTACGCGGTCATTTTGTCTCGCTTCCTCTTCGACAAGCTTTGTTTTCAAAATTTCGAGCGGTGGTATCTCGTCGCGGGATTCTATAGCAACACAAAAATTATCATACTCAACCGGTAAAGAGCCTAATAACATTATCGACAATAATTCTTGCGGAACTTCGATGCCTGCTTCTTCAAGTTGTTCTGCCTTGTGGGAGAAATCTGTTGCGTACTGCGTCATCGTAGTGTTGGATTTCTTTTCCATCCTCAGCAACTGTTTGTACAGTACCGCCTTTCTCACCGGACCCCGAGATTCGAACACAGACTTGAGTCCATCCCAAGCTTCTTTTGATGTTGCGGCTTTCTTTATGTGGTTAAGTTGGCCGTACGTTATTCCCAGATTTATCAACGCCAGCGCCTTCGAGTCTTTCTTTACCCAGTTTTCCGATGCATCTTGCGGCTTCTGTTCAGTTCCATCAACATATGGCCACAGGTCATTGAACACAAGGACACTTTTCATTTGTACTTTCCAGAGGTCATAATTTTGTTCATTCAATTTTTCAATATTCGAAAAACCAACAGCGGTAGCCATTTTGATTTATTTTTACGTCTTTCACATTGATTTTAGAATATCACCACTAAACTAAAACTCCTGGGCCCATAACCTGTCAGAGTTTTTGGGCAGGTTATTGGAATAACACAAAGACGTACTAATTAACTCGTATTTATTTAATATAAATATAAGTATCGCATGTAGGTGTATACATTACACGATTGCACATCATGGCTGCACGAAGAAGACAGAGTGTGTCAGCCAGTGTTGCCAACTAGCTAACTTTGTAGCGTCGGTAATATAGAGCACCTAATTGATCAACCTTTCACATTTTTCAAGAATTTCAGATGTAAGAAAAGGTCTATATCAACGATAAATCAAATGTAAATATGTGAAATGTGCGGTGTCTTATCTAACTGCTTCAGTGTGGCCAACCTTGCATTCATATGCTTCACCGAGTAACGTTCATATTGTTTACAATTAGTACTAGGACCTTATCCAGACGCTTTCTGAATCGTGGTCTTATTGACGCGTTTCGTCTGGGCCATTTGTCGATGGCATTTATTGATGATTTTCGATCCTAAAGTCGTCATAGCGACTTTTACCAAAGGATCGGTGTCTTTCACGTTCACTGGGAACATTTCAGCGATTTTATCCAAGTGTATTAGCGCATGTTGGGCTGCTAATTCATAGCCATCAGCAATTCGAATTGGGTGGATTCCGCGATCGAGTAAACTTGCAGCTTGCTCCAAAAGAGCCCCAGCGAGCACAACAACCCCCGTGGTACCATCTCCGATCTCGTCCTCCTGTGACTGCGCTAACTGCACCAACAGTTTGCCGATTTCGTGATCGACGTCCATCATCTTTAATATTGTCGCGCCGTCGTTTGTAACAATCACATCGCCATCGGCTATATTGACTTGCGCCGTGAGTAAGAAGCTTCTTCTTAGGAACCAGCGATATGTCTCTCATCATCGTTGACAGCGATCACTTTGCTTTCCTGTCAGGAAATGACATACCCACTTTTTGGTCTATACAGCTTGATGTGTTTAATGTATTTGTGATTTCAGGGCCAAGTTACACAACTGATTGCACATGGGCGAACGGTGTGAATGTCATCAAGCAAGCTTACGATGCGATTAAAATGGGCCAAATTGATGCAGCCATTGTTGGAACCGCAAATGTGACCAGGAGCGTTATGGTCGCGGACATGTATAACTACTGCGGTTTCTTAAGCTACGACGGCAAGACCAAAGTATTCGATGATTGTGGTAATTCTTTTATTATATATATACTAGGGTCACCCGTGGGCCCCGTGTGCCCATATGGTACACAGAATATAGGTCAGTTTTGACGGGTGGAGAATATTCTTGTAATTTTCTTGTAAATCATACCCCAGTAGCACAACGATATAGTACCAATATTGTTTGCCATATTGGCTCAATGTAGTTTGGGTTAACATAGTACTAGATTACTACAATATTGTATTTCAATATTGGCATTATATTTTTCATCAATATTGGCAGAATATTGCAAACCAATATTGTATTCACATACGAGATCTATATTAAATAAATATTGCATTTTCAAGGATTCCTTAAGGCGGTATCACATTACGAGGATATCGATATCCTCTTCCTTTAGGAGATACCGATGATCGATATCTATTTCTATCACATTAGCTAATGGACACCAGAAATTTAGTAAATTTCTTTACTTGGTGCTGGTATTCTATTTGGTATTAAAAATGATATATTAACAAGCAGAGATATTTTAATTTTCTTTCTTGCATTCGCCATTTTAAAATAAATATAATTATCAACAAACACGACCAGTATTAAAATCTAGAATGAATGCAAACAACACAACGGACAGCTAACAACAAAAACAGGGACATTTCTTTAAGTTGCGCATGCGCACAACACAAGACATCGATAAGCCAAGGAATACGAACACGTTTCATATTTAAACGCCTATTATTTGCTCCCTATCACATTAGAAATGACACCGGAAAACTGAAAAAACATCGCAAAATCGATGTCAAACTCTCGATATCCTCGTAATGTGATACCGCCTTTATATTATATGATATATGCCCCACAATATAAGATAAATATAACATCTCCATATTTACCAAATATGAGTATATATGTAAATGAAATATGTATTCTATATTATATATTTTGATTTAAATATATAATTAAAACTCAAAATTAATAATAAATATATTTAAAGAAATTGTTAATAAAAATAAAATATAGTAAATATATTTGAGGTAAATCGATCTGGTACCTTCAGAGGAGTAGAGGGCACAAATTTAGTCTTACGAGCGACGACTAACTTTCTTGAATATACAGTAGAGAGAAAAAGTAGTGAGACTCGGCAAACTTATAGTAACTTAAAAACGTGTTGTTATATTTGTCTGATATTTTTAATATACACGCACAAATAATTGGTCTAAAACATATTAAAAATTCAGCGGTCAATTCGATCTCCTTTTACTTCAATACATTCTTTAATTCGATTTTCATGCTCCGGATTAAGGCGGTGCCGTGCTTCTCACTAATATCACTCCATAATTTAATAATTTCTTGACGAAAATCCTGAATTCTTTTGTATTTCACTATTCTTAAGCTTTGTTTAATTATTCCCCATAAATTCTCGATCGGGTTTAAATCTGGTGAATTTGCAGGCCACCAAATAGTTTTGACATTATTTTCCTCCATCCATTGCTTTGTTGATCTTGATGTGTGGCAAGTTGCACCATCTTGGACTAAAATACACTTGTCAGAGTAAAGAGTACTTGTTGTAGGATGGAAATATTCACTTAAAATTTGTTGATATTTTTCTGAATTAACTGTTCCACTAATTAATGCAAGTGGCGTAGCACCACGCACACTGATCGCTCCCCACACCATTTGCTTCGCACCAAACTTCGGGACTTTTCTCTTCTTTCTTTTTTTGCACAACAATTAAATTAAATTAGGGTAATACTGAAACATGCTCTCATCACTAAAGAATACTTTCGACCAATTATATCTTGAAAATTCTTCACACCATTTCAATCTTGATCGTTTTTGTTTTTCTGTTAGTGGCGGGATATCTTGAGGTTTCAGACGCTTTATTTTCAACAATTTTAGGTAATTTCCAAAAGTTGTTCGATGAATTTTTGGCATTCTTAGATCGGCCATTCGATTGGCAATATTTTCATTTGAAAATCTATCATTTTTCAATGCAATACTTGTGTGTTCTGTAGGTTGTAATTTACGCGGGTGGCCACTTTTTTGTTTTTCTTCGAGTTTTCCAGTTTCTTTTAATGTTTTACTAGCCTATATATTGTACTTAGAGGTAATCCGGTTAATTTAATTAATTCATTAGGATTTTTAGTGGTATAATTATATAAGTATTCCACCGATAACCATGAAGCACGTTTTTTACACATGTTTACAAATGCGAATACTGAGCAGGAAGTGAAGGGTTTGTTTTTTATAATGTGTTTGGTATTGTTGGAAAGCTGAATCATCAGGCTTTCGTAACATATTCGTTACATTGCTCTACATGAAGGCTAGCGGACGTGAGAAGCGGGAAAATGCAGCGCCGTCCCATTACTTATTCTCTCTACTGTAAGTTGTATATATTTTTGGATTCCGGGCAATGAGACCGATTGTTTTAGCTTCTTTGATACTTCGTACTCCTTGGGCGTCGAAACACCGCTGCTACTGTTTATTCTAGTTTGGCACGCGTCCTGGAAGTCCTCAACTGCTATGATGTTCAGATGCCGCGTCATAGCCCTTTGAAATACTCAAACACGTTACATTCTTTAATTTTATATATATATATATATATATATATATATATATATATATATATTATTGAAACATTTTTAAATATTATAAGTTTTAAAAGAAAATGCGAAACATATGTAGAATTTTAATAAAATTATTGTGAAACTTACCATGTGCCTTTTCTTTTAAAATTTATAATAATAATAATTATTATAATGTATTTATATTGATTTTGTTTCAGCTGATGGATATACAAGATCCGACGGCATCTGTGTATTTTACTTACAAAGGGCCGACCTTGCAAAAAGACATTATGCTACTATTGTAAATTGCAACGTAGAGTTCAATGGACATCGGTGTGATACTCATTGCGATCTAAATGTAAACAATATGTCGAATTACTTAACGAATTTCTATAATGAAGTGAATGTAGATCCAAAAGACGTGCAGTATGTCGAAGCTTACGGTTGTGGAATAAAGGTATTTTGAATGTTGTAAAAGAATAAGTATATATTTAGATAGAGTTAGATGACTTTATAAATAAATCATTTTACAGATTATAGATGAAAAAGAACTGGAATCTATCGATACCGTGTATAATAAAAATCGCAACGAACCGTTACTGATAGGTTCGGTGAAAAGTAATTTAGGTCACGCAGAAGCTACTGCTGCAATGTTCGGTATCATTAAAGTAATCATTGCAATGGAAACGGGAGTAATTCCAGGCAATTTGCACTATGAAACACCGAACAAAAATATTCCAGCTTTAGCGAATGGGAAAATGAAAGTCGTTTCAGAAAATATGGAATGGACACCAGGCCTAGCTGCAGTCAATGCGCTTGGACTATCAAACGTATTCGGACATATTCTACTAAAGCCGAACAATCGTGTCAAAAATGAATTATTACAAAAGTATGTGCTGGAGATGCCGATGCTGCATTTGTTATCGAGCAGAACAGAAGAAGGGATGAAAAAGAACATCGAAGGTGTAAGTGTGTGTTACTATCATTTCTATTCTTCATCTTACTAATAGCGTTCACATGGAACGCAAGGGGAAAAGTATGCGAGCTCGTTATTTAACAAATACATTGTCTATGCACTTGTATGGGCTTTGTTCTGTTATTTCACTTTAAAACACATACTCTCTTTGCCCTTTTTCAATTTAAAAGTTATATATTTTAATATTTCATGGTTTTTGGCCCCAAAGTTAAGTTCGTTGAAAGTTTACTGCCTTAGAGACATCATATTTTGCAAAACAGTATAAAGAAACGACTTCTCAACTATATATCGTGAATACATTAACATGATAATCACTCATTCTAGAGGTATTCGTTAAGATGGTTTTACCGACAAGAGCTTTTTGAAAAACGTATGTGTATTTATGACCATAAGTAAATCAATACATATGCAGCTTTTTGCTTATAAATAATAAATTGTTATATGAGTTATATTTATATGAGTGCTTAAATATATTAATGATAATATACCTAGAAATATATGTTTAAAATAGAAAATTGAAATTACAAACTTTGTCGTGGGAAAATCATTAATATAACCCAGAAATGTTTGTATGTGAGTGAGTATGTGAGTGTGTATGTGAGTGAGTGTGTATGTGAGTGAGTGTGTATGTGTAGAACGCTTTTTTGTAAAAATGCAGATTGGCATAGACGGGGATCGAACTCACGACCTTCAGGGTGAAAGGCATGACACTTAGCCACTGCACCATGGCGACTGTTAATAATGTTATAAAAAATAATCAAATAGTTTATACTGAAATAAAACAATCACTACGATTCAGAAGGCTCAGTCTGCTTTGAAATAGACAAAAACGAATCAAACGTCAGAATGAAATGTCAAAAAAGTTTTTGTGATAAATCTTCAATTCAAAGTTTAATCTTAAGTTTAAGGGGAGTAGCATGCTATAATTTCAATTTTTAAGTGTATAATATGAAATAAGTGCATATTATTGCCTAATTAGCATATATTTTTAGCAAATACGTGTTTCTGTACATTTATTTTAATTCATAGTTAATATTTTTCACTTCAAAATGGCCAAAAAGCAGTGATTTTTGAAAATATGAGTTGCGGTAAGATTTTATAGTTCGTCAAATTATAATAATTGCAAGTAAGTAAATTTATAATTCTGATTATTAGAGAAATAAAATCTTGAAGAGATAATTCGAACATATTTAGAAACATGTTTGCTTGGCAATTTTATTCTTTTATTTTTGATGGCACAATCCATTGTATTTTAGCATATAATTAATTATCATCACTTTTAAAACTGCCGTTGTGACACTGCATCAGTTTAATACTGCAAAATTCAGAATCTAGCCTGATTATTTAATTCAAAAACAATAATGAATCAAATGTCAAATCATTAAAAATGTTGTGTAAAAAGGATTTGTAATACATATTAGAATAATCGATTCAAATAATAAACAGCAATCGTAAGTAAATTTATAATCCTGTTTTTTATATACAATCATAGAAACTGTCTAAATGATACAACACATATGCACCTACAAGGTTAAAATAAAAGTTAAACAAAATTTAGTTCAAATGTATCGGTTGTTACACAGTGCATGATAAGCGATCGATTAGTTAATCTCAGCATAGTGATCTAAGAACAAAATAGCGTTCAAAGAAAGAACTCGATTTTTTCTTTATTATTATTTGCGATGTGGACATTTGTATTACTATTATAGTCAAACGATACAAAATGAAGCAAAACCGTGTTATTATTATTAAATTACATGAAAATTCGCCATCAGTCATAACTGACCTATGTTCTGTGTACCATATGGGCACATGGTGCCCACGGGTGACCCTAGTGTAATCAATATTTACGAAATGTCAGAACTTCAATATAAACAGCGATGGCAGATATATTCCGGTTCTCTCTAATATACTAGTGGATCACTTCAATATTATTTGTCATTCAAAATACATATACAAAGCATGATACAAATATTCAAGGTATATCTATACCTACACATTATTGGGTAAAGGGTAAGACAAAAAATAGGACAAATTATAGCGCTAGTGGCGTAGAATAGTTAAGACTTAAATACAGCTTAAGTGTGCACATCCAATCGTGCTACTTTTTGCATATCTCGAAAACAACACAAGGTCAAATTATACTCGTAAAATGTGAAGTTATTGAAATTTTTAACAACTTTAGCTTCAACATAAGCTTCTTCTCCAGCTAATAAGGAGCATACCAAAAAGATTTACAAATAAATTTCAAATAATTTCTTGAGCCTTAAAAAAAAACCGAAATATATTAATCTTGATAGAGTATTTCTTTGATATACTAAAATAAAATTGATTTAGTACATATTTTTGCATATTTATGATCATTGGATTACCAATATGAAGAAATCTTGTTCTCTATTTCGATTTACCATTCTGTATATTTATTTATATTTCAGTGGAGAGGAGCACCGATTCCTACAATATATATATATATATATATATATATATATATATATATATATATATATATATATATATATATATATATATATATAAATATATATATATATATATATATATATACATGTAACTTTATTTTTCAAATTTATTACAAAATTTTGGCAATCCCTTAGATTTGTCCGCCTGCGTGCAACGCACACATTGCACGATAGGTCGCGGCGGCCCTGGATTCATGCTTCGATCGTGCGTTTTGAAAACGTCAAATTTAAGTACTATCAGATGTTAATCCAGTTACATATTAAATTTTATCTTCAAATTGATAAAATTATATCTATTAAATGTAAAAATATTTAGTTATCTAACCTGTTATAAACAAATTTAGAAATGCGTCGATTTTAATACCTCGGGAATTAGATACTGGAAAAGGACACCGTCTAATCCACCATTAGTCTTCAAACTTAACCTTAAATAATTTAAAACTTACTTTCCAAATTAGTTTATTGTCTCTCAAAAATGTCCTTGTCAGTTAAGGGAGGGGTATGGGATAACGGGTCTAAAAAAAGCACTTTTTTGAGAATTTTTTTTGAAGAAACTATTATAGTAATTTTATTAAAAGTTTCATAACATTTGATGAACATTCAGTAATTTTTAGCTCGCCGTACGTAGTACCGAAGAGGCTAAAGCATTCGGTCGTGTGTCTGTAGCATTCTCGGATCAAAAAATTTCATAAAGAAAAAGTGTTTGTCTCGTCGCCCTCATTCCAAAAATGTATATAACTTATATACTTGGATGTTAGTCGTCGCTCGCTCGCTCGGTATCTCGTAAGACCAAATTTGTGCCCTCTACTCCTCTGAAGGTACCGGAGCGATTCACTCCAAATTTGGTACACATATTATTTGGCATCCCATTTGAATTCGCTCGCAGTTTAAATCCAATCGCCCGTATACTTCCCGAGTTATAGGGCCCCAAAATTTGGAGCCCCCCTTAATACTGCCCTTATAAAAATAATTGTAACACTAAAAAATTCTACTAAAAATTCTAAGATATTTTTTGTCTACAAGATTTTTTCATTTTGTTAACCCAAAGCCCGAAAAAAATTATTAAATATTATAATTTTGAATTTTAAAATATGCACTAAATTATTTTTTTATCAATATAATCTAAATTTGGTACACATATTATTTGGCATCCCATTTGAATCCGCTCGCAGTATAAATCCAATCGCCCGCATACTTCCCGAGTTATAGGGCCCCAAAATTTAGAGCCCCCCTTAATACTGCCCGTACAAAAATAATTAATACACTAAAAATTTTAACTAAAATTTCTAAGATATTTTATATCGATAAGATTTTTTCATTTTGTTAATCCAAAGCCCGAAAAAAATGATTGAATATTATAATTTTGAATTTTAAAGTATGAACTAAAATTTTTTTTTTATCAATATAATCTAAAATTAAATGTAAGACTTTTTATATCTATAACATTTTTTCAAATTTTTAACCAAAAGGCTATAATAATTGAAAACCACTGCTCGCAACGCATATTTTACCTAAGGGCGAGCTCTGCGCGTTGGTGCGTTTTACGCGTACCAAATCTTGTTTCGTTAAAAAATATTCATAAGCAAGCCAGTGAGAGCGAATTGACGAAGACCATGTAAAAAGAATCGGTTTTGCGGTGAGCACAATAACTCGTCACCAAATCAACTGAAACGCAAATAGTTGGCAAAAATGATTAATTTAGAAGTTTCAAATTTAGGAGGTTGATTGAAGTCAAAACCATGATATTTACCCTAAAAATGACGCTATTTTTTAGCTGTAAAATTGGTCTCAAAAAACAAAAGAAATTTTGGGCAACCTAGTAAAATATGTATTATAAAACTATGTTCAAGATGAATCGGATCGGTACAGAAGTTTTTAAAATATCGTGTAATAAATCACAATTTCTTCTGATTACTAAGCCATAATACACCGTAAATTTATCAATTGTTTTACCAGTGAGATTCCCTATTCCAGAGAGAATTCTATTCCTTCTAGTTTTTCCAGCTTTTTTTCCTGTTTTTATTTCTGTTTCTACTGTTGTGTTTTTTACAAGATCACGTAGCTGTTTGCCCAGCCTATTTTGAACGTGGCCAATGCATTCTTTTTATTTATTTCAAAGTCTTCGCCATAGGGATGAGATTGAACTACGCAGCTGCACGTTTTGCTTTCATCGTCGCCGATGTAATATTTATACTGGGATCCGCACAGAATGCCCACCGAGTAAACGACTCACCGCTCATTGTGCCCATTCGTAAAACGTTCGGTTCGTCGTGTTTCCTTTCGTGTTTGACATTTTCGACGATCGAACTTTTTATCAACTGACCAAGTTAGAAAATGTAAGCAAAGCCTCGAACCTATCGCTACTCGCGCAGAGCTCTGTAAACAACTAGTAGCTAGTAGAGAAAACATACAAGTCTGTAACACAACGTCGAATATATTAAGAATGATTTTTTATTATGACACAAAAATAAATCCAAGTATGTTTAAATTATTGCAAATATGTATAAAATAATGTTCTGCCCAATTAGCATTAGCACTTATTTAAAATGACTTAATCTAATAATAATAAAAATACAACCCAATTTTTGTATGTGTATATATTTGTGCCTAACTAGAGGGGTGCATTTGTTGACATAGTTTAACAGGAAATATTAAGAATTTAATGGACATACAAACTATGAGCTGTCCGAAATTGAGATTGACAATATATTAGACATGATGTCTATTTATGTATGTGAATCTGAGAACGCTCTATCACAAAACCAGTTAAGAACAAAAATATGGAACTGTAATGGTTGTATATTGTTTTTTCAGAAAAACGTTCACTGTTTTGAAAAATAAAATCTACACCGGTAGTAAAGGTTTACTCTTGATATTTTTAAACACGGCACAAATCAGAAAAAAGTGATTGGTATTAAAGTTAAGGATATTGAAATTTCTCATTCATAAGTTTTACTTGAAAGGTTTTCATAAAAATGGCTATTTTCATTTGAATATGGCTTTTGAAATTAATAAATTTACATGTTAAATCTATACGTGATCAGCATGCCATTCTTGAAATTTGATTGTATTTAATTTCTTCTCACAAGTTTTACACATTTGACAGTGCCCACTTTTAACGCAAATATCTATAACTTTTCCAGTGTAATATCCTATTAATAAAGAAACACTGAGGAGCCTCGCTTTTGTCAGGTGCCATAACCGGAAATAGTCAGATCTGAAGTAATTTCTACTTATTTATATTATAAATTTACTTTCATTATGCATTTATTAGGCTTAGGCTTGGCAAGATGCAATAAGTTTTGCGGATTTAATTATTTATCGTGTAATTTTTTAAGTAAAGCGGTGTCTAATTCATACTTAAACAAAATGTGTGCAAAAATGCACAAGAATAAAAAACAAGATTTGATACGCGTAAAACGCACCAACTCGCAGAGCTCGCCTTTTGGTAAATTATGCGATGCGAGTATTGGTTTTTAATTATTATGGCCTTTTGGTTAACAATTTGAAAAAATATTATTGATATAAAAAGTTTAACATTTAATTTTAGATTATATTGATAAAAAAAATTTTTTAGTGCATATTTTAAAATTCAAAATTATAATATTTAATAATTTTTTTCGGGATTTGGGTTAACAAAATGAAAATATCTTGTTGACAAAAAATATCTTAGAACTTTTAGAAGAATTTATAAGTGTTTCAATTATTTTTATAAGGGCAGTATTAAGGGATGCTTCAAATTTTGGAGCCCTATAACTCGGGAAGTATACGGGCGATTCAATTTAAACTGCGAGCGGATTCAAATGGAATGCCAAATAATATGTGTACCAAATTTGGAGTGAATCGCTCCGGTACCTTCAGAGGAGTAGAGGGCACAAATTTGGTCTTACGAGCGACGACTAACAGCCAAGTATATAAGTTATATACATTTTCGGAATCAGGGCGACGAGACGAACACTTTTTCTTAATGACATTTTTTGATCCGAGAATGCTACAGACACACGACCGAATGCTTTAGCCTCTTCGGTACTACGTACGGCGAGCTAAAAACCAGTTCAGATATGAAAGTGTCTCAATGTTAGGATTTCTAAGAAGCCCTTGTACAGTCAGAATCAAAAATATAGTTAGATGTTATTTGAAATTTAAGAACACTTTTTAATTTTATACTGTGATATTTATTATGAATTTGTGGCACGTTTCAATATATATATATATATATATATATATATATATATATATATATATATATATATATATATATATATATATATATATATATATAATGAAAACTACGTAAAAGAAAGTCCCGCGTTGGCCACAACCCATTTTTTCGTAGTAGTTATCTCATAACTGGTACAATTTATGAAGAAACTTTTCAAACAAAAGTTGTGCGAAATATTAATATCTTTCATGATGAAAATAACTATTTTTGCCATAAGTGCAGCCGTTCTAGTGTTACTGGAAATTGAACAAAAAATGCATAAAGTAAACATGCACTACCGATTTGAATATTCTTTTCAAAAATAGAAAGTGCACATCTAGGGCATATACCAGTCTTAAGTTTGAAGTTTCATAATTTTTCGTTAGACAGTTTTGGCCCTAGAGCGTCCACAGACACACACACACAGAGACGTCATTCCGAAAATAGTCACATTCGATTCAGGGAAGGTCAAAACATGTATATCCGTTGAAAGCTCGAGTTCGAAATTTTTCATGATTACAATACTTACTTATTACTCTGTAAAGAAAGTAAAAATCGTAAGACTACACTAACGGCAAAAATAGTAATGTTCATAATGAAATATATTAATATTTCGCACAACTTTAGTTTCTTCAAGAAAAGTACCATTATTAATATCTTGTTGCCATGGATTCGCATGTAGCTTATAAAATCGGATCATCTACTATTTTGACAGGAAAAGAAAATATACTCAATTAGAAAAATGACATTTCAGGATATTTCTGTAGAGTATTGGTTAGTTCAATAGCTGGATTTGGTTAATATATATATATATATATATATATATATATATATATATATATATATATATATATATATATATATATATATATATATATATATATATTAAATAAAATAACTCGTGATTGTATCACAATAATTTTTATTTATTTCGACACGTGTTTCGACTTCACAGTCATCATCAGGAGTGAATAAACATATATACAAAACAATTACAAGTCAATTCACTTGTAATTGTTTTGTTAAAATCCAATCCAGACATAGACCCAGAATATTCACGATTACTACAAGATGTATTTGCAACAACAATCTCAGGCCATTTGTACCGAGGATATGTGATTCGTGGGGAAGAAAATATGGATACAATTATGGTATAATTTTGTACAAGTTTGGCCTGCTAATTAATTTAAAATCTATTTCCAACGGCAATTGTGGTTTATAACATAAATGAACGGTAGATATTTAGAACTTGATCCCTAATCAGGAACAATGTATGATTTAAAAGAGAATCGGTAAACAAAACTACTACAGTTGCCCTGAAGAAAGAACCTTTTGCATTACATGTGTGGACCGAACATCGAGCATTGTAGAATAAAATAAATTAATACTTTTATTTGACTTTGTTTCATTTCGATTACACGACTGATATTATATTTATTTCAACACAGCATTTCGATAAGAGTAAACCTCAAATTTGGTTCGTGTACTCGGGCATGGGAAGCCAATGGATTTCAATGGGCAAAAGTTTGCTAAACTTGCCCATTTTTGCCCAAAGTATAGAAAGGTGTTACAAAATACTTGAACCCGTAGGGCTGGATTTAAAACGGATTATTAGTGACAATGATCCAAATATGTTTGATAATATTTTGAATTCATTTGTGGGTATTGCTGCGATTCAGGTTAGTGTTCAGATTCATATGTTTAATAGCATTTATACTATTTACCCTTCATATACGTTGTCTAATTTTTCCCTCAAGATTGCACTAACTGATGTTCTTCACGCGATTGGCATTATTCCGGATGGCATGATAGGCCATTCCGTAGGCGAATTAGGCTGTGCATATGCCGATGGCTGCCTTACAACTGAGCAAATGATGTTTGCCGCGTATTACCGTGGACGCGCATCCCAAGAAGCTGATCTTATTCCTGGGCTGATGGCGGCCGTTGGTAATTACATTGTTATATTGCAGTTTTGTTTTAAGAGGATCATCGGAAAGTTTTGTATTATCAAAAACTATTAAATACATATTATAAAAGAAGAAAGGCTTTGATAAGTATCAAAACGGGTTAGAGCCGGCTGTAATCGATCTATTACTAGGCCATATAAATTAGATATAAGAATCAATGTAACAGTAATATGTATCTGTATATCAGTTAAGAAAAACCATCAGGTCCATCTAGTTCGAAGTAATCCCGCTCCGCTCTCGGCTATTTTAGATGGTGGCGCTACCATCAACTTTGAATGTTCAAGCAACCAGTGATAGAAATCATGCACGCACAATATTAGAAATTAGCTATTTTTACGCTATAATCAAAGATATTCCATCGAATAATGACTGTTTATTGAATATAAACGCATTACATGGACACATTGTTACACTTTTGCTCAAAGTTATATTGCTTAATTACATAAAACTACACTCAAAACCTATCATGATTAAACAAACCTCGATTACGCAAAAACCTACCTACTTTTTAAAGAAAAAAAAATATCAGTACATTTGTAATTGCATAAATAATGCTTGGTAAAAATGATATTCTTTTTGTATTTACAGTTTCGGAGGTAAAAAATGAAAACTATAATAAATGACCTATTTTGGAGGTTTTTATTTTTTATCTCTGAAACTGTAAATACAAAAAAAATATCATTTTTACCAGGCATTATTTATGCAATTACGAATTCACTGATATTTTTTTTTCTTTAAAAAGTAGGTAGGTTTTTTTTTCGAGCTTGATGTTTGACCTTAAGCATTCAACACTGTTGAAAAAATATCAAAAAACTGTTGATTGTAAATCATAGTCACAATGTATAAATAAGGTATTTCCTTCTGTTTGTATCGTTTGATAGATAACAAATCTACAAAAATTTAGATATTAAAAATTTGATATATTTTTGCCAGCGAATCGAGTGTCTAAATATATTTGGATTAACTGGGGGTCGAGGTTCGATTCCCGCCTATGCTAGTTTGCATTTATACAAAATATATACACACAAACATGTTTCCTGAGGGGTCCATGAAATTTTTTTATATTTTTTAATATGTCTAACGCTATACTGAAAGTCTAAAAATATGAACAACGCACAATTGTTATTAAAATGGTTTATCTTGTTTAAACTATTGACAAACTTTAGAGTTTTTATTTTCTATCATGTCTCCTGAAGAATTTCAGGAATTCATTTTACTTTAAAAATGATCTCTATAACATGCTGGATAAGGCCTGAAATTATGAACAACGCACAATAAACTTTTAAAATTTTAGGCAAAATGTAAGTGTTATATAAATTTTTTTTTTTCATTTCCTGTAGCACGTAGGCTAAAAATTTAACCCGTAATAGGAGCCCCTGCCTGTAATAAACAAGGGGTAAAAGTTTAAAGGACAGAATATTTAAGGGAAACCCTATTTTGCAATTTTTAGTTAATGTGATCTGGTTGGCCTTGGTTAAACGCTTCTACGAATCGGCTGCTAGATCGAGCTGCTAGGTTCAATCTCGTATCCTAATTCTGTATTCCAAGTTACTTAATCAATCAACTTAAAATGTTATGAAAGAAGAAAAGAATTGAGATTCTTGGGAAATGTAATGGTTTTTTTATAATTAATTTTTTCTTCCTTCATAAAAAAATCCAGCCTAGAAAATATACCGGAACAAACGTTATTATATTCTTTAACATTTTATCTTTTCAAAAATCAATATTTATAAATAGGTAAACTACATTGAAAACATCAGTTGTTAAAATAATTTTAGCAAATAGATAAAACAACGAGCTGATGGCGTTGGTGCCTGTACATATATGTGTATTTTTAATGTATAACATAAGATAATATTTTCATTTTATTGGTTAGGTATTGGTGCCAAAGAAATGGAAGAACAATGCCCTCCAAATATTGACATCGCTTGCCATAACGGGCCAAATAGTTGCACAGTATCCGGCCCAAAAGAAGAGATAACACAATTCGTAGCAGAGTTGCATGCCAAAAATATATTCGCACGATTGGTGAACGTGTCCGATATCGCTTACCATAGTCGTTATATCAAACCTGTTGCGCCACGTTTGTTACACTATTTGAAAAATGTAAGTTTTCTAATAAATATAGATATACAGTACAGCGTTAAGAGCGCATATATTATATTAGAAAGTAAGTTCTTACTTATAAATCGCTTAATTGAAATGACGAGATTCGACGGGGAATAACAGTAGTGTCTTAAATGTGCCTCGCTATCATTAATATAATAACCCAGAAATGTTTGTATGTGAGTGTGTATGTGAGTGAGTATGTGAGTGTGTATGTGAGTGAGTGTGTATGTGAGTGAGTGTGTATGTGTAGAACGCTTTTTTTGTAAAAATGCAGATTGGCATAGACGGGGATCGAACTCACGACCTCCAGGGTGAAAGGCATGTCACTTAGCCACTGCACCATGGCGACTGTTAATAATGTTATAAAAAATAATCAAATAGTTTATACTGAAATAAAACAATCACTACGATTCTGAAGTTCAGTCTGCTTTGAAATAGACAAAAACGAATCAAACGTCAGAATGAAATGTCAATATTGGTTTTTGTGATAAATCTTCAATTCAAAGTTTAATCTTAAGTTTAAGGGGAGTAGCATGTTATAATTTCAATTTTTAAGTATATAATATGAAATAAGTGCATATTATTGCCTAATTAGCATATATTTTTAGCAAATACGTGTTTCTGTTCATTTATTTTAATTCATAGTTAATATTTTTCACTTCAAAATGGCCAAGAAGCAGTGATTTTTGAAAATATGAGTTGCGGTAAGATTTTATAGTTCGTCAAATTATAACAACTGCAAGTAAGTAAATTTATAATTCTGATTATTAGAGAAATAAAATGTTGAAGAGATAATTCAAACATATTTAGAAACATGTTTGGTTGGCAATTTTATTCTTTTATTTTTGATGGCACAATCCATTGTATTTTAGCATATAACTAATTATTATCACTTTTAAAACTGCAGTTTAATACTGCAAAATTCAGAATCTAGCCTGATTATTTAATTCAAAAACAATAATGAATCAAATGTCAAATCATTAAAAATGTTGTGTAAAAAGGATTTGTAATACATATTATTAGAATAATCGATTCAAATAATAAACAGCAATCGTAAGTAAATTTATAATCCTGTTTTTTATATACAATCTTAGAAACTGTCTAAAAGATACAACACATATGCACCATACAAGGTTAAAATCAAAGTTAAACAAAATTTAGTTTAAATTTATCGGATGTTACACAGTGCATGATAAGCGATCGATTAGTTAATCTCAGCATAGTGATCTAAGAACAAAATATCGTTCAAAGAAAGAACTCGATTTTTTCTTTATTATTATTTGCGATGTGGAAATTTGTATTACTATTATAGTCAAACGATACAAAATGAAGAAAAACCGTGTTATTATTATTAAATTACATGAAAATTCACCATCAGTGAAAACTGACCCATGTTCTGTATACCATATGGGCACATGGTGCCCACGGGTGACCCTATTTCAAATAATAATCACTGATCATGATCATGAACACTGTTGTGTTTGTCGACTTAATCAATTACAAATATATATTTATAATTAAGTTTTATTTAATAGATCACAGTTATTATTCATTTACTAGGGTCACCCGTGGGCACCATGTGCCCATATGGTATACAGAACATAGGTCAGTTTTGACTGATGGCGAATTTTCATGTAATTTAATAATAATAACACGGTTTTTCTTCATTTTGTATCGTTTGACTATAATAGTAATACAAATTTCCAAATCGCAAATAATAAAGAAAAAATCGAGTTCTTTCTTTGAACGCTATTTTGTTCTTAGATCACTATGCTGAGATTAACTAATCGATCGCTTATCATGCACTGTGTAACATCGGATAAATTTAAACTAAATTTTGTTTAACTTTGATTTTAACCTTGTATGGTGCATAAGTGTTGTATCTTTTAGACAGTTTCCATGATTGTATATTAAAAACAGGATTATAAATTTACTTACGATTGCTGTTTCTTATTTGAATCGATTATTCAAAAAATATGTATTACAAACCGTATTTACGCAGTTTTTTTAATGATTTGACATTTGATTCACTATTGTTTTTGAATTAAATAATCAGGCTAGATTCTGAATTTTGCAGTATTAAACTGCTGCAGTGTCACAACGGCAGTTTTAAAAGTGATGATAATTAGTTATATGCTAAAATACAATGGATTGTGCCATCAAAAATAAAAGAATAAAATTGCCAACCAAACATGTTTCTAAATATGTTTGAATTATCTCTTCAAGATTTTATTTCTCTAATAATCAGAATTATAAATTTACTTCCTTGCAGTTGCTATAATTTGACGAACTATAGAATCTTACCGCAACTCATATTTTCAAAAATCACTGCTTCTTGGCCAGTTTGAAGTGAAAATATTAACTAAGAATTGCAATAAATGTACGGAAACACGTATTTTCTAAAAATATATGCTAATTAGGCAATAATATGCACATATTTCATATTATATACTTGAAAATTGAAATTATTACATGCTACTCCCCTTAAACTTAAGATTAAACTTCAAACAATGTTTCCGTAATTCGTACGTTGAAATACTGTTCTTGATACTCACGTGGTAGCACTTTAATTTATATTTGTTTTTTGGTCGGTCATTTAAACATAAATGCTTAATAGCGACTCACAAACTTCAAATTAGTATAAATAAAACTTAATTTTATTAACTAACAATTATTTATATTTCTCATTGACATACAATATCAATATAATATAGAAGATTTCACTCTGTGTAAAGTACACAACACACTAAATAAACTTCAAATCTATTTAATTGAAGATTCACAAACACTTTTTTGACTGATTTCATTCTGACGTTTGATTCGTTTTTGTCTATTTCAAAGCAGACTGAGCCTTCTGAATCGTAGTGATTGTTTTATTTCAGTATAAACTATTTGATTATTTTTTATAACATTATTAACAGTCGCCATGGTGCATTGGCTAAGTGTCATGCATTTCACCCTGGAGGTCATGAGTTCGATCCCCTTCTATGCCAATCTGCATTTTTACAGAAAAGCGCTCTACACATACACACTCACATACACACTCACTCAAATACAAACATTTCTGGGTTATTATATTAATGATACCCAACAACAAGTTTGCGAACATCTTAGATATCCCTGTATACTAAGCTGCATCTCGTCGACATTTTTGGTCCATTCGCAGTCATAGTTGAATCTCGTAAAGTTTGGACAGCAACTGAGGTGTTCCCTGTTATACGCGTTACAATTTTATTTTGTATATAAACATAAATAATAGCAAATTTCGATCTTTATTTAAAACATGTTTTCTTGATGCTGTTTTATTTTGTCCAAAAATATTACTGTTTTACTTGTTTGAAATCAATATTGTTAAATTTATAATATTGTAAAGAAAAAGCTTCACAATTGGTTTGCATGATAAATAAAATGTAACAAATATATTATAATATAATAATAATAATAATAATTTGCTTAGATAATTCCCGACGGGATAGCTCGTACTACGAAATGGATCTGTACCTCTGTGGAAGAATCCGCTTGGGATACAGATTTGGCGAAGACTGTTTCCGCTGAATACCTAACCAATAATCTACTCTCATCGGTTTATTTCGAAGAAGGCTTAAAACATATACCAAATAACACAGTGGTCATCGAAATTGCTCCCCATGGCCTACTGCAAGCTATTCTCAAAGAATCTTTGCCATCTGATTGTATCAGTATTTCTTTAACAAAGCGTAAAGTCGCAAATAGTTTGCGGTTTCTGGGAACAGCGCTGGGAAAGTGAGTGTAGTATTTTACATATGAGCATAGTAAAATAGTTTGTTAGTTTTCATTACGAAACAGGACAGCTTTACTGCCATTGTCTTTAGAGGCAAATAGAATAACGTATTTATAAAAATATGAGGTGCACACCTGGGTTATATACAAGTATTAGTAGTATGAAACATAGATGTTGATTATAAAATATAATATTAGGAAATAATTATCCAACAGAAACAATATGAAAACCAAGCTTACCATATATAAATGAATGGGTGAAAAATTATACCAATACCAATTTGTAATGCTTTTGAAGTACTAGCTATCAAGACTAACAAATATTCTACGGAAATATTCTGAAATGTCATTTATCTAATTCAGTCTATTTTGTTTTCTTGTCGAAATATTGACAGGCGCAGATGATTTGATTAATTAAGCTACATTCGATTCCATGACAACGTAAACAAGATACTTATGATTCTTAGTAGCGATTTTCTCGTAACTGGTACATTTATTGAAGAAACTTTTCAAACAAAACTTGTGAGGAAAATTAATATCTTTCATTATGAACAAAACTATTTTTGCCGTAAGTGCAGTCGTTCTAGTGATATTGGAGATAGAACAAAAAATGAGTAAACATGCACTGCCGGTTTGAATATTATTTTCAAAAATAAGAGGTGCACAACAAGACCATATACAAGTCTTAAGTTTGAAGTTTCATAATTTTAGGTTTGACAGTTTCGGCTCAAGAGCGTCAGACAGACACGCACACACACACACACACACACACAGATGTCACTCGATCAGGGATTCGATTCAGGGACGCTCAAATCGTGTATATCCGTTGAAATATCGAGTTAGATTTTTTTGAGGATCCCTATACTAACTTATTACATTGTAAAAGAAAGTAACAAGATTCGGTACGAACAACGCACCGATGCGTCCAGCTCACCTTATGAGTAATAAGCGGTGCGAGCAGCGCTTTTTAATTATTAAGCCCTTTTGGATAACAATTTGAAAAAATTGTTATGGATATAAAAAGTCTTATATTTTTTTGAAGATTACTTTGATAAAAAAATTATTGCATATTTTAAAATTCATTTTCGGGTTTTGGGTTAACAAAATGAAAAAATCTCGTAGATATAAAATATCTTAGAATTTCCAGTAGAATTTTTAAAATGTTTTAATTATTGAACTTTGAACAAATTTCATCATTTCAAAGTCGAAAAATGACATACATTATTTATTCTTTGCTTATCTGACCTATTTTAGTTTCTTTTACGAAACTGTCGAACGAAAAATTATGAAACTTCAAACTTAAGACTTGTATATGCCCGAGATGTGCACCTCTTATTTTGAAATGATTGTTCAAACCAGAAGTGCATGTTCTATCTCCAATACCACTAGAACGGCTACACTTATACTACACAATATTTCGCACAACTTTTGTTTGAAAAGTTTCTTCAAAAAATGTACCAGTTGCGAGAATAATGCTACAAAACATTATAAATATCTTGTTTACGTTGCCATGGAATTGCATGTAGCTTATAAAATCGGATCATCTGTAATTTTGACAGGAAAACAAAATAGACACAATTAGATAAATGACATTTCAGAATATTTTGTAGAGTATTGGTTAGTTTGATAGCTGGTTTTAGTTATATATATATATATAGATATATATATATATATATATATATATATATATATATATATCTAGTGAAAACTGCGTAAAAGAAAGTTGAGTTCAGGTCACCCCAGATATTTTTCAGAAAACGTTAATACGATAAGTATAAATAAATTATCACACATATATTTCCATGAAAATATAAATAAGAATTTTAAGATTTTCTATAGCGGTTTCTCGTAACTGGTACGTTTTTAGCTCGTTGTACGAAATACCGAAGAAGCTAAAGCATTCGGTCGTGTGTCTCAAGCATTCTCGGATCAAGAAATTTCCTCAACAAAAAGTGTTTGTCTCGTCGCCCTGATTTCAAAAATATATTTAACTTATATACTTGTATGTTAGTCGTCGCTCGCTCGTAAGACCAAATTTGTGCCCTCTACTCCTCTCATATTATTTTGCATCCCATTTGAATCCAATCGCCCGTATACTTCCCGAGTTAGAGGGCCCCAAAATTTGGAGCCCCCCTGAATACTGCCCTTAGAACAATAATTAAATACCATCACGTACCCCTACACAATATTCTAAGATATTTGATATCTACAAGATATCTTCATATAGGTAACACAAAAATTATAGTTTTCGTATTTTAAATTTGCACAGAAAAGTTTCATTTGTGTATATCAGAAAATTTACAAATATTTGTAAGACTTTTTATATCTTTAATATTTTTTCATATTATTAGATTTTATATCCAAGAACCCTTAAAATTGACTACAATCTTCGTTCTTGTTATGCTCACTATTTGCTTTTGCTGAATCGAACCAAAAGGCGAGCTGGACGCATAGGTGCGTTAGACATAAGCTTGTTATAAAGAAACTTTTCAAACAAAAGTTGTGCAAAATATTAATATCTTTCATTATGAACATAAATATTTTTGCCACAAGTGCAACCGTCCTAGTGATATTGGACATAGATAAAAATATGCATGGAGTACACATGCACTTCCGGTTTGAATGTACTTTTCAAGAATAGGAGGTGCACATCTCTAAAAAACATACAACAATCATGATTATAAACTAACTTAAAGTAATAAAATTTAAATATGGTTTTAAAATATAACAATTGTAACAAAATTTGCTCAATTTTAAATATTGAACTCACCATTTATGAATCCTGAAGAAGCAAGGAATTTCTTGCGTCACAAATAGTTCATGGAGTTTCATTTCCCATAACTATTACCCAATACACCGCACATCCGTGATCCTTCTTACATATATATATTTATATATATATATATATATATATATATATATATATATATATATATATATATACAGTGGTACCTCGACATACGAGTTTAATTCGTTCCGTAACCTTGCTCATATGTCAAATTGCTCGTATCTCAAAGCAATATTTCCCATTGAAATTATTGAAATTCCATTAATCCGTTCCAGCTCCCATAAATCCTCCTCAGTTTGTTTTTGAATAAGAAAAAGGTATTTAGAAGAAGAAACATTTATTTATAAATAACAATTAGTGTGCGATTCCTCGTATCTCAAATCTTGCTCTTATCTCAAAGCAAAATATCGCTCGCTCGGCGGCTCGTATCTCAAAACACTCGTATGTTAGGGCACTCGTATATCGAGGTACCACTGTATATATATATATTTATATATATATATATATATATATATATATATATATATATATATATGAATATATATATATATATACATATATATATATATATATATATACTAGGGTTACCCGTGGGCACCATGTGCCCATATGGTATACAGAGCATAGGTCAGTCTTGACTGATGGCGAATTTTCAAGTAATTTAATAATAATAACACGGTTTTTCTTCATTTTGTATCGTTTGACTATAATTGTAATACAAATTTCCACATCGAAAATAATAATAAAGATAAAATTGACTCCTTTTTTTGAACGCTATTTTGTTCTAAGATCACTATGCTGAGATTAACTAATCGATCGCTTATCATGCACTGTGTAACATCCGTTAAATTTAAACTAAATTTTGTTTAACATTGATTTTAACCTTGTATGGTGCATATGTGTTGTATCTTTTAGACAGTTTCCATGATTGTATATAAAAAACAGGATTATAAATTTACTTACGATTGCTGTTTCTTATTTGTATCGATTATTCAAATAATATGTATTACAAATAATTTTTACACAACATTTTTAATGATTTGACATTTGATTCACTATTGTTTTTGAATTAAATAATCAGGCTAGATTCTGAATTTTGCAGTATTAAACTGCTGCAGTGTAACGGCATTTTTAAAAGTGATAATTAGTTGTATACTAAAATACAATGGATTGTGCCATCAAAAATAAAAGAATAAAATTGCCAACCAAATATGTTTCTAAATATGTTTGAATTATCTCTTCAACATTTTATTTCTCTAATAATCAGAATTATAAATTTACTTACTTGCAGTTGTTATAATTTGACGAACTATAGAATCTTACCGCAACTCATATTTTCAAAAATCACTGCTTCTTGGCCAGTTTGAAGTGAAAATATTAACTATGAATTGCAATAAATGTACGGAAACACGTATTTTTTAAAAATATATACTAATTAGGCAATAATATGCACATATTTCATATTATATACTTGAAAATTGAAATTATTACATGCTACTCCCCTTAAACTTAAGATTAAACTTCAAACAATGATTCCGTAATTCGTAAGTTGAAATACTGTTCTTGACACTCACGTGGTAGCACTTTTATTTATATTTGTTCTTTGGTCGGTCATTTAAACATAAATGCTTAATAGCGACTCACAAACTTCAAATTAGAATAAATAAAACTTAATTTTATTAACTAACTAAATTATTTATATTTCTCATTGACATACAATATCAATATAATATAGAAGATGTCACTCTGTGTAAAGTACACAACACACTAAATAAACTTCAAATCTATTTAATTGAAGATTCACAAACACTTTTTTGACTGATTTCATTCTGACGTTTGATTCGATTTTGTCTATTTCAAAGCAGACTGAGCCTTCAGTAGAGTAGTGATTGTTTTATTTCAGTATAAACTATTTGATTATTTTTTATAACATTATTAACAGTCGCCATGGTGCAGTGGCTAAGTGTCATGCCTTTCACCCTGGAGGTCGTGAGTTCGATCCCCGTCTATGCCAATCTGCATTCTTACTAAAAAAAGCGTTCTACACAAACTCACATACACACTCACATACACACATACAAACATTTCTGGGTTATTATATTAATGATATATATATATATATATATATATATATATATATATATATATATATATATCATTAATATATATATATATATATATATATATATATATATATATATATTTATGTATGTTTATTTTATTGTATTTATTTCCATAGTTTATATATTAATGGTATTGATATGATGTTATCACCTTTGTATCCTCACATTGAGTATCCAGTATCCCGAGGTACGAAGAGTCTTTCGACGATAGTGCAATGGTTCCACAAAGAAATATGGAACACAAATATTAAGGAAGATATAGCTGTCAGTGCCGAAAAGAATTTCTTTATCAATTTAGATAGTGACGAGTATCGACATTTAGTTGGACACAGAGTTGGATATGAAATTATTATACCAGTCACTGCATATTTGGTAAGTATTAAAATTCTAACGAGAATAGACTATATTATGATCATTTACTGCATTAATTATAAAAGAGTTATAACACACAAAAATTCTACTAATAATTCTAAGATATTTTACATCTACAAGATTTTTACATAATAACCAAAGGCCATAAAAAAATATTTAATATAATTTTGAATTTTAAAATTTGCGCTATTATTTTATTATATAAAAATAATCTACAAAGAATTGTGGGACTATTCATATCTATAACATTTTTTAAAATTGTTAACCAAAAGGTCATAATAAGTAAGAACAATAATATTATATTTAAAAAGTTCGCAGGTCGCATCGTATATATTACTTATAAGGTGAGCTGGTCGCATAGGTGCGTAGTACCTAAGCTTGTTTATACTATACCCTATTTAAAAATAATTTGACCACTTTATCCGCACTACGTCCTTTCTCAAACCTTTATTAGTTTAGCCGCTCTGGAAGATGTATATGTTATATCAAGGAACATATATGTTAAATATATGTTCCTTAGTTATATAAAGATTTCTAACTCTTATGCCGACTTTATAGGAGAAGAAATTTTAAATAATTTAATTTAATTCAAATTTAATTTAAATTTAAGTGGTAAAATTGCGTGTTATCTTAAGAAAAACCATCAGGTCCATCTAGTTCGAAGTAATGCCGCTCCGCTCTTGGCTATTTTAGATGGTGGCGCTACCATCGACTTTGAATGTTCAAGCAACCAGTGATAGAAATCATGCACGCACAGTATTAGAAATTAGCTATTTTTACGCTATAATCAAAGATATTCCATCGAATAATGACTGTTTATTGAATATAAAGGCATTACATGGACACATTGTTACACTTTTGCTCAAAGTTATATTTCTTAATTACATAAAACTACTCAAAACCTATCATGATTAAACAAACCTCGATTACGCAAAAACCTACCTACTTTTTAAAGAAAAAAAAATATCAGTAAATTCGTAATTGCATAAATAATGCTTGGTAAAAATGATATTCTTTTTGTATTTACAGTTTCCGAGATAAAAAATAAAAACTATAATAAATGACCTATTTTGGAGGTTTTTATTTTTTATCTCTGAAACTGTAAATACAAAAAGAATATCATTTTTACCAGGCATTATTTATGCAATTACAAATTCACTGATATATTTTTTTCTTTAAAAAGTAGGTAGGTTTATTTTTTCGAGCTTGATGTTTGACCTTAAGTAAGCATTTACACAAAATTTCTTTTAATAAAATTTAATTTAATTTAGAGAAAGTTGATCAACTTTTAACTTTACGTTCAGTTGTCCTTCAAAGAAAATTAGTAAACAATGTTGATTAATTCATTGTTTGGACTTTAAATTAAATTTAATTTCATGTAATATAGTTTAATTTAATTTCTTGCCTATAAAGTCGACATTACTCTTCAAATCTATTTAAATTATTGTCGTTCGCTTTTATTAATAAATCTTTTGTTTCTAATTAATTTCTTTATTATATTTTTAGTAAAGATATATATATATATATATATATATATATATATATATATATATATATATATATATATATATATATATTAGCACATGTTTATTTTCAGCCTATAATTTATAATCTTTTCAAAAATACCCAACAATCGGATGCAATACTCTTCGAAGATATTATTGTTAAACGAAATATTATTATTACAGAAAAAGGTAATTATTATGTATATATTCAGATGTACATATGCATTTCTGAAATTACTATAGAAATTTACACATGAATCTAAAATTGTTTTCTAAAAAAAACACAACAGTGTATCGGAGCGCTCTGACATCATAGTATTATAGTGGAATTCTGAGGAACTATAGCTTCTATAAGAATAAGATGTTATAGAAATAAATGCGATTCTGCGAAATTCTATAACTTTAAAATGTCTTTTTGAATTCTTAAATATTTATAGTTAGCTTGTCAGTGGCCATAAGTACCTTATGAAAGTTGAATATTCCATTTATACTGAGCAAAATGAATATTAATAATATTCCTTATAATGCGTTCTTCATTGCAATATTATTCGAAGCAGATTTTAACAGTTAAGTTGAAATACAATATTTGTATCAAGTATCAAATGGATTTAAACCTTTTAACCACATAAACATTATTTTGTTAGAAATTAGATGAGGATAATGCGAACAAATTTAAGGGATGCTTTGAATTCATTTCTTAATCCCGATTTCTTCACATTCGAATAAACTACGATTAAAGTTAATCGTAGTATAAACCAAGATTATCTTAAAAATTGGTTTTCTTCATGCTCACGTATCATCGGTTAGGAATTAATCGTCGATTATATCTATGCGGTCGTTTATTGACCGTTTAGCTGTAGATTAGTACACCAGCAGGCACTTGTATCGGCATTTTCAGTAAATAAGTCTACATAACCTCATTTGATGTGCTTTATGTCATTAAAATAAAATAAATTATGAACAATTTACTGGATGTATACGTTTATTCTGGCGACGACGACGATTATTACATGAACGAATTCATATATATTCCAAGACCGTCTGTTATACGAACTATTGTATTCCAGGCATTTTTTTTCTCTTGTGAAGGAGCTAAAGTATTCACAAAAAGTGTCTGTCTCATCGCCCTGATTCCAAATATATATATATATATATATATATATATATATATATTTTTTTTTAATTGAATTGCGGATCGACATCTAAGGTCATTACCGCTTGTAACTGAAGTCCAAATAATATCCAGTTTGAGTTTAAATATACAAAATATATATAAATAGAAATGCTCACATATACGAGAAAAAACGTTGCACAATTTAAAATGTGCAAGCACCACTAAAGAACAGTGCTCTGTGAAGAAAAAACGAAAATATCAGCTTTATCATAAATAAAGCGTAAAGAAAGATGTTATACTTCCTCATATGTAGAAGACTATTGCACAGTTGGCATGTGCAGAAACCAGTCTAGAACTGAGGTCTTTTATAGAAACCACAAAAACTACAGCCTCGTATGCTAAATAGTGCGGAATAATAATAAATAAATAAAAATGAAATGGTAATTGGAATATTTACATTTATGAAACGAGAAGAAAAGCAGAGAACCCTTCAAATTTGCGCAAACAAATCAGCTGCTCTCAGAAATGAGAGCACTTTACCAATGCTTGTTGCATTATTGCATAAGAAAATCTCCATGGGACCCTCAATACCAGCATTGCGACGATGCAAATTGTAAGTAGGACAATGCTGGAATATATGTTCGGGAGTGAGCCTGGAGTTACAATTTGAGCAGAGCGGTGGTTGTTCTCCCAGTAACAAATACAAGCGTGTGAGACATGTATGGCCTAATCTCAGACGAGAGATGACCACTTGCTCACGCCTTGTTAGGCGGAGCGGTGATATCCACCGCTCCACTGACAACTTTACACGTCGCAGTTTACTCGTGGATAAATTCCACTCCTCCTGCCATAACTTAAGACAATGCACAGTCACAGACCTCAACACATCATCAGTGCGCAATGGATGACGGACAACGTAGTTGCCGTTGGCTGCTCCAAGAGCAGCTCGGTCGGCGCAGTGATTGCCGGGTATCCCAGCATGTCCAGGTATCCACATTAGTACGACATCTCTCTCTAGCTCCCGTAACCTATCGATTTCTTCGCGGATGTCCAAAACGGTTGGATCAGTGGAAAATCTGCTACCGATGCCTAAGATGGAACTCAGGGAGTCGGTGCAGATGAGCAGGTGACGATGCTCATCGATAGATTGACGGGAGTGTCGAAGAGAGTAGAGAATACCATATAACTCGGCAGTGTACACTGAGCATATGGGTGACAGTGTGAACGATTGAGACACGCCGTCAGTCACAAAAGCGCAGCCTGTACCGTAGTCTGTCTTGGAACCATCAGTATATGTGTGTTGAAAGTCTGTGTACTGTTGCAATTTAATGAAGAATTCAATCAAGTATATGGCATTAGGAGTAGAATCTTTTGGCAAGTTGGTCAGCTCTAGGTTTGTCGTTAAAGCAGGGGATGCCCATGGAGGGATGTTGTTAAAAATTCTTGATAAAACAGACCCTTGGTTGTCAATGATGGTATTTAACAACCTTGGAAGTTTCAGTGCAAGCGGATAGAGAGAAGTTGGACTATTAGTATATAGGTGGGTCACCTCTAGATTGTTGAAAAAAATGGAATGGTTTATATGCTGCGTGAGCGAGAGAACTTTGCAGACGTACCTCAAGCTAAGTTTGATGTACCTTATATGAAGTGGCGGTACACCGGCTTCACAGTGAAGGCTTGGAATTGGGGTGGTCCTGAACGCACCGGTGACTGTTCGAATGCCAGCATTATGTACACTATCTAGCTTCTTCAAGTGATGAGGACTAGCAGTATAAACAATGATAGCACCGAAGTCTATTCTGGACAGAACCAGACTGACGTATAGGCGCAACAAAGAGTCCCTATCGGCTCCCCATTTTGTGGAGGCAATGCACTTGATTGCATTCAATGACTTTCGGCACTGCGCAGTGACCGTGTTGATTTGTTTCAGCAATAAAAACCGTCGGTCGAAAATTATGCCCAAGAACTTCACCTCGTCCACTATCCGTACTGGTCTGTCATACAGCGTCACAACAGGACAGTTGTGTGCTTTACGTAGACGACAGAAGTCGATAGCACAAGTTTTCTCCGCAGAGAAACGAAAACCATGGTCGGAAGCAGCCATAGATACTAGGTCAACAGCTTGCTGTAATCTCTCCTGACAGAGAGCGAGAGATTGGGACGAAGTGAAGATCGTGAGGTCGTCTACATAGAGACAGTAATCAACAGTATGCGGCAGGTTGGAAACAATGTCATTGATTGCAACCAAGAATAGAGTTACACTAATAGAAGAGCCTTGGGGAATTCCGTTTTGCAACGGTCGTATGGAAGAGAATGTTTCTCCCACGCGAACTCTAAAAGATCGGTTCAAGAGAAAGTTTTCTACAAATCGAGGCAGATGGCCTCGTAGACCCCAATTGTGGAATTTACGTAGAATTCCGTATCTCCAGGTCATGTCGAACGCTTTCTCTAGATCAAAAAACACAGCAACCATATGATTGCGTTTTAAGATGCTAGATTGAATAGCGTTCGTCAGATACACATGCAGGTCAGTAGTGGAGTGGTGCCGACGAGATCCACATTGATGTTGGTTGATGAGATTGTGAGATTCTAGAAACCAGCTCAGTCGAAAATTGATCATGCGTTCGTATACCTTTGACAGATGACATGTCAAAGATATTGGACGGTAGCTTGATGCAGAAGAAACATCATTGCCCATTTTGTGTATCGGTACAATTATCGCTTCCCGCCAGATGTCGGGGTAGAAATTTTCGACCCATAGCCGGTTGAGAAATTCCACTATCCTATGTTTGAAAGGGGTGGATAAATGGCGATACATTGCGTAAGCAATATCATCATGCCCAACAGATGTGTTGGCTGTGTGACTCAGCGCAAATTCAAATTCTGCAAGAGAGAATATTGAATTATAACTCTCGGAATTCTCGGACTCAAAGTTTAGAGGAATCTCTTGAGCCGCCTTTACGCGCAAAAAATTAAGCGAGTAATTGTCAGAATGACTAACGAACTCAAACTGGTTTGCTAGAATATCACAAATTTCATCTCTGACAGTGTATACCAGACCATTGACCTGGAGCATTGGAATATGGGAACTTATCTTGTAACCGTTCATGTATCTGATCTTCTTCCAAAGCAGACTTTGCTCGAAATCAGTACCAATAGAAGAAACAAATCCGCGCCAAGACTCAGTTTTAGACTGAAGAATTGAACGCCTGGATTGCGCACGGGCTTTTTTGAAAGATATTTGGTTTGAAAGTGTCGGATTTCTCCGGTACACTTTTAGTGCGCGCTTTTTAGATCGTATAGCGGAGGCAACGTGCTCATTCCACCAAGGAACAGACTTCTTTCTGAGACGACCAGAGGATTTCGGAATTGATAACGAAGCGGAATACAGAATAGAAGCGTTTAGATGTTGTAGCTCGACATTTAAATCTGGTGACGGTTCGGGAAGCATAAGCTTGTTGGCGAAAGCTTGCCAATCGGCCAGATCAAATAACCATCTTCGAGCAGATTTTTGCGCAACAGAACCAATATTTGAAAGAAACGACACAAGAATGGGAAAATGGTCACTATAATGGGCATCGTCAACCACCTGCCACTGAAGATGGGCAGCTAGAGTAGAGGTAGAGAAAGACAAGTCGATTGCCGAAAAACTTCTTGATCTCATGTTCATGTACGTGGCTGAGCCAGTGTTGAGAAGTGTGATATCATTGTTGTCCAAGAAGCTTTCGACAATTCGACCTCGGGCATCTGTGCTAACAGAACCCCAGAGTATGTTGTGGGCATTGAAGTCGCCAACAAGAATAAAAGGAGTCGGAAGTTGTCGTACCAGATCCTCAAGGTCATTTAAGTTCCAGTTGCCGTCTGGAAGGTAGACGTTGCAAATTGTGATCTTACGAGGTGAGAATACTTGGCATGCTACTGCCTGTAGCCTAGTCCTAATGTTGCAGTCTTTAAAAGGGACAGAAGACTCAAGGGCAATTGTTACGCCACCATGGGCACGACCAATAGGATCAACGTCTTTGCGGAAGATGTTATATCCCCGCAAGTTAAAAGAATCAAGAGGTTTTAAGTGGCTCTCCTGGATGCAAACTACTCTGGGGTTATGTTCAGCCATTAAAAGTTTTAACTCAGCTAGGTGGTTGACGATTCCATTACAATTCCATTGGATGATAAATGAATTTGACATAAATAATGAATATAAAATGGAGAAAAGAAAAAAGTCAGATAGGAATGGTTGACTTTTGAGGAAAACACGAAAAGTGTTACGTTTTCGGGTTCCTCGGCCTGCCCTTAACCCAGCCACGCCTATCTTTGGGTTTTCGGGCGTTTTCTACCGCCTCATTGTCAATCGACATAGCGCTTGACTCTGAGTCGGAGAGAGAAATATTTGTAGCCTGCCGTGACAAAACAGGAGCAGGAGATGGCATTACATTTATGTTGGGAGGGTTGTTTGTTTTTTGGGAGGTACCTGGCAGAACAGGTAATGGTACAGAAGGTGGTGGCGGTTTTACAGAATCACATGTGGGTATAGTTGCGGTGGACAATACTGCGGTCATAATGGCGCCAAGATTGGTGGTAATAGCTTCAGTGATCATTTTTCTTATTTCTGGAATTAGAATACCAGCGATATCGTTCACAGTTGGCATAGGCGGTGCAGGCTTGGCTGCAGCAACTTTAGCGTAGCTCAGCGTCGAAACTTGAGAGTTCTGACGCATAAAAGCTCTGGCCTCAGGATAACTGCAGTTATTTAATGTCTTGTGCTTGACTATAGCGTACTCTTCTTTAAACTTGGAGCAGTTTCTCGACATAGCGAGATGACTTTCTCCACAATTCACACATTTTACTGGATCAGTACATCGGTCTCCCTCATGTGGCGCTTTACCGCAAATGCAAATTTTTGTATCTTTACATGTTTTGGAGGAGTGCCCAAACTTTTGGCAATTAAAACAACGCATTGGATTTGGAAAGTATGGCCTAACAGGCAGACTGTACATTGCAACACGAATCTTTTCTGGCAACTTGTGTAGTGAAAATGAAACTATAATGGACGCAGTGTCTTCCACTACGCCATTAATTTTGCGGGTAATCCGCCTGACCTCTGAAACACCTTGTGGCTTCAATTCTGAGCAAAGCTCATCAGTACTGCAGTTCAACAAGTCGCGACAGGTTATTACACCCTTGACTGTATTTAGCGTTGAATGGGATGAAACTTCCACAGGAAAATCAGAGAAAAGTGAAACTTGCAGCAACCGAGTTGCTTGCTTCGCAGACTTAGTCTCTACCAACAGGCCGTCCTTAATTTTTTTTAAGGAATTAACTTCACCAACTAGACTGTACATTTGTTTGCTGATTAAAAAAGGGCTGACCTTGAAGAAATCGGTTCCATCCTTTTTTTTGATGACCAGAAACCGGGGACTGGAATCCACCGTCAACTGGCTCATCACTCGCTGCTTTTTTGCAGGGTTTAAAACAACGGAGGGGTTGCCCCCTCCGTCAAACACCCCGTCCGCCAACGCGGACAATTAATAAAAACGAAAAAAAGTAAAATAACCCACCTGAGAATAAGAAATTGTAGCCAAAACTACGAAAAAAGAACAATATTCAATCGATTTGAACTAAAACCGAATGAAATCAGTCGATAAACGACCAAAACGACACCATACAAAACAAAATAAACACAAACAAACAAGAAAAAACCTAAGTTTAGACACGAATTTTATTTGTTTACATACAAAATGTATACGTACAGAGCTCACGTAGAAAACGTCCGCTCACTCTGGCCTCAAGTACACGACTGATATATATATATATATATATATATATATATATATATATATATATATATATATATATATATATATATATCTCTTATTTTCAGCCTATAATTTATAATCTTTTCAAAAATACCCAACAATCGGATGCAATACTCTTCGAAGATATTATTGTTAAACGAAATATTATTATTACAGAAAAAGGTAATTATTATGTATATATTCAGATGTACATATGCATTTCTGAAATTACTATAAAAATTTACACATGAATCTAAAATTGTTTTCTAAAAAAAAACACAACAGTGTATCGGAGCGCTCTGACATCATAGTATTATAGTGGAATTCTGAGGAACTATAGCTTCTATAAGAATAAGATGTTATAGAAATAAATGCGATTCTGCGAAATTCTATAACTTTAAAATGTCTTTTTGAATTCTTAAATATTTATAGTTAGCTTGTCAGTGGCCATAAGTACCTTATGAAAGTTGAATATTCCATTTATACTGAGCAAAATGAATATTAATAATATTCCTTATAATGCGTTCTTCATTGCAATATTATTCGAAGCAGATTTTAACAGTTAAGTTGAAATACAATATTTGTATCAAGTATCAAATGGATTTAAACCTTTTAACCACATAAACATTATTTTGTTAGAAATTAGATGAGGATAATGCGAACAAATTTAAGGGATGCTTTGAATTCATTTCTTAATCCCGATTTCTTCACATTCGAATAAACTACGATTAAAGTTAATCGTAGTATAAACCAAGATTATCTTAAAAATTAGTTTTCCTCATGCTCACGTATCATCGGTTAGGAATTAATCGTCGATTATATCTATGCGGTCGTTTATTGACCGTTTAGCTGTAGATTAGTACACCAGCAGGCACTTGTATCGGCATTTTCAGTAAATAAGTCTACATAACCTCATTTGATGTGCTTTATGTCATTAAAATAAAATAAATTATGAACAATTTACTGGATGTATACGTTTATTCTGGCGACGACGACGATTATTACATGAACGAATTCATATATATTCCAAGACCGTCTGTTATACGAACTATTGTATTCCAGGCATTGTTTTTCTCTTGTGAAGGAGCTAAAGTATTCACAAAAAGTGTCTGTCTCATCGCCCTAATTCCAAATATATATATATATATATATATATATATATATATATATATATATATATATATATCTACTACTCCTCTGAAGGTACCGGAGCGATTCACACCAAATTTTGTACACAAATTATTTGGCATCCCATTTGAATCCGCTCGTAGTTTAAATCCAATCTCCCGTATACTTCCCGAGTTATAGGGCCCCAAAATTTGGAGCCTCCTTTAATACCGCCCTCATAAAAATAATTTAAATACTCAAAATTTTTACAAAAAATTCTAAGATATTTTATATCTACAAGATTTGTTCATATTGCTAACCCAAAGTCCGGAAAAAATTATTAAATATTATAATTTTGAATTTGAAAATATGCACTAAAAATATTTTTTTATCAATATAATTACAAAAAATTGTAAGACTTTTTTATATCTATAACATTTTTTTTAATCTTTCATATCTTAACCTAAAGGCGAGCTCTACGCATTGGTGCGTTGTACGCGTAGCAAATCGTGTTTTATTCTCGATTATGTTCTTATATGTTAATGCAATATCTACAAGGATATTAATTACAGATTTGGTAAAAATTACTATTTATTTTTCGATTTTATTTTCCATTTTAATCAGCTTCAGGTTTATTATTTTCAAAAAATGCACTGCTTTTAATTCGTGAAGTTAGTTGCGAATTACAATTCCAACATTGCCAAATTTAAGTTCGAGAGTAACTAATCTTAGATTAGATAACCGTGACATAGAGTGAAGAAAACCAATATATTTCTAATCTTCGATTATCTTTAATCGAAGATTAGATAATCGCAGTATAAATAAAATGTGAAGAAAATAAGTATACCTATATCCTAATGAAATCATGTACCTACTACTATTATTATTCGTCGTTTATATGTATATATTCATTAAATTTTATCTCAGAACTTGGATCTGCAATGAATATTGTTATAAACCGGAGTTCAGGAGCTTTTGTTATTGGTGATGATAATGGCATCATTCTATCGGGTCGATTGACTACGCTGGAAAATTATAAGACGGCAGTGATTGCGTCACCACCAATTGCAACTGAACAACAACCCTGCTGTAATTTCAGTGAGTGCGATCTCCAAAATGAACTGAATTATCGTGGTTATCAGTTTAGTGGTGCTTTCAACAGTGTTAAACAACTGAATATGTACAACAAAGGTTTGTAGTATTTATATATATATATATATATATATATTATTCATTATTGTTATTACACTTAAACAATTACTTACATTTACTTGCTTCCATCAAATCTGTTATACAGAATGGACAGAGTAATAAAGTGACTTATTCTAATAAGGCGCGCTGAAAACATAATTACCAATGCTTCTTTTGCTAATTTTTTTTAAATTTTTTGCTAGTTTGCTGTAAAACGCTATAGTATAATTTATATACATCAACTTCACATAGCATATTCATTAGGATAAAATTAATATTTGCTTAGTGCATATTTTTCGATAATTATTTTCACATTTTTGCATATAAAACAAAATTTGTTGCTTAACGAAATTTTATGTTAACTATAACTATAATTCAAGGTGGCATTCACCTTTTGAGCACAAAAAAAAAGCTGTTTTTTAACTTTTTTTTTGTCAGGGTACGTTCGAGATATTGGCATGCGGTTTTTTGTATCGTATTTATTCAATTTTTCTCTTTCATAAGGTATTTATTAAAGTCGGGTACGTTCAGCCCCGGCGAAGATGTCCAGGTCCAAAGTGGGCAGCTCAATTTAGGCGCGCGGTAGCATAACTCTGGTCCCAGTTGTTTGAAAAAAAATAAGAAATAAGGGTTTTAAAGTATATTAAATTATCTAAGAATTGATTCTCGAGTGGTCCATTTGGACCATAATTAGCAAAATGGCGACCATCGTACGAAAAAAGTTATGTTTTGCCACTTTTTTTCTCCTTTGCCGGGCCTTAAAAAATATTAAAAATTGTCGGACACACTTCGTCGAGAATCAACTCTTAGAGAATTTTATTACCTTTAAGATGCACTTATCGAGAGTTAAATCGGTTAATTTGTTGTCGAGATATTCTACCGCGCGACTTAAAAAATATGGTTTCGAGAAAAACGCGTTTAAAGTTTCACCTTCAGACTGACGCGCGCGAAAACGCCGTGCTTGAGCAAAAACATTGTTTTGTTTAAATCGCAATTTCACATATTTCCAACTCGAATTTCAAAAAACGGCTTCAGAGACCTATAGTCAACACTTCAAAGTGTCCTATTCTGCAAAAAAATATATATCGATTTTTTGAATCCGCAAAGGGTGAATGCCACCATAAATAATGTATTCCTTGATCAAAATATTACGGCTCGCCACAGGTTTATCACATTATAATATGTAAATGAACGTTTGTATTTAGGTGCAACAGCGAAAATTCAATGGAGAAATGATTGGCCAAGTTATTTGAATGCAATGTTTCAAGTTGGTATGTTGGGTGAAGAATGCGACACTGCTCTAATATTGCCAACGTTTATTAGACGATTGATTATTAACTTTAATGAATTACCAAGCAATCGCGAAGGTACAGATTTTTATATGTATTTATTAAATATATCCATTATCACTACATGTGTATGAATATATATATTAATGTATGCATGAGTTGCATACTTTGTTTATAAACATACAAACTAGTAAAGAGCGGGTTCGAACCCTAACTGCCAGCATGCCAAGCAAGAATGTTACTGCGCGGTTATTGCAGTTAATATGTTCAATAAAATGAAACTGTCCTACAATCTTGAAGAGACAAACAAAACATATAATAAAAAAATATATATATATATTAGAAATGGATATTACATATGATTTCCAAACAAGGATATTAACGTCTTCCATAGTACAAATCAAGGATTTGCACTTTGGTTCTTATGTAAATGAAGGCAGGTCACTAACAGCTGATACTTATAACTTTATTAAATATTCGGACGACATGCATGTAAGTATCAAGAGTATATATATATATATATATATATATATATATATATATATATATATATATATATATATATATATATATATATATATACTAGGGTTACCCGTGGGCACCATGTGCCCATATGGTATACAGAGCATAGGTCAGTTTTGACTGATGGCGAATTTTCAAGTAATTTAATAATAATAACACGGTTTTTCTTCATTTTGTATCGCTTGACTTCGAGTTCTTTCTTTGAACGCTATTTTGTTCTTAGATCACTATGCTGAGATTAACTAATCGATCGCTTATCATGCACTGTGTAACATCCGATAAATGTAAACTAAATTTTGTTTAACTTTGATTTTAACCTTGTATGGTGCATATGTGTTGTATCATTTAGACAGTTTCCATGATTGTATATAAAAAACAGGATTATAAATTTACTTACGATTGCTGTTTCTTATTTGAATTGATTATTCAAAAAATATGTATAACAAACCGTATTTACGCAGTATTTTTAATGATTTGACATTTGATTCACTATTATTTTTGATTTAAATAATCAGGCTAGATTCTGAATTTTGCAGAATTAAACTGATGCAGTGTAACGGCATTTTTAAAAGTGATAATTAGTTGTATACTAAAATACAATGGATTGTGCCATCAAAAATAAAAGAATAAAATTGACAACCAAACATGTTTCTAAATATGTTTGAATTATCTCTTCAACATTTTATTTCTCTAATTATCAGAATTATAAATTTACTTCCTTGCAGTTGTTATAATTTGACGAACTATAGAATCTTACCGCAACTCATATTTTCAAAAATCACTGCTTCTTGGCCAATTTGAAGTGAAAATATTAACTATGAATTGCAATAAATGTACGGAAACACGTATTTTCTAAAAATATATGCTAATTAGGCAATAATATGCACATATTTCATATTATATACTTGAAAATTGAAATTATTACATGCTACTCCCCTTAAACTTAAGATTAAACTTCAAACAATGTTTCCGTAATTCGTACGTTGAAATACTGTTCTTGACACTCACGTGGTAGCACTTTTATTTATATTTCTTCTTTGGTCGGTCATTTAAACATAAATGCTTAATAGCGACTCACAAACTTCAAATTAGTATAAATAAAACTTAATTTTATTAACTAACAATTATTTATATTTCTCATTGACATACAATATCAATATAATATAGAAGATGTCACTCTGTGTAAAGTACACAACACACTAAATAAACTTCAAATCTATTTAATTGAAGATTCACAAACACTTTTTTGACTGATTTCATTCTGACGTTTGATTCGTTTTTGTCTATTTCAAAGCAGACTGAACTTCAGAATCGTAGTGATTGTTTTATTTCAGTATAAACTATTTGATTATTTTTTATAACATTATTAACAGTCGCCATGGTGCAGTGGCTAAGTGTCATGCCTTTCACCCTGGAGGTCGTGAGTTCGATCCCCGTCTATGCCAATCTGCATTTTTACAAAAAAAAAGCGTTCTACACATACACACTCACATACAAACAATTCTGGGTTATTATATTAATGATATATATATATATATATATATATATATATATATATATATATATATATATATATATATATATACATATACATATATATATATATATATATATATATATATATATATATATATATATTCATTAAATAAATACATGCTTTATATTAAATGCAAATTAATTTGGCAGGATCTCCAGCATCAAGTTAATATATGTCTTCAAATTGTTCAACAAAGCTTAGAATCAAGAAATTCATTGTACTTAATCACAGAAATCAAAGACAGTGACACAAATTCATTGAAAAATTATATTTATAATTATTCGGTTCTACATTTCTCATCAAAGGTAATATTTCATTTTGGATTATAAAAAGAATCTTTTCGATTTGCATTGAAATAAAATGCAGCAAACAAAACAAGAGCACTCACCTTATGTAACAATTTTTTACGATAGATACAATTACATGTTTTGAAAGATACAAGTGACACAATTCCGAAATCATCACTAACTATTATCGGTGAACAACAATTACAACATATGGAGGTATGGTTCAACCAACAAAGAACTGCATTTATATTAGCCTGTTTACCCACCAAAATGCAGCTATTGACGGATACAAACATTTCGATTATTCACTTGTTCCATTTCGATGATTTCCAGTATCATCTTTTAAAAAAGGTCAGATCATTTTAATGTATATTCATTCCTGGCAGATACAAAACTTCTGACCAGACATTTTTGACAATTGTGAATAATAATATTACATGTATATTATATATTATAGACCTGCAACCAAATCCCTGTAATAATCAATATAACATCGAAATGTTTTAATGGTTCCGACTTACAAAACATTGCATTACCATGGGTTAAACAACTACATGAGGCTTTGAATTGTTTTGATAAAAATCAAATGAACATTTATTTAGTTTCAACCATTATACCTGAAAATGGAATCGAACAATTTTTTTATGATGTGAAGAATATCAAAAATCGTTCAAATATTCGGTAAGACCCTATTCGAGAATTGTACTTTAAAATATGTATATATATATATATATATATATATATATATATATATATATATATATATATATATATATATATATATATGTGTGTGTGTGTTTATTTATTTAGATTAATGTATTTACTTGATGAACATTTACCTGAATGTGTTGGTTCTACTGAATTTTATCAAGAAATGTTCCAAAAAGATTTGCCTTTGAGTGTCTTCAAGAATGGAAATTGGGGCAGCTACTTCAAAGTACCGTACTCAATAATTACAAAAGAAATTGAAAACAATACAGCTGTTTCAGCTAAAGATTTAAGGTTTGCAACACTTTTTAAGTGAATACATCTAACGTAATCATGTAATACTATATGAATACTAATCCAATTCTCCTTATTTCTTATAACTCGATCTAATTTAGAAATAATTTATGTTAATTTAATACAAAATAATATCATGTAATATTCATTGTATACCAAATACAAAATATTACTACACAAACGTCAGTAATGTTGTCCTCATTATTTAATTTGTAATATTGCAAGTTGAATTTGCAGATGTATGTGTCGAGAGTATGACGTAAAATATTTGGGCTTAAATGCTGGAGATTTGTGTGTGACAAATGAAACTCATGATGCGCCTGATTTGGGCCCATTGGAATATGCGGGTTATGATATGTCTGGACAACGAGTTATGGGCATCGCCCGTGCGGATATGGCGAACAGGGAAATTCGTCCCGATCCTGCCTTAGTCTGGCCTGTTCCTGACAGTTGGCTGACTATTGATGGGGCAACTGTTCCATACGCGTATGCTTGCGTACGTTAAAATTTATTGCTTACAAATGAACAACATTATCGTTAATATTTATTGCTTCTTCTTGTTTATAGGCCTATTACGTGTTATTTGAACTAATTAATTTGAGACATGGCCAAAGAGTTTTGATCCACAATGGATGCAGTAATTTCGGCCAGGCTGTTATTAGAATCGCGCACCAACATCAATGCACAGTTTTCACAACTGTTGGGAGCGACCTACAAAGGGCAACATTATTGAATTCAATACCTAAGGTAAATTTAGGCAGAATAGTAATATTTATTCGTAAAATAGCCACTAAATGTTGTGCTACATTTGTTAAATTGCACAATTATTAATTTATAACATTAATTATGGCCTTTGAGTTTCATTTGAAAGGACATAATGATATTCCTGTAGTACTATATTAGGTCTAGCCAATAATATGTAGGGAGCCCGATAACTTTTTCACAGAGCTTTATATTAACGGTTGTATATGGGATTTAAAATGTAATCGCCAATAGTAGTGTGGTAAATGTCTGTGCACCTAATATTTTCGGTATTTTCAGAGGAGGTGATAACACAAAACTTGGTTTAATCAAAGACATAAATCCAATTGTAAGAGTAATATTATAATTTCAAATGAAGCAGACGCAAAACAAATATCTGTACAAATGAAACATGGCATTTTAAAACTGTTATACACAACCTAATACTTTAGTTCTGTCGGATAGCATAACGTCTATTGATTCGGTCATAAAAGTTTTTAGTGCCATTTAATTTACATTGGCAATCAAAGTCATGAAGTATACGAATGAAATCTAATTTTCACTTTCAATATTATTTAACTAGGGTCACCCGTGGGCACCATGTGCCCATATGGTATACAGAACATAGGTCAGTTTTGAATGATGGCGAATTTTCATGTAATTTAATAATAATAACACGGTTTTTCCTCATTTTGTATCGTTTGACTATAATAGTAATACAAATTTCCACATCGCAAATAATAATAAAGAAAAAATCGAGTTCTTTCTTTGAACGCTATTTTGTTCTTAGATCACAATGCTGAGATTAACTAATCGATCGCTTATCATGCACTGTGTAACATCCGATAAATTTAAACTAAATTTTGTTTAACTTTGATTTTAACCTTGTATGGTGCATAAATGTTGTATCATTTAGACAGTTTCTATGATTGTATATAAAAATAACAGGATTATAAATTTACTTACGATTGCTGTTTATTATTTGAATCGATTATTCAAAAAATATGTATTACAAACCCTTTTTACAAAACATTTTTAATGATTTGACATTTGATTCATTATGGTTTTTGAATTAAATAATCAGGCTAGATTCTGAATTTTGCAGTATTAAACTGCTGCAGTGTCACAACGGCAGTTTTAAAAGTGATGATAATTAGTTATATGCTAAAATACAATGGATTGTGCCATCAAAAATAAAAGAATAAAATTGCCAACCAAACATGTTTGAATTATCTCTTCAAGATTTTATTTCTCTAATAATCAGAATTATAAATGTACTTACTTGCAGTTATTATAATTTGACGAACTATAAAATCTAACCGCAACTCATATTTTCAAAAATCACTGCTTCTTGGCCATTTTGAAGTGAAAAATATTAACTATGAATTAAAATAAATGTACAGAAACACGTATTTGCTAAAAAATATGCTAATTAGGCAATAATATGCACTTATTTCATATTATATACTTAAAAACTGAAATTATAACATGCTACTCCACTTAAACTTAAGATTAAACTTTGAATTGAAGATTTATCACACAAAAACTTTTTTGACTGATTTCATTCTGACGTTTGATTCGTTTTTGTTTATTTCAAAGCAGACTGAGCCTTCAGAATCGTAGTGATTGTTTTATTTCAGTATAAACTATTTGATTATTTTTTATAACATTATTAACAGTCGCCATGGTGCAGTGGCTAAGTGTCATGCATTTCACCCTGGAGGTCGTGAGTTCGATCCCCGTCTATGCCAATCTGCATTTTTACAAATAAAAGCGTTCTACACATACACACTCACATACACACTCACTCACATACAAACATTTCTGGGTTATTATATTAATGATGAATAAATGTTTGAAAATATGCATTTTTAGCTCACCGTATGAAGTACAGAAGTGCTAAAGCATACGGTCACGGATGTATGTAATTTTCTTAGCAAGAAGTTCTTGTCTCGCCACCCTGAATCCAAAAATATATAAAACTCATATAATTTGATGTTAGTCTTCGCTCGATCGTTCGATAGCTTGTATGACCAAATTTGTACCCTCTACTCTTTACTTTAAACATATTCCTAGATGCGCGACTTTCCCTTATATTTGAATGAATCGATTTGTCTTCATAGTCTCCTCTCCGTTTATGAAAAGCAAAGGATATATTATCTCACCCCTTCCAACTCGTTTCTCATACGTGAACAACTCCTACCAGTTGTTCAGGTATGAATTGGACCGTATTTCAAAGACGACGAGCCATTTAAAGCCAAAATTGTGTATGTTCTATAGCTATCCCCCTATCAAGTGATGTCGTACAACGATACCGCGTTTCAAAATCAAATACTACAATACACAAACGGTGAGGGGGTCAACGTAATCATCAATTATCTCGCAAGTGAAGTTTTGCAAGCTTCGTTACGTTGCATGAACCATTACCGAAGCATAGTAGTAATAGTGGATATTAGTGATTCCGATTCTACAAACACAATAGGATTAAAAACGTTCCTCGGTGGCTCGAAAATATATGGTTTCACGATGAAGGATCTCCTGGATAAAACCTGTGAAACAAAACTGAAAATACGTGCTATGGTTTTGGATGGCATGAGCAAGGGTATTGTTAAGCCGTTTGAGAGGTTTTTGGTTACTCAGCTGGATTTGGACTCCGTTCTTAGGTGCGATCTGACCTAACTTTTCTCTTTAAGCATAGTCATATAACATGATTGTAATTATTTTCAGGACTTTGAAAAGTGATCAAATAACAAGTGCGGCAGTTTTACCAATTAAAGATTTAATGCACGAGGAAAATCCACAAATGTACCAATCAATTCATTTCACAAATCCAGCATGTAAGAAAAATGTATCATACATTGTCTTTGGTAAGTTATTGTGAAAATGTAAATGCTACATAAATTCAAGTTCAATAAAATACAAGCCATGTACTATATACGTAACACCGTAATATTATTAACAAATATGATATATCCTTTCACGGACCGAATGAATCAAAATAGAACTGATCTGCAATTAACTGGGCATTCACCTTTTGAGCACAAAAAAAAAGCTGTTTTTTAACATTTTTTTTCTCAGGGTACGTTTGAGATATTCGCATGCGGTTTTTTGTATCGTATTTATTCAACTTTTCTCTTTCATAAGGTATTTTTAAAGTCGGGTACGTTTAGCCCCGGCGAAGATGTCCAGGTCCAAAGTGGGCAGCTCAATTTAGGCGCGCGGTAGCATAACTCTGGTCCCAGTTGTTTGAAAAAAAATAAGAAATAAGGGTTTTAAAGTATATTAAATTGTCTAAGAATTGATTCTCGGGTGGTCCATTTGGACCATAATTAGCAAAATGGCGACCATCGTACGAAAAAAGTTATGTTTTGCCAGTTTTTTTCTCCTTTGGCGGGCCTTAAAAAATATTAACAACTGTCGGACACACTTCGTCGAGGATCAACTTCTAGAGAATTTTTTTACCTTTAAGATGCACTTATCGAGAGTTAAATCGGTTCATTTGTTGTTGAGATATTCTACCGCGCGACTTAAAAAATATGGTTTCGAGAAAAACGCGTTTAAAGTTTCAGCTTCAGACTGACGCGCGCGAAAACGCCGTGCTTGAGCAAAAACATTGTTTTGTTTAAATCGCAATTTCACATATTTCCAACTCGAATTTCAAAAAACAGCTTCAGAGACTTATAGTCAACACTTCAAAGTGTCCTATTCTGCAAAAAAAAAATATATCGATTTTTTGAATCCGCAAAACGTTCCATTCAAATATAAAAACATGATCTAGTAATAAACTAAATATTTATGTACAGGGCCTGATACCGAGAAGCTTATGTACACAATTCGATGGCTAGCAATGAATGGCGCCAAATTAATTGCACTTTTTGCCACGGCTATTAATATGGAACTTGACATTATAAAACGACGAATAAATTCACTAAAAGCTCAATATGACACCGACATTATAGTTATGGTAAACGGCATCAATATCGAGACCACATCGCCGACAACTTTACGTGATATTCACGAGATAAAAGAAATTTCTGCTTTAATTATACTGATGAACAAACAATCGCTGCTGGAATCGTTGAAACAAGTGGACGCTCAACTGTTCGCGTTGAGTTCTGCGGCTCATTTGATTTGCTTCTGGGAATATCAAACGAACATGACGTACACAAGATCGAATTTATCGTTATCTGTCAGTAACGTAAACTGGGCACAAACAGACAGGTTTTCGAGTGTTGTTAAGATTTTGGGTCACATTTTAAATGAACCCGCTGACATTTTAATTCATGGTGATGAGTTTTCCTGGCAAAATATGTTTTCATCTGCAGGTAACAATTTCATTTATTTAAGGAGAACCTTTTCGTTTACATTCACTTTCATATTACTAGCGTAAGTCACTAGTTGTAATATTATGATAGTTACGATTATTACGATTACCGCTTTCAATCTGTACAAATTCGGCTACTTAGTGTATTTACATATTACTAGTATATCGCCCACGATAAAATAAGGCTACCCACTCTTGAAAACAAATACTATCTATAAATAAAATTTAAATGTAAACAACCATTTTCCAAGATCAAGGCGTTATTTATGCTATCTTTTGGTACTTTATTATACCCGTTTATTATCCTAGTTTGACTATACACACGCATATATATATATATATATATATATATATATATATATATATATTTGCAAGAAATAATTGGCTTACACACATATTTGTATTATTTACAGATTTCTTTGCGCTGCTCTCAAAGTCGCAAGATTCAATCATTTCTACTGTAGATTCTATGTCAACAAGAACAGAGCTAATACAATATCCCACAATGGGTGCTCGAGTTATAAGAGAAGCATTCCCTGCGTTTATAGTACCTGGTTTATTGGGACCAAAGTGTTCATTTCTCAGGACATTACTACAGAAACTTCTATGCCCAATTTATATTATAAATTACGGGTCTAGTGACAGTTTAGAATCTGTTGCAAGAGCCGTTGTTGAGGTAAAAGATATCACGTGATCACGTCTATTTTACTAACTTCAAAACCAAACCTTTATACATGTTTCATTCTCTCTAAAAATAAATAATCTAGTGCCCTTCACAATTTCATTAGATGTGGTAACTAGGGAAACGAAAATTTTTCAAAAGGTTAATTTTTGTAAAGTAAATTTTACATTTTTCGAAAATACACTTCATTCAAAATTTCCAAAATGTGTTACTATCATTAACTTTTATTATAAAAATATGATGTTTGAATTTAAGAACCACATATCCCTTGTCTAGTATCATTTTTTTGTAGTTCAGTTCCTTAGAACTGGAAACACGTATCGGAACTGTAGGGATTTATACCCGAGTTTCCTACTCTCCGGGTGAAAATTTTCATCTGAGCTACAGAACCGTATTACTACAGTACAAATTTTTCACATTCGTTAAAAATTTAGACCAATAATCTAAATTTCAATCGTTTCTTTAAATATTAGCAAATTAAACAAAAATCTCGAGTATCTTTTAACATAATTGGAATATCGATGGGTGGAGCGCTTGCCATAGAAATTGTAAGAATTCTGGAAGAGCATGGGGAACAAACGCAATTGTATTTGATTGATGTTTAAACTGTAGATATATTCATAAGTAAACTTATATTGTCTTTCCATCATTAGAGCGTTGATTATTTAAGAAGCGTTTCCGACTGGAATACAAGAGTTAAAGTAGCCCTACAATTTTGTAACTACACCAAAAGAGAGTCGCGGAAAATCACCAAAGGCATACATATCATTTGGAAAAAACTGAATCAATTTTTAAATTATATACCACGAGATGGTAAAACAATTTCGGGAACTACTCGATTGTTGAGTCCAAATGATTCAAGCAAGGATTTCAGTTATACGTTAGAAAACGTAAGTGAAACAAATATTATGATATTTAATAAGTGTTTCAGATCATATTCTTACTGGAAATAAAAGAGTTAATTTTTTTTAGTATAGCAATCAAGTGAAAGAGATGATAATCAAAGGAAATCATTTTACATTGTTAGAGACGGATACAGTAGCGAAATATATAAATGATACTCTTATCATACCTCCGCTATATCACTGAAATTTGTTACCCAACAATAAAAATGGCATCATTTTATTTTTATTTTATATCTATAATTTCTGGTTGTAAGCGATAGACTATAATTAGTTAAGAGGGTAATTTAAATATGTTACTAGTGTCTGGGGATAGAGAAGGTTTTACTAAAAAATAAAAATATATTATTTCAATTCTAGTATTCTAATATCATATTCCTATCAAGAACAAAAATACATACATTACATACATTACATACATTACATACATTACATACATTACATACATTACATACATTACATACATTACATACATTACATACATTACATACATTACATACATTACATACATTACATACATTACATACATTACATACATTACATACATTACATACATTACATACATTACATACATTACATACATTACATACATTACATACATTACATACATTACATACATTACATACATTACATACATTACATACATTACATACATTACATACATTACATACATTACATACATTACATACATTACATACATTACATACATTACATACATTACATACATTACATACATTACATACATTACATACATTACATACATTACATACATTACATACATTACATACATTACATACATTACATACATTACATACATTACATACATTACATACATTACATACATTACATACATTACATACATTACATACATTACATACATTACATACATTACATACATTACATACATTACATACATTACATACATTACATACATTACATACATTACATACATTACATACATTACATACATTACATACATTACATACATTACATACATTACATACATTACATACATTACATACATTACATACATTACATACATTACATACATTACATACATTACATACATTACATACATTACATACATTACATACATTACATACATTACATACATTACATACATTACATACATTACATACATTACATACATTACATACATTACATACATTACATACATTACATACATTACATACATTACATACATTACATACATTACATACATTACATACATTACATACATTACATACATTACATACATTACATACATTACATACATTACATACATTACATACATTACATACATTACATACATTACATACATTACATACATTACATACATTACATACATTACATACATTACATACATTACATACATTACATACATTACATACATTACATACATTACATACATTACATACATTACATACATTACATACATTACATACATTACATACATTACATACATTACATACATTACATACATTACATACATTACATACATTACATACATTACATACATTACATACATTACATACATTACATACATTACATACATTACATACATTACATACATTACATACATTACATACATTACATACATTACATACATTACATACATTACATACATTACATACATTACATACATTACATACATTACATACATTACATACATTACATACATTACATACATTACATACATTACATACATTACATACATTACATACATTACATACATTACATACATTACATACATTACATACATTACATACATTACATACATTACATACATTACATACATTACATACATTACATACATTACATACATTACATACATTACATACATTACATACATTACATACATTACATACATTACATACATTACATACATTACATACATTACATACATTACATACATTACATACATTACATACATTACATACATTACATACATTACATACATTACATACATTACATACATTACATACATTACATACATTACATACATTACATACATTACATACATTACATACATTACATACATTACATACATTACATACATTACATACATTACATACATTACATACATTACATACATTACATACATTACATACATTACATACATTACATACATTACATACATTACATACATTACATACATTACATACATTACATACATTACATACATTACATACATTACATACATTACATACATTACATACATTACATACATTACATACATTACATACATTACATACATTACATACATTACATACATTACATACATTACATACATTACATACATTACATACATTACATACATTACATACATTACATACATTACATACATTACATACATTACATACATTACATACATTACATACATTACATACATTACATACATTACATACATTACATACATTACATACATTACATACATTACATACATTACATACATTACATACATTACATACATTACATACATTACATACATTACATACATTACATACATTACATACATTACATACATTACATACATTACATACATTACATACATTACATACATTACATACATTACATACATTACATACATTACATACATTACATACATTACATACATTACATACATTACATACATTACATACATTACATACATTACATACATTACATACATTACATACATTACATACATTACATACATTACATACATTACATACATTACATACATTACATACATTACATACATTACATACATTACATACATTACATACATTACATACATTACATACATTACATACATTACATACATTACATACATTACATACATTACATACATTACATACATTACATACATTACATACATTACATACATTACATACATTACATACATTACATACATTACATACATTACATACATTACATACATTACATACATTACATACATTACATACATTACATACATTACATACATTACATACATTACATACATTACATACATTACATACATTACATACATTACATACATTACATACATTACATACATTACATACATTACATACATTACATACATTACATACATTACATACATTACATACATTACATACATTACATACATTACATACATTACATACATTACATACATTACATACATTACATACATTACATACATTACATACATTACATACATTACATACATTACATACATTACATACATTACATACATTACATACATTACATACATTACATACATTACATACATTACATACATTACATACATTACATACATTACATACATTACATACATTACATACATTACATACATTACATACATTACATACATTACATACATTACATACATTACATACATTACATACATTACATACATTACATACATTACATACATTACATACATTACATACATTACATACATTACATACATTACATACATTACATACATTACATACATTACATACATTACATACATTACATACATTACATACATTACATACATTACATACATTACATACATTACATACATTACATACATTACATACATTACATACATTACATACATTACATACATTACATACATTACATACATTACATACATTACATACATTACATACATTACATACATTACATACATTACATACATTACATACATTACATACATTACATACATTACATACATTACATACATTACATACATTACATACATTACATACATTACATACATTACATACATTACATACATTACATACATTACATACATTACATACATTACATACATTACATACATTACATACATTACATACATTACATACATTACATACATTACATACATTACATACATTACATACATTACATACATTACATACATTACATACATTACATACATTACATACATTACATACATTACATACATTACATACATTACATACATTACATACATTACATACATTACATACATTACATACATTACATACATTACATACATTACATACATTACATACATTACATACATTACATACATTACATACATTACATACATTACATACATTACATACATTACATACATTACATACATTACATACATTACATACATTACATACATTACATACATTACATACATTACATACATTACATACATTACATACATTACATACATTACATACATTACATACATTACATACATTACATACATTACATACATTACATACATTACATACATTACATACATTACATACATTACATACATTACATACATTACATACATTACATACATTACATACATTACATACATTACATACATTACATACATTACATACATTACATACATTACATACATTACATACATTACATACATTACATACATTACATACATTACATACATTACATACATTACATACATTACATACATTACATACATTACATACATTACATACATTACATACATTACATACATTACATACATTACATACATTACATACATTACATACATTACATACATTACATACATTACATACATTACATACATTACATACATTACATACATTACATACATTACATACATTACATACATTACATACATTACATACATTACATACATTACATACATTACATACATTACATACATTACATACATTACATACATTACATACATTACATACATTACATACATTACATACATTACATACATTACATACATTACATACATTACATACATTACATACATTACATACATTACATACATTACATACATTACATACATTACATACATTACATACATTACATACATTACATACATTACATACATTACATACATTACATACATTACATACATTACATACATTACATACATTACATACATTACATACATTACATACATTACATACATTACATACATTACATACATTACATACATTACATACATTACATACATTACATACATTACATACATTACATACATTACATACATTACATACATTACATACATTACATACATTACATACATTACATACATTACATACATTACATACATTACATACATTACATACATTACATACATTACATACATTACATACATTACATACATTACATACATTACATACATTACATACATTACATACATTACATACATTACATACATTACATACATTACATACATTACATACATTACATACATTACATACATTACATACATTACATACATTACATACATTACATACATTACATACATTACATACATTACATACATTACATACATTACATACATTACATACATTACATACATTACATACATTACATACATTACATACATTACATACATTACATACATTACATACATTACATACATTACATACATTACATACATTACATACATTACATACATTACATACATTACATACATTACATACATTACATACATTACATACATTACATACATTACATACATTACATACATTACATACATTACATACATTACATACATTACATACATTACATACATTACATACATTACATACATTACATACATTACATACATTACATACATTACATACATTACATACATTACATACATTACATACATTACATACATTACATACATTACATACATTACATACATTACATACATTACATACATTACATACATTACATACATTACATACATTACATACATTACATACATTACATACATTACATACATTACATACATTACATACATTACATACATTACATACATTACATACATTACATACATTACATACATTACATACATTACATACATTACATACATTACATACATTACATACATTACATACATTACATACATTACATACATTACATACATTACATACATTACATACATTACATACATTACATACATTACATACATTACATACATTACATACATTACATACATTACATACATTACATACATTACATACATTACATACATTACATACATTACATACATTACATACATTACATACATTACATACATTACATACATTACATACATTACATACATTACATACATTACATACATTACATACATTACATACATTACATACATTACATACATTACATACATTACATACATTACATACATTACATACATTACATACATTACATACATTACATACATTACATACATTACATACATTACATACATTACATACATTACATACATTACATACATTACATACATTACATACATTACATACATTACATACATTACATACATTACATACATTACATACATTACATACATTACATACATTACATACATTACATACATTACATACATTACATACATTACATACATTACATACATTACATACATTACATACATTACATACATTACATACATTACATACATTACATACATTACATACATTACATACATTACATACATTACATACATTACATACATTACATACATTACATACATTACATACATTACATACATTACATACATTACAATGTTTACGTGCCAGAAAACACTGTAACCAAAATCCTCGCACTGGCTGAGGGTGCCGGCTTCTCAGTGGAGAAGGGGTGGTTAAAAAAAAATATATTTGGGTGCCACCTAATTTAAATGTAGTGCTCCTCAACCAGACTAAATCACGAAAATCCCTAGGATTTGGATAATAAAAAAAAGGATCTATACAGTAGGCAACCTTGTACTCTGAGGAGACGACACGTATTTCGTGAATATTTTGTGTGACAAAAGTGGGGAATCGAATAAACAAGTTCGCCAGTAAGTTTAAATGTTGAATTTAATATAAACAAACAAAAGAACATACTAATAAAAATATTATAGGAAGATACTTGAATACAATTTATACGAACTAACACTACGTAGCATTCCAATTTGTATTCCGCAAGACGCGAGTCGGTTTTCCCCGAACATGATACGCGAGGATGTTCGCGAATTAAGTGATAGTACTTGTGCCGCTGGTGTTCACCCGTGACTACCCGGTAAGAACAATTACCTAAATTGCAATGCCCTTGTTGATCAACTCGGTTCACAGGAATGTACATGTATCTTCGGAGTAAGGCGGGTCACAGGAGAAGGCGTTACTGAACGGTCCAAGGTAAGAATAACTACACGCAAATCGAGTGCTTATTAAAAATAAGCGTGCGCTGACAAAATTATATTCCCAGTGATACTGCGCGGGCGCAACCACAATTTGTCCGGAACTCGCTTACAATCACGATAACTAATACTAAATAGTCTCTAGGTGTGCGAAACATATTTAAATGCAGTGATAATTAAATCTTGTTCAAGGGAAATATTTGGCAGTAATTAGCGTATTCACTCCACTCTCACCCCGTTATCTCCAGGTTGCCGTGACTACACAACAATGGCAGACAAGGGGTCACGTTGAGATTGGCGGCAAGAATGGACAGGCCAGGTACTTCTGGGAAAGTTACTGGATCCAATTCTGAACTACTAAAGTTCGGCTAAAGAGAGTCTGAGCCACGCACTAATCCCCTTCACGGGTAATCCACCGGAGTTTTATTCGAACTACGCACTGCTCTATTATCCACTCCGCGTAGAAAAAGGACGGTACTTTCTTTTATCCTGAAGACGGAGTACTCAAAATTAAGTAAATGAAAAATACCGTTCCACTGTAACTCAATACTCTATTTTTCCTCTAATTAGCTCTACCCAGTTCTCCGGTCAAAATCTATCCGCCCCAAAAATCACAAAAATTGTCCTTTACTACACAAAAAAAAAAAACGAGCGAGAGAGAAAATAGAAAGATAGTTGGGAAGAAAAGAAAGGGACAATACAAGTTCACGCCAATATGCGTGAGAAGGTCAAAAAGAGGTCAAGGGAAGTTTATTCAGCTGAAAATATACTGCTAGACTTCTCTAACTGCTGAAACAGCGACAATTTATTTCTAAATTCAAAGAATAAACGATTTTACATATTTGTTTTGGATGAATACTGATATATTCCAAAGGGGGGTAAATGTTATCTTGATATCCTATGATTCTAATTATTTCCTAATGTGAACCGCGCTTGGTCACGTCTTTACGGTGTTCTTTCTTGCCGAATTACTTTATTGACATTTGAAATTTTGGTTTATATACTCTAAAGTAAGTAGTTTAAAATATATATATATATTTTATAAATGTTCAATTATGAGGGTATGAAAGATACGGCAAAATAAATCTCCCTTCAATCAGGTCCTTGTTTTAGAAGTTTGATTGAGTCTGAGTAAATTTCAAGGAAAACTACGAATAGCGCCAGATACAGAAAAGATTAGGTCGATGAAGGAACCCAGCAAACACTAACTGCTATGTGAGGTCACAAAACTGCCCAAACATGTGCGCATTGTGAAATCACAACGCGACCTCCTAATAACGAATCTGTTTTGTTACAACGTAATGTTCAAATATCGTGTATTGATAGCATGTTGTCTGGAAGCCCCACTGTGGATGTTAAATATTTTCCCTCCCATGTACGTTGTCATTGCGCACTTCACAAAACATGCTCTGCGATACCTCTGGAAGATGTTATATCTTTAACATCTATTTACACGTTATAGTGATATGTTGTATGGAGGTTTTCTTCAGAACGTTTTATTTCTATAGGCCACAGTACATCTAAATAATGCACTCCATAGTATGTTCTTCTTTTAACATCAATAAGAAGTTTTAATACATACATCGCATAAAATGTAATCATATATGATTGCATAGATGTTTTCTACAGTATGTTACAAATATGCTTTCCCAACAACGTAATTAACTGTATTTAGTTCTGTGACATTTTGTCTTATCCCTATACATATATTTGGTGTTCGAGGAAAATATAATCCAATGACAATTGGTCCAACAACCACTTTTTCTAAAATAATTTGCTTTATATTTATTAGTGTTCATATATTTATTGAGTTCAATATATATTATTATGTTTACGCTAATACAATTTTTTTATGTCCATTCAAGATGTACCATTTTGTACCAAAGAAATAGTTGTATTTTTAAGATACATCACCTTTGCATGTAAAATATTACAAAAATTACTAATAAATTTGTTTAAATTTGCCCTTGGGGGGGGAGGGGGGGGTAAGCGTTTTGAAATGCGAACCAGAATTTGTATCGCTTCCGACTCATTTTAAGTTAGGTACAAATTTAGACTCAGTGTTGCCAGATGTAACATAATTATCAAAATGTAACATAAATTTAGCATAATTCTGATAATAAAATATATCTCACATTATTATCAAATATAACATAATTTTATAAGGTTTTCTTTATATACTGTATGTATATGCTACCTGACAGAATATTTTCAAAAATGAATTTAATTAAGACTAATATTAGAAACAGATTGTCCAGCGAAATGCGAAAGACTCAGTAGATTTATGTTAGCCAGTGAAGTACTTACAAAATATCATACATTTGAAATTGAAAAAGTTATGACCAATTGCAATTTAATTTTGTAATGCTATTTGTTTTGTAAAACAAATGATTATAATATAATTTTGGCCATCTAGTTGAAATAATAATGTGTAATTATAAAATACATCGGTTCATTCCAAATTAAAAATATGTAACATAATTTTTTCTATAATTTTAAAAATTTCGGTAATACTGTCACATAATTTCATATTTAACATTTGGCAACGCACCGCGACTCAGCGCTTCAACGGCATCTGTTCCTTGTTGTTTATTCTTAATTTCATAATAATATAGTTTTCAACCAGCACGGACGTGTGTAGTAACATATTGAATGGCACACAATTGCATCAGTATTCTTTTAAAATGTTATAAGTGTAACGTGTACATTCATTAAATATCAATTCAATATTGTATATATTTTGTGCTGCAATTATTAACCGAACAATGCCCGTGACAACTGCCAGTGTGTTAAGGCTCTGCCATGCTAAACAAAGACATATTAGCAGTAGGTACCGGACTGGGAAATTCCACTAGCCTGGGAAAATCTTGGTAGCCCGGCCCCAAATAATGTACCATTTATGTTTTAATGTTTTATACTATTTTATCATTTCTGTTTGTTAAAATGCACTATATTTTGATTTTATGTTGTACCATATGTGTTGTATTACCATTTTTGTATGTTTAAATATACTGTATTTTCATTTTATGTTGTACCATATATGTATGTTTTATACTACATTATCACTTTGTGTGTGTAAATATACTATATTTTTGTACATATATGTTATATCTTATACAGTATTAATATTTTTGTTTAAATATATTATATTTTGTTATGTTTGTACCATGTATTTATATTTTATACTATTTTACCATTTTTCTTTGTAATAATATACTATATTTTGATTTCATATTGAATCTAATATGTTATAATCTTATACTATTTTAAAAAATGTGTTTGTTATTATACGTAACTTTGATTGTATTGAAATAAATGTTAAAAAGAAGTTTATTTTAAAATTTTTTGTCACCTAATTATTTAATTAATTATTTTCGCGACTACATAGTAATTTCACAAAGTGATTTACTAACAACATCCTAAATGTATGATGTAGAGACTACCTTTAATAATGTACTAAGACATCCTATTGCGATGTACATGCAATGTTCAGATGAACTGCAATATTTGCGTAACTTTGCGATGTTCTAGGGATGAACTCAATAATGTCATTTGAAGCGAATATTGGGATGTTACCAGGCCGCAATGTATGTACATGTATGTTTATGTATGAATATGTATGCATATGTATGCATATGTATGCATATGCATGTATATGTATGTATATGTATGTATATGTATGTTTATGTATGTATTTGTAAGTAAATGTATGTTATTGTTTGTATTTGTATGTATAACTATGGATATGTATGTATATGTTTGTATATGCGTGTATGTGTGGGGAAAATGAAGGCTATTTGTAGGTAATAAGCAATTTCTTATTATATAATTAAAACCAACCTTAGCATCGTCGCTACCTATTGCATCAGCTGCAACCGCTGCCATCTGGGTCTCTGCACTCCTAGGTAGTACTTGTACAAATTTTACAATGTTGACTGGGTTTTGATCCGAGGGGTCGGTGCAAGGTCCATGAAACACAATGGCATTGTTTGGCGTTGCATTTATTGTTTTCGCAATCACAAACAACTATGTCACCAAATGTTATGGCTTCGGTAATTAGGTACGGCTAATCGACAAGCAACTGTGAAATTTTTCGCGACGGCTTGAACGTATCACGTTGGCATACCTTGTTCATGACGTCCATGATGATGGTATGGTGATGATTATACGAGAACGGAGAGACAGAGCGTGCGCGTGTTCAAAACTTGAATGATGCAAAGCAAAATTTTGCTCCTTTTTATATACAACTTAGTCCTATATATTCCCACCTTTTTGCCCGTGTGCAGAAAAGGCATGCTGCCGCCTCCGCCACCACCGGCATAATTCATTTTTGTAATTCGAAGAACTATCCTTTTTAGGATCAAACGAGCCGCGCAACACTTGTACCTCATTGGGGGGTCGAAAATATTATACGTGCAGTCACAAAGTCAAAAGAGCTGCTGCGCCAACACTGGAGCCGACGGTGCATTATAGCTGTGTGTGTGCAATACATATTGGTCACTTGCTTTATCGCCAAAAAGATCGTATAATTATTTGTAGGTTTGTAAGTAACCAAATTTTAAGTAAAGGGTGTTGGCCTAAGATTTTGGAAGAGTAGAATATTTATAAACAACTGGCTATTGGTTGAATCAAGCAATAATAATAGTCATTAATGTTCTTATTTTTAAAAATTCAGTGTTTATTTATTTAAACATCAGTGATTGAAAATAAGACCAAATTTTGTGCCCTCTACTCTGAAGGTACCGGAGCGATTCACACCAAATTTGGTACACATATTATTTGGCATCCCATTTGAATCCGTTCGCAGTATAAATCCAATCGCCCGTATAATTCCCGAGTTATAGGGCCTCAAAATGTAGAGCCCCCCTTAATACTGCCCTTATAAAAATAACTAATACACTTAAAATTCTACTAAAAATTCTAAGATATTTTATGTCTACAAGATTTTTTCATTTTGTTAAGCCAGAAAAAAAAATTAAATATTATAATTTTGAATTTTAAAATATGAACTAAATTTTATTTTATAAATATAATCTAAAATTAAATGTGCGACTTTTTATATTTATAACATATTTTCAAATTGTGAACCAAAAGGCCATAATAATTAAAAAGCACTGCTCGCAACGCATATTTTACCTAAGGGCGAGCTCTGCGCGTTGGTGCGTTTTTTAATTATTTATTGTTTGCAATATGAGAACATTATACGCAAAATGTTTCGTAAATATGAAATATATTCGTAATATAAAGAATTTAATATCTAACCACAACTAGCATATAGTTAACGTTCGCTCCCCGGAATTGCAAATATTTAAAGAGACTCATTTATTAAACAACGCACCTATGCGTTCAGCTCGCCTTATAAGTAATGCGATGCGAGCAGTTATCTAGTCATCAATAGATGGCTTTACAGTTTATTATTATGCTCGCTACTTGTTTTTTTCAAATTGTGAACCCATAGTTCATAATAATTAAAAACAATTATTTTTTAATTTTAATACCAAGCGTGAAGTAGAAGGGAGACACTACTCGCATTGCGTATCTTACCTAAGGGCGAGCTGGACGCATTGGTGCATTGTAAGTACCGAATACCACAGCTCTTCTGTACTTGTCAATGTCTCAAATCGCCATAAATATTTAAAATCGTGAATACGTAACTATAATGTAGAAACATTATAATGACTAGTTTCATTAATAGAATGTCAGAATCACATAATTATTGAATGTGTGTGTGTTTATGTCGAAAAACTTGATTTTTATAAATTGAACCAGTCCTATAGTTATAATGAACATTTATAAACAGTATTAAAACATCGAGCCAAGCAGTCGGATGTGTCCCAGTTCCAGTCGAGGTATTATTTACGATATCGATATCGAGATAAAATCGACGATTTAAAAGCGCTAATTGTTAACCTATTGTATTCCTATATAATGTGTCCGTTCTGTTTGGTATGCTGTGTGTGGTATGCTGTGTATGGTATGCTTTGTATGGTATGCTTTGTATGGTATGCTGTGTGTGGTATGCTGTGTGTGATATAAATGGGAATGATTGCGGTTTTAAGGCCAATTATTTCCCCAACTTCTAATTATTAAATTATGTTTTCAGGTCTACAGTAGGGCCCTACGAGTATTTAATTTAATTTAATTTAATTTGTATTAATTTGTATAATTATTTTACAGCTGTGTATGGTGCACCAAATGTTATCGTCGCGCGCAAAAAGACAACAGAATTTGGCTATTCCGAGGTTGGAAGAAACAAACTCTTACTTAAGTGTTGAATAAATGGAATTAAATGTAATAGTGGGCACCCAACGAGCGACGAATAATAATTCGCAGTGTAGTAACGTTGCAATCAAAGGTACTCGTTCACCAGTTGGCGGCCCGGCATCGCTTCCTGTACTGATCCAAGTCCTGTAAGTCCTTGGTAAAACGAACCTTAAGTTTGATCGACGTGCTTATCCTTAAATGGGTTAGCGTCGTTGAGGCGTGTCGACTAGATCAGAAGAAGCAGGGGGTCTGTTCGGTGGGGTTCGCGCGATAGTTAAGTCCAAGTCTGCGGCGAGTACTCGTGATTGCAACTCTTACTAAATTGACGAATTTCAGGGGGGAGGCGGGTCCCTGCCGACGTGGAACCGACCTTGTCGAGGTGGCAGGGCTTAAGCACCAATCACTATTATTCAAATACTGATTGATGCAACTAACAAGTTTCATAAAAATCACTTCTTTTTCTTTCCAAAAACTACATTCCAAATATTGATTTTGAATATTCAATTCATATTATAATAAACATTATGTTAAATACGATTTTTAAAAGACAGCAACACTATGTAAATAATGGATATAAATTTACAAGTCCATGTAAAGTTACAATTATAAATCATATAATTATACGCAGAAATATAGTAAAAAAACTCAGGTAAATTAACTAAAACTAGAATTACATAATTTTTTGTTGTAGTTTATCATATCAGTAAATGTTTTAGTTTAATTTGCTTTAAATAATTTTTATATTGAATATTTTTGCGATTAGCGTTCTGAGAGTTTGAATAATTTTTAAGTTAATATTTTGTACATGGAATAATTCGGTTTGTTTTAAATCATTGTGGATTCAAAGTATTTTTATAATTTGTTCAATTTACCTAAACTTTTTATTTGTATTGTTTAACTTTTATTATATATAACTCTGTGATTATTAATGTATATTTTATCTGAATTTAATGAATGTTTTTTTAATTAAATTATATTTTATTTGTGTATTTTATTTCCTTATTCCACATCACATTCAAAAAGGCGAACTCATGAACAGTAACCATCAGTTACATGTTCACATAAGAACGTCCGACGTAAAGATAAAGATATTTCTTCATATTGTGAACCCAAGGTCCATAAAGACATATTTGAATATAATAATTATTAATTTTAAAATATGCAATTTTTTTTATTATGTATAACAAAAACTCGACAAAAGATAACTATACTGTCAAAGTTATGTCGATATTTTAACAAGTTTGCCACGTTTCTTAAATCTTAAATGAGTATAACTTTGCATAAAATATATTCTGTTTATTAAGGGTGTTAGAGATTTTCGGACGAGGAGAACGTGCGTAACATTTTGAAGACTGCACCCATATTGACAGTCGTTCCCGTGCATTATTGCTGGTGTTTCCGTTGCAACAACGCATGCGTAGCATTGGCAACCCAAGCGTTGTGTTTTACGCATCATTCTGGTTAGCGAGTTGGTTAATTTTAATGTGTATTGTGTTTTAGTTATAAAAAACCAGTTAATATCAAGTAAGTTAGCTCTTACTACATGTGTTATAGTTTTTAAGTACATTAAGCATCATTACTAATTATACGGACGAATTGAATAATCATACTGACAACTGTATGGACATTGTGATGGAGGGAAAGATGTTTTGGGATGTTTGGTGACGTATTTGGTGTTTTATGGCCTGTTGTTTATTATGGGTTGCTGTGTGCCATCAGTTGTATCTAGTCGACCTCATATTTTGATAATGGGTAGCAATCGTCTCGTAGAGTCGACCCCATATTGTTTATTTTAATGAGAAGCAATCGTCTCTTGTAGTCGACCTCATAGAATGTGTAGTATCGGTAATAACTGACCACATTTAGTTAATGTTAATTGTTCTATGAGAAGCAATCATCAGATTCAACTGAGCTCATAATATGCGTTGTTTGCGGCCCAATATTGTTTTATCACCACGTCGTTGTAACAGTTGTATCGGAGCTGATCACTCTCGATTTGTTTGGTACCCATTGTACAAGTGCGGCTTGTATGACGTGAGGAGATTTAAATCCGCTAAAGACTTGTCCCGACTTTGACTAACTAATCATTGTAATACTTTTATTATTGAGCTACTTACTGAGTATATCGTCCATACTCAAGTCTTCCTTTAATTACTAATTTCAGGACATGTCGTTGTCTTGCCGGGCCCAATCAGCGTCGACCAAGTGATACCATTGTTTTCTTATATTTCATTTATGATTATTATTATTTTTGTGTGTAATATTTGTTTTAATACACTTGTTATAATTTCTCTGTGTTCGCATTTATATTTCATCATACATGTTTTAGAAAAATTCCTGACAGATAATCTAAATCCATCGGTTTACTCTTCCCAGCGTTTTCTCCTCTTAATAACTTCAGAAGTGGGATTACCTGGATTTATTTACCTAGATTTATTGGGAATAAATCTATACAACATGCCCCGTACCAGATTAGCCGCACAACGCGAGGAGGACGACAGAATGGTCGTCAATGTGCAAGAGGGAGAGCGCAGTCGGTCGCCGAGAAGTGTTGCGTTTGCTTCGGACCTCAACACCAACTCTACGCAGTTGACGCAACTATCAGAGATGATGTTGAAGTTGACGGAAAATGTTACTACGATGCTATATGGCGAGACCTTACCAGCTTTTGATCCCGCAGACAATACTCAAGATATTGTCATATGGATCGGAAAAGTGGAACAATTGAAAACGGTATATCGTTGGAGCAAAATGACGTCACGATCCAAGAAACAACACGAACGGGGAATCATCAAACACCAGAGTCGTTGCTGTTATTCTTGAAAACAATTGTTGAAGCGCAAAAGCCGAATTTCATAATTCCAAGATTTCACGTAAAACACGGCAAACAACATTTTCGGAAGTTCGAAAGAGTGAGACAGAAACCGAATTTCGATCAACGCACAGTGCGTTGCTACAGTTGTGGAAAGGAAGGCCACACATCAACATTTTGCCGTGCAAAGATACCCCGAACCATTTGGACGGAAACCTGAGGAAATCGTAAGGGTGGCCAACCAGCTGTGCTGATCACAAATGCAGGTAAGCAGCAAAATTTAAAATATTTTCTGGATGGTCATTGCATAAAAGCATATTTGAATTTGGGATCAAACTGTACGACAATAAGAGAAAGCGATGCAAATAAATTAAAATTAATAGTAGATGAAGCAGAAGCTGAGATAGAATTGTTAGTGGTTCACGACGACATTCAACTAATACCAATCTTAGTTGGACAAACTTTTACGGAGAAACCGCATGTAATAATTCATTAAGATCCTGAAAGAGTTTATATTTTCCAAACTAATTCAGTGCTACCAGGCATTGAGACTTTACCTCCAGCTAGAGCCATTTTTTGGGCAAAAGAAGCTACGGTTATACTACCAATTTATGTTGGACACATAATTTGCCGAACCGAAGCAAAAGAAGACCTTTTTTATCAATGCTAGTGTACGAAGAGAGAAAAACAGAGAACAACGTTTATGTGTAGATTATCGCAAATTAAACAGTATCACGAAACACGATCGACATCCATTACCACGAATCGATGACCAATTGGACCAATTACTTGGATGTAAATTTTATACCACTCTAGATATGACATCGGGATATTATCAAATTCCAGTATCATGATGAATAAAATCTTGGGACCATTACGAGGTTTAGCACCAGATACAAGGTTCAGCACCAGACTTTGACGAAGGAATAAAACGTTTAAAACTATTATTAGAAACATTCTTGAATCATAATTTATCTTTAAACCCAAAGAAATGCAAATTCTTTCAAGTAAAAATAGACTACTTAGGATTTGAAATAAATAACGATGGGGTAAAACCCGGATCAAGTTAATTTAAGTCAGTTTCCAACTTTAATGTACCACAAAATGTCCAACAAGTACGACAGTTTTTAAACTTGACAGGTTTCTTTCGACATTTTGTTAAACAATATTCTATAATTGCACGACCACGAACCGACTTAACAAAGAAAAACAAAACCTGGATCTGGACTGAGACAGAACAATCAGCTTTTGAAGAGTTGAAACAGCAGTTAATTCAAAGACCAATATTAGCGATATTTAACCCCAACGCAGAAACCGAAGTTCATACGGACGCCAGTAAATATGGATTAGGCGGAATCATTCTGCAAAAACAAGAGAATGGAAAGATGCAACCGATTGTATGCTACAACCGTAAAACAACACCACAGGAGAGAAAAAAAAAAAAAAAAAAAAAAAAACATTCATACGAACAAGAAACTCTAGCAGTTGTCGAAACTTTGAAAAAGCATCGAGTTTATTTAGTCGGCATTAACTTCAAAGTAATTACAGATTGTAGTGCAATTCGTACCGCCGCAACTAAGAAGGACCTGGTGCCCCGGATAGCAAGATGGTGGTTGCTACTCCAAGAATTTACTTTTAACATCGAACATCGACCCGGATTACGAATGGCTCATGTGGATGCGCTTAGTAGAAATCCAATTGCAGGTAAAGAAATTGACAATGACAATTATGTTTTTCGAATAGAAACTACCGACTGGGTGTCAGTTACGTGACGAAAAAAAAATACAACTGATTCATGAAACTTTACAAAAATCACCAAAAACGGACTACGAACGTGACATCCATAAAAATTATGTTTTGGAAGATAATAGAATTTATAGAACATCGAATGGAGCAAAACAATGGGTAGTACCGAAAGGGATGCGCGCACAAGTGGTTCGCTCAGCATATGACGAGTTCGGACATTTTTTAATTAGAGAAAACATTAAGAAAATTGTGTGAAACTTATTGGTTTCCTCAAATGCGTCGATACGTGCAACGACACATCAAATCTTGTATACCTTGTCTATACCACAAAAAGCCAAGAGGTAAACAAGAAGGATTACTTCATCCGATAGAGAATGTAGCGATTCCATTTCATACCGTACATATTGATCACCTAGGATCTTTCAACAAAAGTACAACAGGAAAACGTTATATAATCGTAGCTGTCGATTCCTTTACGAAGTTCACTTTAATTTATGCGACAAATGATACGAAGACTGCTCCAGTTATAAAATTCCTAAATAACATCATTGAGGTTTATGGAGTCCAAATAGAATCATAACGGACAAAGGTACATGTTATACGTCTCACGCATTTGCGAATTACTGTAAAAGTAAAGGCCTAAAGCACGAACAAACTGCAGATGCGACGCCGCGTGCAAACGGACAGGTTGAAAGATATAATTCAACCATTTTAAATTCTTTGTCCACTTCCATCGACGAAGAACGACAGTGGGAGAAGAAAATACCGACGATTCAGTTTGCTATATATAATACGATCAACACCGCAACAGAAAAAAAAACATCATCAGAACTTCTTTTTGGATTCAAACCGCGAGCTCCTGCCGACTCACAGTTAAGTTTGGAAATTCAAAATTTAAGACCAGTAACTGACAATATCCACCAGTTACGAACAGAAGTTGCTCAAAAGATAAGGATCGACCAGCAGAAACAAAAAGAGACGTACGATAAACATCATAGACCAGCGAAGAAGTACGAGGTATGTTATTATGGAGCTGCCTGGTTCCTATCGTAGCCAACGAGCATCATTCGAAAACATTGAAGCGGCAGATCACATTAAACCCTGGATACCACACAATGATTCATCCAGTGATGACCAGGTTGAATCAGAATCAGAAATAAACATTCGTAAGTAAAATTTTCTTTTAGTCTATCTACAGGTGAACGGGGACGTTCACATTTTATCAGGATGGCCGAGTTGTTAGAGATTTTCGGACGAGGAGAACGCGCGTAACATTTTGAAGACTGCACCCATATAGGTTGACAGTCGTTCCCGTGCATTATTGCTGGTGTTTCCGTTGCAACAACGCATGCGTAGCATTGGCAACCCAAGCGTTGTGTTTTACGCATCATTCTGGTTAGCGAGTTGGTTAATTTCAATGTGTATTGTGTTTTAGTTATAAAAAACCAGTTAATATCAAGTAAGTTAGCTCTTACTACATGTGTTATAGTTTTTAAGTACATTAAGCATCATTACTAATTATACGGACGAATTGAATAATCATACTGACAACTGTATGGACATTGTGATGGAGGGAAAGATGTTTTGGGATGTTTGGTGACGTATTTGGTGTTTTATGGCCTGTTGTTTATTATGGGTTGCTGTGTGCCATCAGTTGTATCTAGTCGACCTCATATTTTGATAATGGGTAGCAATCGTCTCGTAGAGTCGACCCCATATTGTTTATTTTAATGAGAAGCAATCGTCTCTTGTAGTCGACCTCATAGAATGTGTAGTATCGGTAATAACTGACCACATTTAGTTAATGTTAATTGTTCTATGAGAAGCAATCATCAGATTCAACTGAGCTCATAATATGCGTTGTTTGCGGCCCAATATTTTTTTATCACCACGTCGTTGTAACAGTTGTATCGGAGCTGATCACTCTCGATTTGTTTGGTACCCATTGTACAAGTGCGGCTTGTATGACGTGAGGAGATTTAAATCCGCTAAAAACTTGTCCCGACTTTGACTAACTAATCATTGTAATACTTTTATTATTGAGCTACTTACTGAGTATATCGTCCATACTCAAGTCTTCCTTTAATTACTAATTTCAGGACATGTCGTAGTCTTGCCGGGCCAAATCAGCGTCGACCAAGTGATACCATTGTTTTCTTATATTACATTTATGATTATTATTATTTTTGTGTGTAATATTTGTTTTAATACACTTGTTATAATTTCTCTGTGTTCGCATTTATATTTCATCATACATGTTTTAGAAAAATTCCTGACAGATAATCTAAATCCATCGGTTTACTCTTCCCAGCGTTTTCTCCTCTTAATAAGGGGGTATTCACATTGTGAAAAGAAAAAGAGTCGTTTTTTTTTGTCTTAATATGTCTAGAATATATTCTTAAATGTGTTTTGCAAAATTCGACTTAAAAAAATAATTACATAAATTTTAAGCATACCATCTCATTTTTCAATTCAATTTATTTTTATATAACTAAGATTTGGTACGCGTACAACGCATCAATGCGTTCAGTTCGCCTTTTAACTGTAATATATACGATGCGAGCCTTTTGGTTAACAAAATTCAAAATTATAATATTTAATAATTTTTTATGGCCTATGAGTTAACAATATGAAAAAATCATGTAGGTATAAAATATCTTAGAATTATTAGTAAAATTTTTGGGTGTTTAAATTATTTTTATAAGGGCAGTATTAACGGGGACTCTACATTTTGGGGGCCTATAACTCGGAAAGTATACGGGCGATTGCATTTAAACTGCGAGTGGATACAAATGGGATAGTAAATAATATGTGTAGCAAATTTGGTGTGAATCGCTTTTGTACTTTCAGAGGAGTTACAAATTTGGTCTTACGAGCGACGACTAACATCCAGTTATATATATTTTTGGATTCAGGGCGACGAGACAAACCCTTGTTGTCTTCAGATATTTTTTAATCCGAGAATGTTACAGACACACGACCGATTGCTTTATATATTTTTGTATCAATATAATCTACAAAAAATTGTAAGACTTTTTATAACTATAACATCTTTTCAAATTGTTAATTAAAAGCCACTGCTCGCAATGCATATCTTATCTGGGCGAGCTCTACGCGTTGGTGCGTTTTACGCTTACCAAATCTTGTTTAATACGTGCACTAAGTGAATTTATATGTTTTATACATTTTCTGAAAGGTGTCAGTGTGTAGATTACAAAAACAGTTCTCTCTTATTTCTTAGACATTTAGATTTTTTGTAAATTGGGGAAATGTCTATAGTCGCAGGTGCACCATTTTGATTCTATTCAATGTACGTTGACTACACTCGTTCGATTTCTATGTATTATATCTTAAATGATAGCAAAAAGTGCACTGACTAAGATGATGTATCACATTAGCATAAGGACTGTGTAGATTTTCATACAAATTAAGAAGATGTAGCAAGTAGCCAATTCCATTTTAAAATGTTATTTTTTTTAATGTATGCACTAAGTAAATTCATATGTTTTATACATTTTCTGAAAGGTGTCAGTGTGTAGATTACAAAATAAGTTTTCCCTTGTTTCTTAGACATTTAGATTTTTTGTAAATCAGGGTTACGTCGGACGACGTGCTGTTTGTTCCTATGAGCCGGGGTTTTTTAATGATAATTCATAATTCCTGAACATATTTCGACAGTTTTTGATTATATATAGCTAATTATTGATATTCTACACAAAATGAAACACAATTGAGGTCATGATACCACGTATTAAGCGAAATAAAAATCTAGGGGATTTTTAGTTTTTTATGTTGGCAACAAAAATTGTATGCTGTAGAAAACTGTGGATAATTTTACCGACATAGAAAAAAGGTATATAATGAAAATGAAAAGTAATTTTAATAAAATATTGTTAAATATTATCAACATTATTACAAAATTTTGTATTTAATTTTTTGTGTGAACCAAACGGAGCCGATACCACTGTATCATATTTAAGGCTAAAAATATACTGCTTGATATGTTTTAACTTCATCTTGCGAAGCCAGACGCCATTGTTTAGTTCATACGAATTTATTCGTATATGCTAAGATAGTGGGATTCATCTTCCGACCCTTAAAGGATTGTTCACAGCGAAACAATTATTAGTTAAACTTAGAAAATTACAAATAATAATCTAGTTTGTATTATGACAAGCAATATTAACATTCCAAGCAACACAATTTATGATAAATTTTGTTGTTGTGAACGTTACCCTTGTATGCCATACAACAAACTGGAATTATTACTTATAATTTCTAAGCTAAATTACTAATTCTTTAGCTGTGAACAATCCTTAACTATTTCAAGTAAAATTACAAAATCTTTGGCCTCAACATTAATTGTTATTCCCTTGACCTTACAAACAGTTCTAAATGTATTTAAGTTCCCGGACACTCGCACACGAAATGCTTAATTCTTAGGTCCTGCGCAAGCAAATTGATCTAAATAAGAAATTGGGCCGTTTCTTGAGAGTTCATCAGTCATTAGCCCTAAATAATTTCGATGGTCAGCTATCCACTGATTTTCACTTAATGAATATATATATATATATATATATATATATATATATATATATGTAACACTATTTATTCAAGTACATGTACAAATAAATTCTCGCTAATGCGAGTGTATAAGCCGCTATGAATACATTTGTTGTGGGAGAATGAATGTATATGTACGTATTTGTATGTATATGTATGTACAGTTATTGAAATAAATGTATAAGTATGTGTATGTATATGTATGTATTTGTATGTATATGTGTGTGAAAGTATATGTATCTATTTGAATGTATAAATATGAATGTGTAAATATATGTATGTATTTGAATGTATATGTATGTGAATGTATCTATGAATATGTATGTATTTGCATGTATATGTATGTATATGTATGTATATGTATGTATATGTATGTATATGTATGTATATGTATGTATATGTATGTATATGTATGTATATGTATGTATATGTATGTATATGTATGTATATGTATGTATATGTATGTATATGTATGTATATGTATGTATATGTATGTATATGTATGTATATGTATGTATATGTATGTATATGTATGTATATGTATGTATATGTATGTATATGTATGTATATGTATGTATATGTATGTATATGTATGTATATGTATGTATATGTATGTATATGTATGTATATGTATGTATATGTATGTATATGTATGTATATGTATGTATATGTATGTATATGTATGTATATGTATGTATATGTATGTATATGTATGTATATGTATGTATATGTATGTATATGTATGTATATGTATGTATATGTATGTATATGTATGTATATGTATGTATATGTATGTATATGTATGTATATGTATGTATATGTATGTATATGTATGTATATGTATGTATATGTATGTATATGTATGTATATGTATGTATATGTATGTATATGTATGTATATGTATGTATATGTATGTATATGTATGTATATGTATGTATATGTATGTATATGTATGTATATGTATGTATATGTATGTATATGTATGTATATGTATGTATATGTATGTATATGTATGTATATGTATGTATATGTATGTATATGTATGTATATGTATGTATATGTATGTATATGTATGTATATGTATGTATATGTATGTATATGTATGTATATGTATGTATATGTATGTATATGTATGTATATGTATGTATATGTATGTATATGTATGTATATGTATGTATATGTATGTATATGTATGTATATGTATGTATATGTATGTATATGTATGTATATGTATGTATATGTATGTATATGTATGTATATGTATGTATATGTATGTATATGTATGTATATGTATGTATATGTATGTATATGTATGTATATGTATGTATATGTATGTATATGTATGTATATGTATGTATATGTATGTATATGTATGTATATGTATGTATATGTATGTATATGTATGTATATGTATGTATATGTATGTATATGTATGTATATGTATGTATATGTATGTATATGTATGTATATGTATGTATATGTATGTATATGTATGTATATGTATGTATATGTATGTATATGTATGTATATGTATGTATATGTATGTATATGTATGTATATGTATGTATATGTATGTATATGTATGTATATGTATGTATATGTATGTATATGTATGTATATGTATGTATATGTATGTATATGTATGTATATGTATGTATATGTATGTATATGTATGTATATGTATGTATATGTATGTATATGTATGTATATGTATGTATATGTATGTATATGTATGTATATGTATGTATATGTATGTATATGTATGTATATGTATGTATATGTATGTATATGTATGTATATGTATGTATATGTATGTATATGTATGTATATGTATGTATATGTATGTATATGTATGTATATGTATGTATATGTATGTATATGTATGTATATGTATGTATATGTATGTATATGTATGTATATGTATGTATATGTATGTATATGTATGTATATGTATGTATATGTAAATTATGCAATTGCGGAGAAATTGCAGTTAAAAAAAATGTTTATTATTCGCACAAAGTACATTCAAATAGATGTTAACAATACAGTAGTTAATTCTTGACTAAAAACTAATAAGTATAAAAATGATTACAAAGAATATAAAAATGGTTACAAAGAATATTTCTTATCGCTAAACATAGCATTTACATGGGAACAAGTGTTCTGCATGTAGGGAGATTATATGTGGAATGCGCTGTATCAGCATTTGGATAGAAGTGGCGGTGACCTAACTCCTCCATCCTTAAAATGAAGCTTCGTCCGGAAGATTCAACCTGGGCCGTGGGGTTGGAATCGGAGATTCTCGTTCTTGATCTTGTTTTGCAGGTTTTGAATTGTTTGCTTTGCGGACCCTTCTTCTTACGTATGTTACTGATAGGGTAGTTCCTGTAACTATTAATATGACATACAATATTATGATATAATAATTTATGTTGTCGTTATTTTTGTTTTCTTCAATGTCTTCATATTTGTTGATTGGCAACTTGAGTTCATGGATTGTGTTTAATTCGATTGAAATCTTCGGTATTTGCTTCGTTTCAAGTTGAATCTTGAAGTTTTCTATTATGATTGGTTTCCCATAGGTTTTGTCATGGAATGTTAATTTTTGATTTTGAAAAACTAGTTGACATTCGTCTTCTTTGAAGAGGAAGATTCCTTGCAACAATTTTATCTCGTCAGCGTGTTTACAAATTAGGTGGATATTGTCTGGTATTGGAAGTACAGCCAGATATTGGTTAATATCTTCAACAATTTCTATGTGATTCCTTTTGATGTTCAATTTGATGTATTGGCAATTTTTATTATCATTATTTAGGATAATATTTTTTTCGCAGGTGTCATTGTTTACTACATTTGCTTTATTTGGACATTGAAAGTAAGTTCCTTTTGTACATCCGACGTTCAGAGATTTAATTTGATTGTCATTTGTTAATAAAAAATATTCGTAACTGGGAATAATAGTTACGTATTCAGACTGATAATTGGTAGGAATGGATATGAGATGGTATAGTACAAAATCAGTTTCGTAGTTTATTGGTATTTCTAAAAAATAAACTATTTTATCTGATTCGATTCCGCAGTTTACAGTGATTAATTTTTCAAGTTCGTACATGTTTTCAAGAGTTGGCTCGATAGGAAATTCGTTTTTGTAATGTTTATAAATTTTATTTAATTCTTCGTGAAGATCATGAGTTTTTATAATACTGGGGTGAAGTGCATGCAATTTACAAAAAGTCAGAGAATTTTCTATATCTTGAAGTACATTCAAAATTACACTAAATAATGTAGATAACTGGTTATAAATATCTTTAGCAAATAGAATATCTTGCGTTTGAATTTCTTGTTTTAAGAATTGTGCTAGTTGCATAATTCTTGATTTTAGTACAAGTTCGTTGTGTCTAATTGTTTCAATTGTTTGATTATATTGGTTGATTAAATTATTATTAGTGGTGTATTGATATTTTAATTGTTCATTTATTTTATGTTCTCGTATAATAGTTTTATTGTTACCAGTGGCTTGTTTTAAATTGGTGTATTGGTCGTTTAAGTTTGCGTATTCTTTGAATAGTGTTTGTAAGTCATAAAAATGAAGAAACGTATGTTTTGTTTTTTGTAGTTTGGCTGGTCCTAATTTAATTGTCAATAGTCCGGGGTTATGTGTAATATTCTTGATGTTTATTCCGTAGATGTGGATGGAATAGAAGGATCTGTAAAATTCGAAATTTTGTGAACAATCTTTCGAGGTCTTTTTATATTGGATAAGTGTATTTTAGGTTGCTTTTTACTTTTGGGGTCTGTTTCGATAATAGCGGTTTTTAAATTTTCATTTAATTTTTCTAACTTTTCTTTTCTAAATTTTACATCTTGAGTTTTGTTAACCTTTTGTTTATTTTTGACATACACGGTTTCTGGTATTTTTGGTAAGTTTTCACGGTTTTCGTTCAGTTTATTTATTAATTTCGTTTTTCTGTTTTGTAGTTGTTCATTAATATTTTGGTATAGTATTTTCGTTTTTTCTTTGTGGTTTTGTATGTAGTCTTGTGTTACTTGTTTTTCTAATTCTAAATCAAGTGGTGAATTGGTATCTAAGTGTCCTGTGATTATTTCTATAGGTTTTAAGTTTGTAGACGTATGATTAGTATTATTATATGCTAATAATGCGTAATAAACTTTGTTTTTAATTGACTCTCTCTTAAAATGTTCTTGTGCATTAAACAATCGAATATGTTCAATTAGTGTAGAATGAAATCTTTCTACAATTCCATTTGAGTCAGGGTGCTGTGAACTAGTGAAATGAATGTCAATTTTATGTAAACTTAATAGTTCTTTTATTACAATATTTTTAAATTCTAAGCCATTGTCTGAGATGATTGACTTTGGTATTCCGTGGTGTGAGAAATATTTCATTAATTTATTTGTTACTTCTAGTGCGTTTGTGGATTCAATTTTATAGGCTTGAGCGTATTTTGAAAAAGCATCAACGATAGTTAGGAATTTACATTTTTCTAAGCTTAAACTGTCAATATGAATTGTTTCAAACGGTTTTTTAGGGGTTGGTGTTATATTAAATTTTGGTTTTATCGGATTGCGTTCGTACTTGGATGCTAAACAAATTTCGCATTGGTTAATGTAATCTGTGATAGTTTTAAGTTGATTTGGCCAGTAATATACTTTTTTAATCTGATAATATGATTCACGTGTTCCACGGTGATTAGTTTTGCCTTCGTGGTAATTTTTAATTGTGTTTAATATTTCATCTTCTGTTTCTACGTCTATTAATTTATTGGTACATTTAATAAATTTAATTTCAGAGTGTTTAAAGTGTGTTTGTAAGACATTGCTGAATTTTTCATAAACAGGTGTTTCAAAATATAAATAATATTTAACTTTTGGCACAATATATCCTTTAATAAATTCGATAACGTCTTTCTCGAATTCATTTTGAGATAATTGGATGTGAATTCTCATTTTATCTGTGTGTAATTTAGAAATAATGGGATTTGAGGGCGAGTGTAATACTTCAGTGATTATTATTTGGTTTTTTCCTATATTGACAGGTGATTCAACAATAGGTATTCCGATTATAGGGTCTTCTGAGTTTGAGTGAATAGTGTTGTCTGTGTCTGATTTGTGTGAATCATCTGGTTCAACAATCATAGATTGTGATTCGTTTTGTGGTCTAAAGGTGTCATTAAAATCTTGCATATAATTAAAGAATTTCTCAGTGCCTTGATCCGTCGAATTAACATTTAATTCAATTCGAGAAAGTGCATCTGCGTTCTTATTTAGTATGCCTTTTTTATATATAATTTCGAAATCAAATTCTTCTAATTTTAATCGCCATCTTACTAATTTGGAATTTGGCTCTTTAAGAGAAATTAACCATTGTAAGGGTTTATGGTCTGTAATGATTTTGAATTTTCTGCCGAAAAGATATGGCCTAAAGTATTTTGTTGCCCATACTATTGCAAGTAATTCTTTTTCAATAGTAGAATAGTTTTGTTCTGAATCATTTAAAGTTCTGCTAGAATAAGCGACAGGTAAATCAGATCCAATTTTTCCTTGCGATAATATGGCACCAATAGCAAAATTACTTGCGTCTGTTGTTAAATTGAAGGGTTGATTAAAATCAGGGAATTGTAATATTGGTTCATTCATAAGAAGATTTTTACATGTGTTGAAACAGTTAACGTACTCAGGGTCGTTGACTTTTATCTCAACATTTTTCTTTAAACACTTAGTCAGCGGTTTGGTTATCTTTGCAAAGTCTTTGATAAATTTTCTATAGTAACCTAGTAGTCCTAAAAATGCTTTAATTTGTTTTGTCGATTTTGGGATAGGGTAGTTTTTAATAGCTTTAATCTTTTCAGGGTTAGGTTTTACGCCTTCTGGTGTTACGATATGTCCAAGATAGGCAACTTCTTTGCGAAGAAACTCGGATTTATCAAGCTGAATTTTTAAATTGGCCTTTTTTAATCTATCAAATACATTTTTTAAACGGTCTAAGTGTTCTTGAAGACTAGTGCTAAATATAATAACATCATCGAGGTAAACAAGACAGATTTCGTTTTGTAGTCCCTTTAAAACATTATCCATAACACGTTGGAACGTGGCAGGAGCGTTTTTAAGCCCAAATGGCATTCGTGAGAATTCATAATGACCATTCTCTGTATTAAACGCAGTTTTTTGGACATCGTCTTTGTTCATCTCAATTTGATGAAATCCTGATGCTAGGTCAAGGGTAGTAAAGTAATGACATCTACCTAGTTGATCTAAAAGTTCGTTTATATTGGGTATAGGATATTTATCATCTATGGTTTTTTCGTTTAATTTTCTGTAGTCAATTACTATTCTCCATTTCTTTTCGCCTGATGCATCTAGCTTTTTGGGCACGATCCAAACAGGGGATGACCATGGTGAATGTGAGGGTTGTATAATTTTCTGGTCTAACATTTTTGTAATTTGTTTCCGAACTTCTTTTCGGTGAATCTCGGGGTATCGATATGTTTTTGTGTAAATCGGTATATCATCTTTAGTGCGAATATGGTGTTTAATTTCGTTAGTGAATGATAGTGACTTATCGTCCGAGTGAAAGATATCAGAGAATTGATTTATCAATTTTGTAATTGCTGTTTTCTCTTCAGTGTTCATGTGATTGGTACGAATTTTGGAAATATCAAATTTAGTATTTGATTTTGTATAATTAAAATTCTCGTTATTTATATCATAATTATTTAGAGAATGAGCACGAATAGGATTTACTGAATTTATTACTTGTTCGTATTCATTTGGATTAATAATTGGATAAATAATTTCGTGATTTTGGACATTAGCTAATCCTTCTGGAATTACTAAAGTATTTATGTGTGTTTCTGGTATAAGTGCCTCACCGTTCTTAATGTGTTTAACATAGAATTTCGATAACTTTTCTGTTTTAGGTGGTATTTTGGTGTAATGTGAATATGGTATGATTTTATGATAATGAATTTTAATATCTAGTGAAGGGGTTATGATTTTATCGCGGGTGAAATCAATTATAGCTTCTAGAATTTTTAAATTATCCAAACCGAGTAAAATATCGAATTGATTATGGAAATTAAATAAGTGATATTTTAATATAACATTTTGTCTTTCAAACAATTTTGAACATGGTATCAAAATACTGAATTTTTCAATAGATGTTCCGTGTGCGGATGTTATTTTAAATGGATCCTTTTTTATTTGATTCTTAAAATACTTTTCTGCTATTTCGGGTTTAATAAAAGAGCGAGTGCTACCTGTGTCAATTAGTGCTTTTAAATTGTATTCTGGAAATATAACGAAAGGTAATTCACTTTCATTATGTGTTAAATTCATAAGTTCTATTCTGTTTCCGAGGCTGTTAATTCTAAAAAAGAATCCGAATCGTATTTTTCGTATTCTTCTGAATTTTGATTTATTTCGCAAATAGTAACGTTATTATCTTCAGGATTTTGTTCACCATCAGATATTTCGTATATTTCTGTATTAAAGAGTTCTTCGGAATTATAATTTAATGGTTTTGATTGTTGTTGTCTGTACGGGTATTGTTGTGGACGTGGTGTGTTGTTTGTGTGTGATGGACCGGGTTTAGGAGTGAAAGTTTGTTTAGTACAAATGCTCATAGGTGTTGGTTTAGTAAATTGTCGATTTTGATTTGGACTAAAGGCGTTAAATTTATTTGGTTGTGGTGATGGGAATTTATTAGTTGTACTAGGTAAATTTGGTCGATATGTTAGTTGGGAATTTGGCATATTAGATTTGTATTGAAATGGTTTCATAGTTGTGTAATTGTAAGGTTGTTTCTGCTTGATAGAGAAATTAGTTTGTTTTTTCGTCTGTGTTTCCAATTGGAAATCGTTAGTAAGCATGTTAAGTGCGGTACTTAAATCTGCAGGGTTTTTTGTACGCATAAAAGTTCCTAGGGGTTCTTTAAGACCTCTTAGTAATATTCTTAACGCGAATTTTCTAAAATATGAAACAAGAATTGCAGCTTCATCAGATTTTATGTGTGTACAAAGATATGATACTTGAAGATTTAACAAATCTTGTACTTTGTCATAGAATTCAAATGCAGTTTCGTTACCTTGTTTCAATTCTGTCATTTCAATATTTAGGGTATAACAGTCCCTTTTATCTGCGTATGTGTTAACAAGCGCATTTTTAATGTCTAACCATCGAGTAATTGTGCAACTAGCAATGTTTATCGCGGCTTGACCTTTTATTTTAGCAAGTATGCTTGACATAAGATATTCATTTTGAAAATCATTTACGTCTGTAATATTATAAAATTTATTCACTAACTTTTCACAAATTTCAATGAACCGTGGGAGAAGTTTAGTGTCTCCATAAAAATCTGGGATCATTTCTATATAATCCTTTTTAAGTACGGGTACTGACATTTCGGCTAGATTTAAATTTCCTATTTGAATTATTAAATCTGAACTGATTGACGTATTGTACGTGGGGGTTGATGGGGGTGAGTCAGAGGAATTGTCTGAATCTGTATCTATTTCTATTTGACGCGTATCTCTGAAGGACATATGTACTTACAGGAATAACATCAAGATTATCTTGTCCATTGGCATCTACCGACGGTTTCAGCGTGGCAGGAAAAGGTGAACGATGACTTGGAGGTCTTCTGTTTTCATACGATATACACTCGTAGATTGTCGAGATCTCTGGTGTCTTGTTCTTGGACTTGAAGTTCTTGTTCGATTCTCAATTAATCGTAGACACGAAACAAAAATAACACAATGCTTATCGTTATCGAACGATAAGGGTCTTTTAAACAAAAACTTTTTACACGGTGTGATTTGTTTGAGAATCCTACCGACTGCGCCAATTATGCAATTGCGGAGAAATTGCAGTTAAAAAAAATGTTTATTATTCGCACAAAGTACATTCAAATAGATGTTAACAATACAGTAGTTAATTCTTGACTAAAAACTAATAAGTATAAAAATGATTACAAAGAATATAAAAATGGTTACAAAGAATATGATATGATTACAAAGAATATTTCTTATCGCTAAACATAGCATTTACATGGGAACAAGTGTTCTGCATGTAGGGAGATTATATGTGGAATGCGCTGTATCAGCATTTGGATAGAAGTGGCGGTGACCTAACTTGTATGTATATGTATGTATATGTATGTATATGTATGTATATGTATGTATATGTATGTATATGTATGTATATGTATGTATATGTATGTATATGTATGTATATGTATGTATATGTATGTATATGTATGTATATGTATGTATATGTATGTATATGTATGTATATGTATGTATATGTATGTATATGTATGTATATGTATGTATATGTATGTATATGTATGTATATGTATGTATATGTATGTATATGTATGTATATGTATGTATATGTATGTATATGTATGTATATGTATGTATATGTATGTATATGTATGTATATGTATGTATATGTATGTATATGTATGTATATGTATGTATATGTATGTATATGTATGTATATGTATGTATATGTATGTATATGTATGTATATGTATGTATATGTATGTATATGTATGTATATGTATGTATATGTATGTATATGTATGTATATGTATGTATATGTATGTATATGTATGTATATGTATGTATATGTATGTATATGTATGTATATGTATGTATATGTATGTATATGTATGTATATGTATGTATATGTATGTATATGTATGTATATGTATGTATATGTATGTATATGTATGTATATGTATGTATATGTATGTATATGTATGTATATGTATGTATATGTATGTATATGTATGTATATGTATGTATATGTATGTATATGTATGTATATGTATGTATATGTATGTATATGTATGTATATGTATGTTTATGTATGTATATGTATGTATATGTATGTATATGTATGTATATGTATGTATATGTATGTATATGTATGTATATGTATGTATATGTATGTATATGTATGTATATGTATGTATATGTATGTATATGTATGTATATGTATGTATATGTATGTATATGTATGTATATGTATGTATATGTATGTATATGTATGTATATGTATGTATATGTATGTATATGTATGTATATGTATGTATATGTATGTATATGTATGTATATGTATGTATATGTATGTATATGTATGTATATGTATGTATATGTATGTATATGTATGTATATGTATGTATATGTATGTATATGTATGTATATGTATGTATATGTATGTATATGTATGTATATGTATGTATATGTATGTATATGTATGTATATGTATGTATATGTATGTATATGTATGTATATGTATGTATATGTATGTATATGTATGTATATGTATGTATATGTATGTATATGTATGTATATGTATGTATATGTATGTATATGTATGTATATGTATGTATATGTATGTATATGTATGTATATGTATGTATATGTATGTATATGTATGTATATGTATGTATATGTATGTATATGTATGTATATGTATGTATATGTATGTATATGTATGTATATGTATGTATATGTATGTATATGTATGTATATGTATGTATATGTATGTATATGTATGTATATGTATGTATATGTATGTATATGTATGTATATGTATGTATATGTATGTATATGTATGTATATGTATGTATATGTATGTATATGTATGTATATGTATGTATATGTATGTATATGTATGTATATGTATGTATATGTATGTATATGTATGTATATGTATGTATATGTATGTATATGTATGTATATGTATGTATATGTATGTATATGTATGTATATGTATGTATATGTATGTATATGTATGTATATGTATGTATATGTATGTATATGTATGTATATGTATGTATATGTATGTATATGTATGTATATGTATGTATATGTATGTATATGTATGTATATGTATGTATATGTATGTATATGTATGTATATGTATGTATATGTATGTATATGTATGTATATGTATGTATATGTATGTATATGTATGTATATGTATGTATATGTATGTATATGTATGTATATGTATGTATATGTATGTATATGTATGTATATGTATGTATATGTATGTATATGTATGTATATGTATGTATATGTATGTATATGTATGTATATGTATGTATATGTATGTATATGTATGTATATGTATGTATATGTATGTATATGTATGTATATGTATGTATATGTATGTATATGTATGTATATGTATGTATATGTATGTATATGTATGTATATGTATGTATATGTATGTATATGTATGTATATGTATGTATATGTATGTATATGTATGTATATGTATGTATATGTATGTATATGTATGTATATGTATGTATATGTATGTTGTCACGAACTTTTTACGTTTCGCGCATAAATGGATGGTATCGGCCTGCGGTCTAGCTCAGTGAAGAAGGGGCAGGTCGTTAAGGGTTGGCAGTGGTTGGCAGAGGTGTGGTTGGTAAAATAAATAAATACAACAGAATTTCGACTCGACAATCATCCGACAAAATTTTAATAAGTTTATTAACGGAACATAAAGAAAAAGAGTTTATCAAATCTAAGAAAACTAAATAACATAAATTGATACTCAAGTGAGCCTGGGGGAGAAGTGCAGAGTGATGGAAGGCCGGCAGATCCTGGATTGTTTTTGAAAGGGGCGCCAGTCCTGTGCTGCCACAGAACACCCAGGATCCGTTGAATTAAGATAAAGGACTCCCTTCTCCCACAGCTCCACTTGGTGTACGAACGAACTGAATCACTATAACAGAAAAAGGTGGCTGAGCTAGGTAGCGAAATAATGTGAAGCTAAATGATATCTGCCCTAGATAACGAAAATACAATAAGGCAATGATTGAAGTTCGAGTCGAAGTGAATGAATAATACAATTAACTGAAGAGTAATCACAAACGGTAAATCGATATATAAATCTCAATTAAATTATCGAATTCAGCTGATAGAGATCGGGATAATAAAACTAAATAATTACGATATCTTAAATCGAGATAATAAATCAAAAATAATCACGATATCTTACATCGAGATAATAAATCAAAAATAATCACGATATCTTAAATCGAGATGATAAATCAAAATTAATTACGGTATCGTAAATCGAGATAAATAATAAATAAAATTTAACTACGATATCTTAAATCGTCTCAAACGGAAGGGACTTAACCAAGAATTTAAATCAATAATCTACTGATACGAAAATAGATAATAAACAAATAACTTATGACATTTCGGTGTAATGCTGCTGGCAGGTCTCTCGTCCGCTGCGACAGATGGAGATGGCTATGTCGGTGCGCTCGATCTGTATGTTCGGAACAGCTCGCTGATAGAAACCGTTGATGATCCTGCCGTTCGTAGGCAGTAGCCGGTCGTACCTGTTCTTAAATGGTCCGCAGATACACAACGAAATACAAGACAAGGAGACTATTATGAATTATCAGAATGACACCGCGATGATACGACGAATATATTAAATCCGGTTAAACCAGACGATTTAATGTTTATGAACAAATACAAAATTAAACTGACTTTACGACAGATGGATCAAATCAATTACAAAATAAACTTAACTTTACGGCAGATATGTTAAATCAATTACTAAATAAGCGGACTTTACGACGAATATATTAAATCCGGTTAAACCAGACGATTTAATGTTTATGAACAAATACAAAATTAAACTGACTTTACGTCAGATGGATCAAATCAATTACAAAATAAACTTAACTTTACGGCAGATATGTTAAATCCATTACTAAATAAGCTGACTTTACGACGAATATATTAAATCCGGTTACGCCAGACGGTTTAATGTTTATTCGTGATTTAAAAATTAAACTGAATTACTAAAGGGAGTGTAAAATTCCAAAATTTGAGAACAAAGACGTAAATGTCTGCATGAGAGCAATCTTAGATAAGGTAATAAATGAATACATGCTTAAATTAAATAAGAACTGGCCAATAAGATAAGTAGGGTTATGTTTCATGGTGGGAACATATCATACATGTGGCCTTCGACGATGTGTGGTGTGCTAAACGTTTATTCACCCATACTCAAAGATAAAACACGGCAATTTAATTACACTAACTGCTGAAGTACTAAACGGACATTACCATGCTAGAGAGTTACACAAACCCTCGACTATATATCATAAGAAAAAAAAGAAACGGGAGTCTCGCACGACACGTGCTCGAAAAGATATTGAGTGCTGAACTCAAAAGAAATAAACAGAGAAATAAGAAATGGTTTAGTACTTAGCTTAATTAGTGTCGATACTCCAGCGAGGACTCAGCTCATCCTCTAATTCCTCAAATCAAGAGGGAAAAAATCAAAATCAAAACGATAAACTTAGCACACGCACACACGTCTGCTCCTCGCCAGAGGTCAGCTGCAAGAGAGTCTTACACGTCCGCTTCTCTCCAGAAGTCAGCCGCAAGAGACCGTATTCGTGTTCGTTCGTTCTAGCCTGTGGCAGTTTGCCAATTACCAAAAAGGGTCACTTGGTGTGCTAGTGGTATTGAAACACGACGAAAAAGGGCGCGATCGTCACATGCCCCAAAATCCCTTAAAAAAAAAATATTAAGTAAACTTGAGATTTTTTTTTTTTTTTTTTGTATTGGGTCTACGGAAATCAAAATAACTAACTTAACTTAGGACGCAAGAGAAAATATATATAAATCAATTATAAACGACAAGGTATGAAAAGATTTATTGAGATTAGAGGTTATCCTCGGGAAACCGACGTTGAACGTGAGGTTTTAACATTGAAACGTGCCAAACTCCTAGGTTTCGATCATTGAAATCGATAAGCGCATAACGGGAATCCGATAATCGTTTAGAAACTTTACACTTAATAAATTTGGGAGCGAGTTTAGCTGCAAAATAATTTCCAGCATCAGAAAGAACGGGGTGTCTTTTCCAAACGGTATCGCCGGCGACAAAGTTAACATGGCGTCGTCTCAAATTATAGTTATCGCTATTCTTCTGAAATGCTAAATCGAGCTGGTTGCGAATATGATTACGGAGTTGATGTAGTTCTTTAAGTGTATTGGCATAGTCTGGTCGATTATCAAATGATAGGGGTAAACTTTCGTCCGGGTGGGGTTTTGTGTTATTTAAATGGAGTTCACGACCAAAATTGAGAAACGCAGGAGTAAATCCGGTGACTTCGTGTACAGCAGTACTTAGTGCAAAACGAAATTTGGGTAGGTTAGTATCCCAGTCCCTTTGATTTTTCTTTAAATACATGGAAATCATAGTCTTGATTACACGATTAGTGCGTTCGGTCGGGTTAGCGGAAGGGTGGAAATTAGGGTTGAACTGTAGCTTAACAGCGTATGAATTCATTAGATGTTTAAACTGTTGGCTGATAAACTGTTTGCCGTTGTCGCATACTACAAATTCAGGGCTTCCAAAGACAAGGAAAACTTCATTTTCAAATAAACGAGAAATGGATTGACTGTCAGCATTACGAAGAGGAAAGAATAAACTATACTTCGTGAATAAATCGCAAATAACGAGAAGATAACGGTTACGAGAATTTGACATGGGAAGAGGCCCAATTAAATCGGTGGATACATATTGCCAGGGACGCGAGACGGATCTTTTGCCTAACATGCCGGCGGGTTGCTCTACCTTATGCGCTTGGCATTCTTCACAACTTCGTACATAATGAACAATATCATTTGACATATTAGGCCAGTAATAATTAGTAGCTATCTTGTTACGGGTTTTAAAAATACCGAGATGGCCTGCAGTAGGTTCATCATGGTTTTCTTTGAGAACGGTAAGTCTTAGTGATTTAGGGACAACTAATTTCCAGGGAATCTCATCTGCGCATGAAGGATTAACGGGTCTACACAACTTGTAAATTAAATTTTCCTCTACCTTCCATAGCGGGTAGGAATCGGGATTGGTCGTGACGTTAGATAGCATCTTTTTATACCAGTTATCGTGGTGCTCGTTAGTAATGGTGATGGAATTCACGGCTCGCGATAGTGCATCGGGTACAACATTCAGGGCGCCTTTGCGATGAATAATTTCAAAATCATATTGTTGGAGTCTTAAGGCCCAACGACCTAATCGGCCCCTATGGTCTTTACGTTTATTTAGCCAAAGAAATGCCGAATGATCAGTAATAAGTGTAAAATGGGATGCTTCGACATAACAGCGAAACTTGTCTACGGCTCATAGAACGGCGGAAATTTCTAATTCAGAACTATCGTAATTTCGCTCGGCGTTAGTTAAGGTTCGGCTAGCATACGCAATAACATGTTCCCCATCCTCTAATTTTTGCAAAAGCACGGCTCCTAATGCAACAGAGCTTGCATCGGTCAGTATAATAAATGGTTTAGAGAAGTCAGGGCAAGTCATGATAGGTGCGGAGGTTAAACAGTCTTTAAGGCGATTAAATGATTGATTGGCTTCAGGAGTCCAGATAAACGTTCTATTCTTTTTAGTTAAGTTAGTGAGAGGAACCGAAATTTCAGAGAAGTTCGCAATAAAACGGCGGTACCAAGAAGCAAGACCGACAAAACGACGTACGTCTTTTACGCATTTGGGAGTTGGAAATGAAACAATGGCTGCGACCTTGTCAGGATCGACTCGCAGACCTTGGGAATCAACAACATATCCCAGATATTTTAACTCATTCCGAGCAAAGAAACATTTTTCACGATTTAAGGTTAAATTGTGCGCTTTTAGGCGATCAAAAACTTGGGCTAAAATTTTAATGTGGGTGTCAAAATCAGGGGTGGCAATTACAATATCATCCAAATACACAAAAACGTACGGTTCGAATTCGGGACCAAATATACGATCAACTAAACGTTGCATGGTGGCTGGTGCACCAGTTAGACCGAAAGGCATGGTAACGAATTGGAACAGTCCGCGCCGGGGAACGGTGAAAGCTGTAAGCTCACGGCTGGATTTATCTAACGGAATCTGCCAAAAGGCGGACTTCAGGTCTAAAGAAGAGAGATATTTTGCTCCTCCCAGGTTATCAAGGATTGAGGTAATAAACGGAAGTGGATAGGCATCTTTCTTGGTTACACTGTTAACTTTACGGAAGTCGATACAAAATCTGTAATCACCAGTGGGTTTTCTAACTGCAATTACGGGAGAACTCCACGGACTAAAGGATGGTTCCACAACTCCTTGCTCAAGCATTTTGTCTAACTCCCCATTAATAAACACGCGAATATTCTCGGAAGCAGGGTAAGCTCGTTGTTTAATTGGGGATGCATTTCCCGTATCGATAACGTGTGTGATGGCAGTGGTTCTACCAAGCTTAGTGTTAATATTAGAAAAATAGTTATCTGTGAGGTTATTGAGTGCTTCGTATTCATGAGGGCTTAAGCGGGTTTTATCCACGATGGCGGAACTAACATGGTTGTGATTGAAAGTATAAGTTTTGTTAGAAAAGTCTGGGACTATATTGAATAGAGATAGAAAGTCTACGCCTAATATTAAATCGGACACAAGAGATGATACGAGCAAGGTTTTAACGAATTGGACCTGACCTTGAACGGTGTAAGGGATGAGAGCAGTACCTTGGACATGACAGGATTCGCCACTAGCGGTGGTAATGGATTGATGAGCGCCATTAGCGGTTACAGTAATAGGTAGGTGTTTTAGGTTTTTCCAAACGCGGGATGCTATTAGGGTACAAGAAGAACCAGAATCTAAAAGGCCGTCTAACTTTTCTCCGCAAATTGAAATTGTTAAATAAGATCGAGGATCTTGAGAACGGGTGGACAAGGCAAAGTCAATTTTCGCGTTATTATTACAAAAGTTATTAAGGAATTTCAACCAGCTTTGGAAATCAGGGCTATTTCTTTGAGTCGGTGGGGGTCTAAATCGATACGAATGACGACTCTTCATCGTTCGATAAACTAGTTTTCCGAACTCGGGTTGCATTTTGGACAGTTAATAGTAGTAAAGTTGGGTTTACCACATCTAAAACAGAACCGTTTCCGGGGCGATGTACATTCAGGAAAATTGTGACCGGGTTTTAGGCAGTTCCAACAACTACGGTTGAGAGAGAAGGTGACGTGACGTTGCGGTGAAGCCGAACGAACGGGTGACGCAAAACGGGGTGGAGGACTACTACGAATTGGAGGAGTGACGGGTGACGACCTACGGGGTGAAGAATCACGAACTAACGTAGTGGGCTTATAAGCAGTAGTAGAGGCAATTTTAGCGGTTTCTAAACGCTGACATAATTCATTCAGTTGGTCAATGGAAGTGATGTTATGGGTAGCGAGATTCTCAGCATAATAGGAGCTTAAATTGTACTTAATAGTGAAAATGATCTTCTCTTCGGATACTGTTTCCGAGAGCTTAGAAAATTGCAGTTGCATGTCAGTAATAAAATCGCACGGAGACTCTGAAGGAGTTTGCTTGCGCTGAAGGATATCTTGCCACAACCGATGGTCGAAATCGATGGGTTGATAAAATCTTTTAATTCGAGAAACTAGGGAATCCCAGTCAGAAAATGAACCTTTGTTGGCTCTATACCATCTTAAAGCAGAATCCTTAAATAAATCGCTAGCAGAATTAAATAATTCGATTTTATCCACGTTGCGAGAAATGCGTAATTCGTCAACAAGTTCCAGAAATTCCACAATCGAACTCTTGCCGTCAAATTGAAGATTCCATTTGTACACTGGTACAGATTTATTTGAAATTTTTGGCTGAGATGAATTTCCAGCGGGATTTGTAATAGGTGGTTTAACGTTAGTTGAGCATTTGATGTACAAGGCATCGTCTAAGGCACGGATTGCGTCTACTAAAGGTGAAACGTCCTTAGCTAATGTGATGTCGGTAATACGTAAACTACGACGCAACAAGTGAGCGAGTCTATTATCGAGGTGTTCATAAAAAGGGGAAGAAGTGGTGTCATGAAAGTCTTCGATTAAGGAAGTTAAAATAGTGAGTTTCGAAGTACAAGTCGCTAATTCGCCTTTCTGATTCAAAATGATTTTGTCTGTGGGTGTATCAGCAAGAATGACAAGTTTCTGAATAGCTTGACGGGAGGTAAAGTCTGAGCGCGGTTCGCCTCGTATTTTAAGTTCGTAACAAAGTTCGTCGTTGGTTAAACCGTGATAACTCATTTTCATAAATCTCAAACCAAGAATAAATTTAAAAGAAAATTAAGAAATTGCGTCAATTCCTAATGAGATAAACGATAAATTTGCGGAAACAAAACCAAATATATACAACAAATTAGAACCAATATAGTAAAAAAAAAAAATATTTTAAGGAAAATTTTTCGAAACAAGATGCTTAAATTTTGACGTACAAGATACTAAATATTCAAATTACTTCACCATTGAAAACCACACCTCAAAATCTGCCAGAATATTAGGGATGCCAATTAAATAAGGAGCTCTAATGTTATGTGGGCTCGAACCACTTTTCTCGGGCCACGTTACGGGTGCCAATTTTAATTGGTGCCAAAAAAAAAATTTTTCGGGCCCCACGTTGCGGGTGCCAATTTTATGTCACGAACTTTTTACGTTTCGCGCATAAATGGATGGTATCGGCCTGCGGTCTAGCTCAGTGAAGAAGGGGCAGGTCGTTAAGGGTTGGCAGTGGTTGGCAGAGGTGTGGTTGGTAAAATAAATAAATACAACAGAATTTCGACTCGACAATCATCCGACAAAATTTTAATAAGTTTATTAACGGAACATAAAGAAAAAGAGTTTATCAAATCTAAGAAAACTAAATAACATAAATTGATACTCAAGTGAGCCTGGGGGAGAAGTGCAGAGTGATGGAAGGCCGGCAGATCCTGGATTGTTTTTGAAAGGGGCGCCAGTCCTGTGCTGCCACAGAACACCCAGGATCCGTTGAATTAAGATAAAGGACTCCCTTCTCCCACAGCTCCACTTGGTGTACGAACGAACTGAATCACTATAACAGAAAAAGGTGGCTGAGCTAGGTAGCGAAATAATGTGAAGCTAAATGATATCTGCCCTAGATAACGAAAATACAATAAGGCAATGATTGAAGTTCGAGTCGAAGTGAATGAATAATACAATTAACTGAAGAGTAATCACAAACGGTAAATCGATATATAAATCTCAATTAAATTATCGAATTCAGCTGATAGAGATCGGGATAATAAAACTAAATAATTACGATATCTTAAATCGAGATAATAAATCAAAAATAATCACGATATCTTAAATCGAGATAATAAATCAAAAATAATCACGATATCTTAAATCGAGATGATAAATCAAAATTAATTACGGTATCGTAAATCGAGATAAATAATAAATAAAATTTAACTACGATATCTTAAATCGTCTCAAACGGAAGGGACTTAACCAAGAATTTAAATCAATAATCTACTGATACGAAAATAGATAATAAACAAATAACTTATGACATTTCGGTGTAATGCTGCTGGCAGGTCTCTCGTCCGCTGCGACAGATGGAGATGGCTATGTCGGTGCGCTCGATCTGGATGTTCGGAACAGCTCGCTGATAGAAACCGTTGATGATCCTGCCGTTCGTAGGCAGTAGCCGGTCGTACCTGTTCTTAAATGGTCCGCAGATACACAACGAAATACAAGACAAGGAGACTATTATGAATTATCAGAATGACACCGCGATGATACGACGAATATATTAAATCCGGTTAAACCAGACGATTTAATGTTTATGAACAAATACAAAATTAAACTGACTTTACGACAGATGGATCAAATCAATTACAAAATAAACTTAACTTTACGGCAGATATGTTAAATCAATTACTAAATAAGCGGACTTTACGACGAATATATTAAATCCGGTTAAACCAGACGATTTAATGTTTATGAACAAATACAAAATTAAACTGACTTTACGTCAGATGGATCAAATCAATTACAAAATAAACTTAACTTTACGGCAGATATGTTAAATCCATTACTAAATAAGCTGACTTTACGACGAATATATTAAATCCGGTTACGCCAGACGGTTTAATGTTTATTCGTGATTTAAAAATTAAACTGAATTACTAAAGGGAGTGTAAAATTCCAAAATTTGAGAACAAAGACGTAAATGTCTGCATGAGAGCAATCTTAGATAAGGTAATAAATGAATACATGCTTAAATTAAATAAGAACTGGCCAATAAGATAAGTAGGGTTATGTTTCATGGTGGGAACATATCATACATGTGGCCTTCGACGATGTGTGGTGTGCTAAACGTTTATTCACCCATACTCAAAGATAAAACACGGCAATTTAATTACACTAACTGCTGAAGTACTAAACGGACATTACCATGCTAGAGAGTTACACAAACCCTCGACTATATATCATAAGAAAAAAAAGAAACGGGAGTCTCGCACGACACGTGCTCGAAAAGATATTGAGTGCTGAACTCAAAAGAAATAAACAGAGAAATAAGAAATGGTTTAGTACTTAGCTTAATTAGTGTCGATACTCCAGCGAGGACTCAGCTCATCCTCTAATTCCTCAAATCAAGAGGGAAAAAATCAAAATCAAAACGATAAACTTAGCACACGCACACACGTCTGCTCCTCGCCAGAGGTCAGCTGCAAGAGAGTCTTACACGTCCGCTTCTCTCCAGAAGTCAGCCGCAAGAGACCGTATTCGTGTTCGTTCGTTCTAGCCTGTGGCAGTTTGCCAATTACCAAAAAGGGTCACTTGGTGTGCTAGTGGTATTGAAACACGACGAAAAAGGGCGCGATCATCACAATGTATATGTATGTATATGTATGTATATGTATGTATATGTATGTATATGTATGTATATGTATGTATATGTATGTATATGTATGTATATGTATGTATATGTATGTATATGTATGTATATGTATGTATATGTATGTATATGTATGTATATGTATGTATATGTATGTATATGTATGTATATGTATGTATATGTATGTATATGTATGTATATGTATGTATATGTATGTATATGTATGTATATGTATGTATATGTATGTATATGTATGTATATGTATGTATATGTATGTATATGTATGTATATGTATGTATATGTATGTATATGTATGTATATGTATGTATATGTATGTATATGTATGTATATGTATGTATATGTATGTATATGTATGTATATGTATGTATATGTATGTATATGTATGTATATGTATGTATATGTATGTATATGTATGTATATGTATGTATATGTATGTATATGTATGTATATGTATGTATATGTATGTATATGTATGTATATGTATGTATATGTATGTATATGTATGTATATGTATGTATATGTATGTATATGTATGTATATGTATGTATATGTATGTATATGTATGTATATGTATGTATATGTATGTATATGTATGTATATGTATGTATATGTATGTATATGTATGTATATGTATGTATGTATATGTATGTATATGTATGTATATGTATGTATATGTATGTATATGTATGTATATGTATGTATATGTATGTATATGTATGTATATGTATGTATATGTATGTATATGTATGTATATGTATGTATATGTATGTATATGTATGTATATGTATGTATATGTATGTATATGTATGTATATGTATGTATATGTATGTATATGTATGTATATGTATGTATATGTATGTATATGTATGTATATGTATGTATATGTATGTATATGTATGTATATGTATGTATATGTATGTATATGTATGTATATGTATGTATATGTATGTATATGTATGTTTTTTTTTTTTTTTTGCGAGGGCAGATGGTTATCTTCAAAAGATTGCGTGTGGGATTTTTTCCCACTGAAACCACCTCCCTATACATCACGCTACCTCGCGGGACCGCCGTCAGGCATTACTTCGCGGGGGCGGACTGGCTGTCAAGCGCCCTCGAGTGTGGCTACTCGCCCTCCTCTTCTACGCCACGGGCAGTGAGGTAGTGATCCACCTCTCCATGCTGCCTCGCTGACCATACGGTGATTACCGGAATGAGACGATGAGTCCACCGTCCTTTGGTCGATTCGTCCCACAGCTGCTGCCATCGCGCTGCCATCGCGCTGCCATCGCCGTCCTGGCTTCCGTGGCAATGTTGCACCGTTCGGTTGACTGGGTTTCGCGCCTTCGCCGGTGGATCACCGTCCGTTCCTCAGCCAGGAGGTGGAACGGCATCACGGCGGCAACCACGCACATGGCATCGTATGAGACCGTGCGAAATGCCCGGGTTACTCTCAGGACACTCCTACGATAGACCGCAGTCATCTGTCGCGCGTACAATGCCACCGCCGCTGCTTCCGACCAGATAGGGGCTGCGTACAGCATCACTGAGCTGACGACGCTCGAAAGGAGCCGTCGCCTGGCCTGCCTCGGACCGCCGATGTTTGGCATTATCCTAACCAGGGCGTTGCACATAGCTCCAGCCCTCGCGCTCACAATTCGCAGGTGTTCGTCGAACCGTAGCCTTGCATCTATCTGGACCCCTAGATATCGCAGTGATGGCTGCGAGGTTATATCGCAGCCACCGATGGAGAGGGTGACGGTCCCCCTCGCTTTTCTGCTAGTCACCAGGACTGCTTTCGTCTTGTGGTTTGCCAGCTGCAGGCCATTTGCCGAGAGGCATCGGCGGATATTCTCGACGGCCTCGTTTGCCCTCTGTGACACTTCCTCCAGGTATTTGGCGACAACCACCACCGCCACATCGTCTGCAAAGCCGATCGTCGTGGTTCCCGTGGGCATAGGCAACCTGAGCACCCCATCGTACATAATGTTCCACAACAAGGGACCAAGTACCGAACCTTGTGGGACACCGCCTGTGATGTTACAGGTCTTTGGTCCAGCGTCTGTGCTGTACGTCAGAGTTCTGTCGTTAAAGTAGCTAGTTATTATGCACATGATATACTCCGGGACCTCCATCCGCCTCAGCGCTTCCAGGATGCGATCCCAGTTTGCCGAGTTAAACGCGTTCTTCACGTCCAGGGTGACAAGAGCATAGTATTGCTTGGCCCCTCGCTTCCAGCGCTTGCCTGAAATGGCCCCACGGGCGATGTCAACGACCATGTCAATGGCATCAACAGTGGACCTCGCCTTTCGGAACCCGTACTGGTTTTCCGAGAGGCCTCGAGCTCCTTCGCTGAACTCCTCTAACCGGTTGCAGATGATCCTCTCAAGCACCTTGCCCACCGTATCCAGCAGGCAGATTGGACGGTACGATGACGGGTCGTCTGGCGGCTTGTTCCCTTTCGGGAGTAGGACCAAACTTTGCCTCTTCCACCGGCTTGGGAAGACTCCTTCGGCAAGACAGGTGTTGTACATCTTGATGAAGGCCTCTGGTCGGGACCTGATGGCTGCTTTGAGGGCGATGTTGGGAACCCCGTCCGGACCAGGGACCTTCGCGTCCCCGATCCTGCTACAGGCTTTGTTCAGTTCCTCACCCGAGATGGTAGGGACGGCGAAACAATGGCCTGCCTGCAGGTCTTCGGTGTAGGTGGGTCCCGGTTGTTGTGGAAAGAGGGTTGCCACTATCCTTTCCATAAATACTGGACAGGATGGTGCGGTTATTGAGCACCTTTTTAGTCTTGCCATTACCGTTTTATACGGCCTGCCCCATGGGTCATCGTCGACCATGCCGTATAGCTCCTTCCACGTGCGATCCTTGCTCTCTTTGATAGCTCTTTTGAGGTCACCGCGTGCCTCAACGTGCCGCTGCTTCAGAGTGTTATAGGAATCTCGTCCATGTGCGCGCTGTGCCTGCCTCCGGGTGCGGTGGCACAGTTTCCGGAGTTCGGCGATCGCTTCATTCCATTGCAGTAGACCGGTGCGTGGCGGTGTCTATTGGTGCACTTCGGCATAGAAGCGTCACATGCTTTGAGCACTAACGACATTAGTTGCTCCGTCATGCGTTCAGATGAGCCTGACAATTCACTGTCCTCCTCCAACATGACAGTGAAGGATTCCCGGTCGAATGATCTAGGGTTCCATCTGGCTGGCGTTGGTTTCTTCCCTTCCCTTCGTCCGGCCGGTTCCATTTCCATGATAATGGCCTGGTGATCACTGTGAGTGTAGTGGTCACTAACATGCCATGACGTTACTCGAGGAGCTATGTTCTCACTAGCAAAGGTCACGTCTACTATGGAGGTATTGCCGTTCCTGGCGAAGGTCGGGGTTTCACCGCCGTTGAGATTGACAGCATCCTGAGAGGCGATGAAGTCCATGAGCGTCTCGCCTCTCTGGTTGGTTTTTCTGCTGCCCCATTCCGTGGACCACGCATTAAAGTCCCCCGCAATGATAAGAGGTCGCCGGCCTCTCATCTCGTCTGCCAGTTCGTTCAGTAGAGCTTCGAATTCCTCCTGAGAAGCGCTTGGTGGAGCGTATACACTACAAATGTAGATACCTTCCACCTTGGCCCAAGTAAACCATGTTCTCGGTACTTCTGATGGTTCCTGGATGAATTTCTTCCCACATATCCAGATAGCCGCTCTGCTGGAAGTGTCATGGATCCAAGCACGTGAGTAATCGATGTCCTTGTACTGCTCAGCCAAGATTGCAACGTCGATATTGAGGTCTCGCACCGATTGCGTCAAGAGATCTTGCGCCGCTGCGCAGTGGTTGAGGTTTAGCTAAAAGATCCTCATTTCCTTTGGTTTACCTTCTTTTTACCTGCTGCTCTCAGGGCTTCTTTGTACATCGGACAGACGAAACTCCCTGTTGGATGCTTGTCGCCTCCGCCGCTGTCTTTACATAGAATGCACAACGGGTTTTTGGTACATGCTCCGTGCATGTGGCTGGCCTCACCACATTTGAGGCCGCATTTCGATCTGTCGGGCCCCTTGCAGTTGCGGGCCAGATGTCCGAAAGCCCAGCACCTGTAGCACTTTCCGAGGTCTACCTTCTCTCTCACTCGGCAGTTCACCCACCCGATTCTCACTCGGCCTTTCTCGAGCACTTTCCTGGCTACCTCCATCGGCAGACGGACAACGGCAGTTTGAGTGCCTTCGTATGCTTTCCGAATGGATTTAATGGCCGTGACTTCAATATCCACTTCGAGTTCTGTCTTCAAGGCTTCACAGACGTCTTCCTTTTTGGTCAGCTCGTCTAGATCTCTTAGTTCTATGTTTGTCTCGTCCTTACGGACTTCTATCCTCGCTGATTCCCCGAGCTTCTGCGTTATTGATGAGCACACTTGGGTGGTTGCTGTTCTTCTTTTCAGCTCAATGAGCAGGTTTCCAGCAGCGTTACGCCGGATTTTCGTGACGCTCGCCCCAACTTCCTGAAGGTTTGGGTCACTTTTCATTTTCTGAAGAATATCCGCGTAGGAGAAGCCCTCTTTCGCTTTTACTATCAGGATATCCGGGCGCGACGGTCTCAACATCACTGGTTTCGACCTTGGCTTCCTCACTTCCTGCCAATTGTCAGTTGGCGGCTCATCGCTTCCGCTCGGTGCTGGTGCGCTCGAGTTCGATGCAGAAGCATCTCTGGGCAGTGGGTTATCCTTGCGCAATGACTTACGCTGCCTTTTGTCATCCACCTGGGGAGACATGCTAGGTTTCCTCTTCTTGGATTCCTTGTCACTCGGCGCAGACGGCGTCTGGGTGTCTGCTACCTTAGTCTCCGGTTTCGCCGCCGTGATCATCGCATCCTCCATGACCACTAGCTGATCGTAGTATGTTCGGATCGACCTCGCCATGCGTTTGATCTCGCCGTAGACGTTGTGCCTCGGCTTCACAAAGTCAAGAAGGTCCGTGACCTTCTTTCCCAGCATCTGCAACTTTTCTCTCCTCAGCTCTGCCGAGTTCTTCTCCGTTGAGTTTATTGAGGATGCCATATAAAATGTAAAACATGTATAGGCACAAACAATCATAACTAGCTTTGCAATGCTCTGTCTTCCCACAATAGTGCTGTCGCACTCTCTCGCGCACCCACTATCGCACTCTCTCGCACACCCACTATCGCACTCTCTCGCACACCCA